>CM069135.1:117996218-118095274 GCA_035221665.1 Okamejei kenojei | reverse complement strand
GGACAGAACACAAAGATTTGGAAACGGGAGATCAAAAATTAGATATACAGAATGCAAAAAACCAGCTATAGATATACCTAATAAAAGTGTCGGCATTGTAATATAAATTAAATAAAAATATACAGAGCAAATTATAAACTTTTATCAACTACTAAACAATTACTGTTTGAAGTTGGGGACAAAACCCCGAAAAATATTGGCTCGACAATTAAGGGAAAATGTGAAGCGGAAAAAATCTCATAGGATCAAATCACAAAACGGTTGAATTATAATCGAACCTAAGATATTAATGACGATGATATGGCAATATTATCAAAAGCTTATACATGCAAAGGCACCTGTAAATAAAACAGAAATAGATGCATTCTTAAAAAAAAGTAACCTGAAAGGTTGGATTTACAAAATAGAGAAATTATTAAATGCTGATATTTCAATAAAAGCATCCAAAGAGTCTATTAGATTCATTAAAAAAGTGGTAAAACACGGGACCGATGGTATAGGTTCGCGGAATTTTATCAAATGTTTCATGACTATATGGTTCCGCGTCTGAACTGGACAATATTATATGAACAGATAAACACCCAACAGAAATTACAGATTTACGTTTGAATGAATCTATTTAACACTTACTTAAAATCATTAAAGACTTGATGAACCTATGATCATATAGAGCAACAGGCTTTATTATACTATTAAATACAGATTCAAAGATACTAACAAAAATATTAGCCCCAAGACTGAGTTCAGTCGAGGAACGAATTAATCCCCCGATCAAACAGGATTTTTAGCCAAAAAAGATATTCATCATACAATCTAAGGACGGATATTCAATATTATATATCGAAAGAAGTGATAAAAAAGATATAGTAGTCATTTCGCTTGATGCAGACAAGCTTTTGATTCAAGTGGAATGGCCTTAATCTATTTTCGGTGATGGACAGCTTTTCAAACTGGGAGAGGAAATTAGTACTAATTGGATAAAATTGCTATATGCAAATTCCATAGCTAGAATAACAAGCAAACCGATGTTATCAACTAAATGTAGTTTATTTCTAGGAGGTTTGTCTAACATGGGTGTCCTCTATCACTTTATTGTTTGTGGGTTAGCAATAGAACCTCTTGCCCAGAGGGTGAGATTACACCGGAAAGTCATGGATATGATACTAGTGATACTAAGAATAAACTCTCCCTTATTGCGGATATGAATTACTTTACATCACTGTAGCCAGAAAATAAGTATCTCATCCAAAATTTGTGTTAAAACTAATAAAGTGAATTTGGATTCACTCTCAGGGTATAGTATCAATTGGAAAATAAAAGTGAACTTATGCCACTAACGACTGAATAATTTACATATATTACAAACCAATTCCCCTTTCTGTAGATAACAAAGAAAAATATTAAATATCTTGGGGTTTTTGTTACAAAAGATTGTGATTTCTTTAATTAAATATAATTTCCTCCATTACTGAATAAATTAAATAAGAATAATTTATTATTGGAAAAGCTTACCCATTTCAATGATAGTAAAATTAATGCAATAAAACTGATTTTTCTCCCACAATTATTATACTTATTTCAATTAATTCCGACATATCTTCTTCCCTAAATTTTTTTCAAAAAAGTAGATTCTCTAATTATTAACTTTATCTGGGATTATAAGAGCCATAGAATAAGTAAAAAACACTTTATGTAAACCCAAAATGAATGAGGAGGATTTAGCATTACCAAATCTTATGTTCTATTACTGGCAGTTAATATAAAAATAAGAATTTTTGGTTAAAAGAAATAGATAATAAACGCCAAATGGTTAAATATGGAAAAAGAAGACTGTTCTCCATTTGAAATTAGCTCTATAATACAATTGCTAACACTAAGTAGCTAAGAAAAGTTTAGTAGTGAAAATCCCGATAATAGAAAAATGGAATCCGCATCTGGAAACAAATAAAGAAAACACTAAATACTAAAATTCATACCACTAGGTCTTATACCATTGCCAATAATTTTATGTTTAAACCTACAATGTTGAATAAAGCTTTTTTACAATGCAAAATAAAGGAATTTCTAAGATAGGTGATCTTTATAAGGAAAACTCTTTTTCTTTCATTTCAAGAGTTACAACCTCAAACTTATGGACTACATAATAATATAATATTGACCTGGCCTTGAGGGGGATACGACATATATTGCCTGAAAGAGATTCATATTGCCCAGTCGAAGACGAGGCAATGTGGATCTAGTGAGGCAATATATGTCGTATCTCCCGAAAAGAGGACAGTCAATATTGTTATTATTACCTCATACAGACATCTAGAGGAAAATTTGAACATCTCAGCTCGCGGGACTTCCACGTAAAATTAAACCAAAATGGACGCGGCAGTCTTCCTGTCTGCCGTTTGAATATTCTAAAAATTTCCCACGCAGCGTCACGTTGCCGTCACCGTGCCAAAGTTCCCGGATGTGAGACCAGGGGAAATAAGACTATATTCCCCGCTGTTTTTAACCAGGTAAAGTCCATAGGCGTTCGCAAGAAAGGGGAATACAAGAAGATAATCCCCCTGTTACCCCTGCTGGCAGTAAAAACGAAGGGCATACAATTTTGTAAAAGCATACCCTCTATGTGTGATATGGGTAATAATAAAAGAATATTTTAGATATTTACAATTAGAAACTATGTTTCTGCAAATACACAAGACTTTAGAAATAAAAGACAGAATTTTAGATGAATGCTTGAATAAACATCCAAATACGGAAAAAAAATGATATCATATATATACAATATTTTATTGGAAAGTTATAACCCATTAACAGAAACATATAAGAGTCTTGGGAAAATGAATTAGGCCAAATTATAAGACCAGAAATATGGGTGAAAGTCTACAACATATACATCATTTGCTCGTTAAAAAGCTAAAACATTCCCTTATACAATTTAAAAAATATTACATAGCTATACATTACTCTAAATCTAAATACATAATATTTTCCCAAAAATGTCTCCTACATTTGATAAATGCCAAATCTCAGAAGCAAATTTGTCACATTCATTTACTAATACTGTATAAAAAATTGTAGAATATTGGAACGAAATATTTAGATAATTTCGAATGTTGTCAATATAAGTATGACCCCTGATCCAAAGTTAATAATACCTGGAATACTTGAACTGACCAACTGATTAAACAATGCACCAAAAGAATTTTTAATCGACTATTGTCTAATAATTGGGAAAAAATTAATATTAAAATTTGGAAAGGCCCTGCATTCCCAACAATCAAAATGTGGAATACAGAAATGTCGGAGACACTCCATTTGGAGAGACTGAGGCTTGTCCTATATGGATAGGTGAGACCTCTTCAAAGGGATTTGGTCTCCATATAATTAAATATTTACAGGGTCCATAACGGTTTCGGCGAGAGGACCTGACTGAGGCCTGAATATTTGAATGATGAAGAAATATATATAATAAATCATGAATATATCTCCCAGTACGGACTAATGAGGAATAATTTTTACTCTCCATCAAACTTTTTCTCACTCTTTACTCTATTTTCTATTTTCTTATATCTATATAAAAAATTAGAAAATAGTATAGAAAACACATTATCTTAAATTCTTAATATCAGTACGAATATAAATATCATTAACTTCATGAAAATATTATTAGTATCTTATATTTTCAATTATATAAAACTGTGTATTTTCATTATATAATAATTTTAAATTTAAAATCAATGATAATACAAATATTGTTAACATAATGAAAATATAATGAATATTATAAAAGTTTTACTAGTATTATGTATTATTAATTACATAAAAATTTGGTCTTATATTTAAAAATCTGATAATACAAATATTATTAACAGTATGAGTATTATTGCTAATACTATAAATGCATTATTAGTACCATGTATTCTTAATTATATAAAATATATAACTTTGAAATTTATAATTAATAATAATACAAATAATATTAATAGTATGAATTTATCATCATTATCACGTACTTTCATTATAGTAAAATAATGTACTCTGTTATTATTTTGTTTCTATAATAAATAAAATAAAATTAAAAAAAAAAAAGAATTAAAAATCATGTTATATTGTGAATTCTTGTGTGAATGTTATTTGGACACTTAGGCTTTTAAATTTTTTTAAATATTTTCTTAAGAAATGGATAGATGTTTAGATCTAGTAATTGAATTTTGCAATGAGCTACAATTGCGTAACTAACTAATTATATGCTTTAATTTCAGGTCATCCAAGTAAGATTGTTTCATATTTGTTTCAGAATGCTTCAATCTATAATAACTGAAAATTTCTTTCAGTTCTCTTAACTTTTAAGAAAGTTATGGGCTTTTGACTGTCCTCAATCACAACTTTTGTGTTAAGTCAATTGAAAAGCAATAGGGAACAAGATGCTAATTTCCGAGTATGAAAATGGCCATAGTTTTTTTAATACTGAAGATAAGAAAGGGAATTAGGTCAAATTAAACGTCTTTTTATGCTTTATCTGATGGGATAAATTGCAGACTTGATTTTTAAAATCTCAATTTTTTTTAAACAACAGCCCCCAACCCCCCCACTAAACAACTGCCCCCAACCCCCTACTAAACAACTGCCCCAACCCCCCACTAAACAACTGCCCCCAACCCCCCACTGAACAACTGCCCCCCCCAACCCCCCCACTAAACAACTGCCCCCAACCCCCCCACTAAACAACAGCACCCAACTCCCCCACTAAACAACTGCCCCACTAAGCAACTGCCCCAACCGCCCCACTAAACAACAGCCACCAACCCCCCCACGAAACAACTGCCCCCAATCCCCCCAATAAACAACTGCCCCAATCCCCCCAATAAACAACTGCCCCAACCCCCCCACTAAACAACTGCTCCCAACCCCCCCACTAAACAACTGCCCCCAACTCCTCCACTAAACAACTGCACCTAAGCCCCATTAAACAACTGCCCCAACCCCCCCACTAAACAACTGCCCCAACCCCACCACTAAACAACTGCCCCCCAACCCCTCCCACTAAACAACTGCCCCCAACCCCCCCCCACTAAACTGCAACCCAACCCCCATTAAACAACTGTACCCAACGCCCCCACTAAACAACCGCACCCAACCCCCACTAAACAACCGCACCCAACCCCCACTAAACAACCGCACCCAACCACCTTTAACCAACCACCATTAAACAACTGCACCCAACCCCCATTAAACAACTGCACCCAACCCCCTTTAAACAACTGCACCCAACCCCCATTAAACTACTGCACCCAACCCCCATTAAATAATCACCCCCAACCCTCCACTAAATAGGTATGTTACAAAACTTACCTTCAGCGGCACTGCAGTTCTGTCACTGGCCATGTGCGCGACTTTGGCGCCATTGACGGGGGGGCGGGGTTAAAATGCGGTTTTCAAATGCCTTCCGGAGTTATATTTTCTCGGAGAGCGAGCTTTTGCTAAAGATTTGTTCCGACTGCCGGTAAGTGAATTTTTTTTTTTAAATCGCCTGACAATTTCAGCGCTGGAGTAATTTAAAAATTAGCTTCTAATGCCGTGAACGCCGACAATGGCGACGGATTTTATGTAGGGGACAGGTAAAGGAAATCCGTTTATTTTTTCATATAAACTTGTTTGTTAAGATGACCTTAATCATTTCATGTTGCGAAACGGTGATTTATTCCCCATACGAACCGGCAGTATTTTTCCTGCCGATATGGGGTTTAAGTTCACCGCAACCGCAACTTTCCAATCCATCGCGTTCAATAAAATCCCACTCGCAAGTTGATTTAAATGGCCATTAACGTACAGGCATTAAACACTAAATTCCTTCAATTTGGCCTATAAATTAATGACAATGAGATTTAAAAATCATGTTTTATTGTCAATTCTTGTGTGAATGTTATTTGGACACTTAGGCTTTTAAAAAAATGTTAATATTTTCTTAAGAAATGGATAGATGTTTAGATCTAGTAATTGAATTTTGTAATTAGCTACAACTGGGTAACTAACTAATTATATGCTTTAATTTCAGGTCAACCAAGTAAGATCGTTTCATATTTGTTTCAGAATGAAAATGGCCATAACTTTGTTAATACTGATGACATGAAAGTGAATTAGGTGTCAAATTAAACTTCCTTTTATGCTTTATCTGATGGGATAAATTGCAGACTTGATTTTTCAAATCTCAAAATGTTGTAACATTGCTACACTAAACAACTGCCCAAATTATATAGCAATGTTACAAAATTTTGAAATTGTAAAAATCAAGTCTGCAATTTATCCCATCAGATAAAGCATAAAAAGAAGTTTAATTTGACACCTAATTCACTTTCATATTTTCAGTATTAAAAAAGTTATGGCCATTAGCATCTTGTTCCCTATTGCTTTTCCATTGACTTAACACAAAAGCTGTGATCGAGGACAGTCAAAAGCAAAGATTATAGAGGAGCAAGATAGGCCACTCCTCCGAAATTCAATGGACTGATATGTATTACATAACGGAACATCATGGCCACCGTTTTACCAGTATGCCTCCCGCTGTGTAATCCGCTCCAAAGCTACATAGCAGTCGCGAGTAAACTGGAATGTTTAATTGTCTTTTGAATAAATGATATTTTGATGTGGACTTTTGTTGCATGCGTTTGTCTTTAGCAGGCCATGTAAATTGCCGTTGGGTTAGTGTCAATAAATATTTACTGATTCATATACGTTTGCATGTAAAATAGTAGCTCCAAAGATCCTTTGATCCGCTCTATCATCCTTGGTGTAATCAGTGTTGTAGGGAACAGTGTTTGAGATAGCGCATCTATCACCTCACATATTTTAGTTAATTTAATTGTAATGTTTTCCCCCTGTTCCCCCATTTCCCTCCCATCTTTCCTCCCCAGCCCCCACCTTTGCATCGTTTCCCTTGCATTGTGTTGCGCAGCTTCCCTTGCATTGCTTTAACACACACTGTGCACAAAACTACAGGCACACACAAACACACATTCATATAAATATATGGTGGGACATGGTGGGACAGGCCCTTGAGAGATAGATAAATTTCCTTCTCATGGATCAGAAGCAACTTTGATTTAAAGCATCACTATTACTCTCTATCTTATTTGTCAGATGATGTACATAAACCATATATGCATACATACATATACATGCATATGCATACACACATATGCATACATATGCATATACATACATACACATGCTTATGCATACATACATACATACATACATTTGCATACATACATAGGCATACATACATAGGCATACATACATATGCACACATATATACACATACATATATATATATATACACACATATATACATATATATACATATACATACATATACACACATACATATACATGCATATATACACGTACATAGATATATACATATGATCATTTTCCAATGTTCAATAGATTTAGGATCAGTTCCTGTGGATTGGAGGATAGCTAATGTTATCCCACTTTTCAAGAAAGGAGCGAGAGAGAAAACAGGGAATTACAGACCAGTTAGCCTTACTTCGGTTGTGGGAAAGATGCTGGAGTCAATTATTAAATATGTAATAATGGGGCATTTGGATAGCAGTAAAAGGATTAGTCCAAGTCAGCATGGATTTATGAAAGGAAAATCATGTTTGACTAATCTTCTGGAATTTTTTGCCACTAGGCTCGGTGTTGGGGCCACAACTGTTTACCATATATATTAATGATTTGGAAGAGGTAATTAGGAGCAGAACTAGTGCATAAATACCTACATATTTAAATTCAGCCGATAAGTTGGTCAAATAACATGTGTACCTTCTTGCTTTTTTTAGAGACATACATTTTTAAAATGTGAATGTCTCATAATGACACATTTGTGGGTCAGCAGTAAATTGCACCAACCCATACGATTTAAAATAATTCTAAATTGAACTTCATAAACAAGGATAACACTTTTTATTTATATCATTTTGTGCGCCACATATACAGGTGCTTTGCATATCAGCTAATCTATAAAAGTGATGTTAAATTCAACATATTTCAAACAAAGGACAACATTTCCAACATATACAGTGGCTTGCAAAAGTATTCATACCCCTTGAACTTTTCCACATTTTGTCACGTTACAACCACAAACGTAAAAGTATTTTATTAGGATTTTATGTGATAGACCAACACAAAGTGGCACATAATTGTTAAGTGGAAGGAAAATGATACATGGTTTTCAAATCTTTTTACAAATAAAAAACTGAAAATTGTGGCGTGCAAAAGTATTCAGCCCCCTTTACTCTGATACCCCTAAATAAAATCCAGTGCAACCAATTGCCTTCAGAAGTCACGTAATTAGTAAATAGAGTCCACTTGTGTGCAATCTAATCTCAGTACAAATACAGCTGTTCTGTGAAGGCCTCAGAGGTTTGTTAGAGAACATTAGTGAACAAACAATGTTCCTTGGGCATCATGAAGCCCAAGGAACACACCAGATAGGTCAGGGATAAAGTTGTGGAGAAGTTTAAAGCAGGGTTAGGTTATAAAAAAAATCCCAAGCTTTGAACATCTCACGGAGTACTGTTCAATCTATCATCCGAAAATGGAAAGAGTATGGCACAACTGCAAACCTACCAAGACATGGCCGTCCACCTAAACTGACAGGCCAGGCAAGGAGAGCATTGATCAGAGAAGCAGCCAAGAGGCCCATGGTAACTCTGGAGGAGCTGCAGAGATCCACAGCTCAGGTGGGAGAATCTGTCCACAGGACAACTATTAGTCGTGCACTCCACAAATCGGACCTTTATGGAAGAGTGGCAAGAAGAAAGCCATTGTTGAAACAAAGCCATAAGAAGTCCCGTTTGCAGTTTGCCACAAGCCATGTGGGGGACACAGCAAACATGTGGAGGAAGGTGCTCTGGTCTGATGAGACCAAAATTGATGTTTTTGGCATAAATGCAAAACGCTATGTGTGGTGGAAAACTAACACTGCACATCACCCTGAACACACCATCCCCACCGTGAAACATGATGGTGGCAACATCATGCTGTGGGGATGCTTTTCTTCAGCAGGGACAGGGAAGCTGATCAGAGTTGATGGGAAGATGGATGGGGCAAATACAGGGCAATCTTGGAAGAAAACCAGTTAGAGTCTGCAAAAGACTTGAGACTGGGGCGGAGGTTCACCTTCCAGCAGGACAACAACCCTAAACATACAGCCAGAGCTACAATGGAATGGTTTAGATCAAAGCATATTTATGTTTTAGAATGGCCTCGTCAAAGTCCAGACCTAAATCCAATTGAGAATCTCTGGCAAGACTTGAAAATTGCTGTTCACAGACGCTCTCCATCCAATCCGACTGATCTTGAGCTATTTCGCAAATAAGAATAGGCAAAAATGTCAGTCTCTAGATGTGCAAAGCTGGCAGAGACATACCCCAAAAGACTTGCAGCTGTAATTGCAGCGAAAGGTGGTTCTACAAAGTATTGACTCAGGGGGGCTGCATACTTTTGCAAGCCACACTTTTCAGTTTTTTATTTGTAATAACATTTGGAAACCATGTATCATTTTCCTTCCACTTCACAATTATGCACCACTTTGTGTTGGTCTATCACATAAAATCCCAATAAAATACATTTACGTTTGTGGTTGTAACGTGACAAAATGTGGAAAAGTTCAAGGGGTATGAATACTTTTGCAAGCCACTGTATATTAACTACACTAAGTGGGACCCATTGAGTCCCAGCATCACACGGGAGCACTAGTATGGATGTTGACTTGAGTGCCGAAGGGACTGGTTTCCAGAGGGCTAGTATGGACATTGTGGTTTGAATGGATTCTAGGGCTGGCAGCTCAGTCACTGAGGCCTGGCAGTACAGTCACTCAGACCTGGCAGGCTGGCAGCTGAGAAACTGCCAGATATTCTGCCCAAAACAGGTGACAGACTCTGTGACAGGTGAGAGACAAGGGGGAGAGGGTGGACTGAATGGATTATTGGCCTGGCAGTTCACTTACTCACGGCTCTTCGGGTTGACAGTTTTGTCACTTACAGCTGGTGGGCTGGCAGTGCAGTCACTGACGGCTGGAACTGATATTGCACCAACCTACTCAATTTTAAATAAATCATAATAGAGATCTATTAACATGGTTAACACTTTATTTCTGACATGCATGGTAAGATTTACATAATTCACATTATTCTGTGCGCGAGGTATACAGGGTTGCAGTGTTCAGCAAATCAGCTAACCAGTGAAAGTGATGTACAATTCAACGTATGTAACACAATGATAACCCCACCCCTTCTTACACCGTAGAGCAAAACGTCCAACGTAGATACAATAATAAATATATCGGCCTTTGCATTGTTTTGTGAAGTTCACAAATCACAATTTCACACAATGTACATAGGACGGCAGTTATTTGACAAATACTCTGCAGTTCGGTGTAGGAGATCATGTCCACTGACGACAATCTGAAATTACAGAAAATATTATGCAGTCTATATGTTCTTATTCTGCATTAAATAACAGAGGTAGAAAGAAAATGCTCTTGAGGAGAAGATTTTTACAAGGATGTTGCCATGAGGACTCGACTATCTGAGCTCAATGATCTAACTACAGTGAGAGATTGAACGGGCTAAATAAAATTTTAAATATGCCACAGAAGTAATAAATGTTTTCTTACCTTTCCTCCTGAATGGGGAACCGGAAGAAAGACAAGTCGGGTATGCCTACATTGCCGATTGACCACTCCTGTGAAAAACAATTGCCAATCTTGAGCACATGGTATTGGGTGTTGACATGGATAGAAAATTGGTTGGCAGACTGGAAGCAAAGAGTAGGAGTGAAAGGCTCCTTTTCAGAATGGCAGGCAGTGTCGAGTGGAGTGCCGTAAGGCTTGGTGTTGGGGCCGCAGAAGACAAACAATCTCCCAGAAGTACTGGAGGACAGAGGATATATGGGGGTAGAGGAATTGAAAGAAATTTTCATTAGGTGAGAAATAGTATTGGGTAGGCTAATGGGACTGAAGAATGATAAATACCCTGGGACTGATGGTCTGCATCCCAGGGTCCTCATGGAGGTGCCCCTAGAAATAGTGGATGCATTGGTGATTATTTTCCAATGTTCAATAGATTCAGGATCAGTTCCTGTGGATTGGAGGATAGCTAATGTTATCCCACTTTTCAGGAAAGGAGCGAGAGAGAAAATGGGGAATTACTAACCTTCTGGAATTTTTTGAGGATGTGACAAGTAAAATGGATGAAGGGGAGCCAGTGGATGTACTGTATCTGGACTTTCAGAAAGCCTTTGATAAGGTCCCACAAGGGATCCAGATGACTAAAATTAGAGCACATGGTATTGGGGGTAGGGTGTTGATATGGATAGAAAATTGGTTTTGCAGACAGGAAGCAAAGAGTAGGAATGAACGGGTCCTTTTCAGAATGGCAGGCAGTGGTGAGTGGAGTGCCGCAAGGCTCGGTGTTGGGGCCACAACTGTTTACCATATGATTTGGAAGAGGGAATTAGGAGCAACACTAGCAAGTTTGCGGATGACACAAAGCTGGGCGGCAGTGTGAACTGTGAAGAGGATGTTAGGAAGTTGCAGGGTGACCTGGACAGGTTGAGTGAGTGGGCAGATGCGTGGCAGATGCAGTGTAATATAGATAAATGTGAGGTTATCCACTTTGGCGGCAAAAACAAGGGGGCAGATTATTATCCCAATGGAGTTAGGTTAGGTAAGGGGGAGGTGCAGCGAGACCTGGACGTCCTTGTAAACCGGTCACTGAAAGTTGGCGTGCAGGTACAGCAGGCAGTGAGGAAAGCTAATGGAATATTGACCTTCATAGCAAGATGATTTAAGTATAGGAGTAAAGATGTTCTTCTGCAGTTGTATAGGGCTCTGGTCAGACCACATCTGGAGTATTGTGTACAGTTTTGGTCTCTTAATTTGAGGAAGGATATCCTTGTGATTGAGGCAGTGCAGTGTAGGTTCACGAGATTGATCCATGGGATGGCGGAACTGTCATATGAGGAAAGATTGAAAAGACTAGGCTTGTATTCAATGGAGTTTAGAAGGATGAGGTGGGATCTTATAGAAACATATAAAATTATAAAAGGACTGGACAAGCTAGATGCAGGAACAATGTTCCCAATGTTGGGTGAGTCCAGAACCAGGGGCCACAGTGTTAGAATAAGGGGGAGGTCATTTAGGACTGACGTGAGAAAAAACCGTACTATGTGTTTTTCGCCGGAATGGTCCATCTTCCTCCACTATAGGATCTTTGATCTTCGTGGCTTTCCCACAGAATATCCATTCCTGCCCATTACGTTCCCATTGTGATGAAGAACACACAGGCATGAAAAGTGGAAAAAGGATATATTAAAGTTTAAAATGTGAATGACTCTTAAAATATAAGAACAATTTAAATGTCAAAGATGAGAATTATTAAGTTATTTCTTGTTGTGTCTCTTGTTGCTGCCCACTGTGTCTTTATGTCTCTTTGCTGTTGATAAAAAAAAGGGACAATCTAAATATAGAGAGATTCAGCGGTCAAATTTTAACCAAGAAAATCTGATAATATATCTCAGAAGTCATCATTCAACGAAGCACGCTTTTATATAAGCACGCATATACACGCACACACACACACACACACACACACACACACAGACTCACACACATATATACACACACACACTCACACACAGAGACTCGCACACACACACACACACTCACACACACTGACTCACACACACTCACACTCACTCAAACTTTAAAGCCTCCTGTAGAGTCTGCAGGTGCTGAAGCAAATACGTGCTTTAAATAACGTCCAACAAACACACTCAGCATTGACAGAGCAGTCAGCTCTCTTGAAATATTCAGCGGTGTCTTCACTCTGTGCCTTCTTGCCGCGAACCTGAAATGAGGCACTCACCACCATCTTGCCGCTTTATCCATCCGAAAACTGTTGCAACGATTTTAAGAGCCAAGATAATTTGGCAAACTTTACAACCACATCAAGGGGACTCACCGTTGAGTAGACGCGCGCTCAGTGTTATTCGCCACTCAGAGATCCGTGACTCTCTCGCTTCCTCCGTCTCGCAGAGACTGAGTGAGGCACAACACTTCCAGGTTTTATCGTCCCTCCCCCCTGGGACTGAGTGAGGTGGCCAAAAATGACAGACGTAAGTGGAGCCATTCTCTCAGAAATCAGGAAACAGAAAGTCGAAAGCGGTCAAGACCTTAGTTTTAGTAATATAGATAAATAAATCATCATTGGCACAATTTTGTGTGGGTAACAATCAAAATCAAAAGCTCGTTAACAAACTTGCAGAACTGGGTGTCTGCGCATCCCTCTGCAATTGGATCCTCGACTTCTTCATTCTCAGACCAAAGTCTGTTCGTAATGGTGGAAACGTGTCAAGACTCGATAACAATCAGCATGGGAGTACCTCAAGGCTGTGTGCTCAGCCCCTTGCTGTACTCACTCTATACTCATGACTGCGTAGCCGGTCATAGTGCAAACTCCATCATCAAGTTTGCTGACGACACCACTGTTGTGGGACGCATCACTGATGGGGATGAATCAGAGTATAGAAGAGAGAACGAGCAACTGTCCATATGGTGCCAGCACAATAACCTGGCCCTCAACACCAGCAAAACCAAGGAACTGATTTTGGACTTTGGAAGGAGTAGGATGGGGACCCACAGTCCCGTTTATATCAATGGGTCGATGGTTGAAAGGGTCAAGAGCTTCAAATTCATGGGCGTGCACATCTCTGAAGATCTTTCCTGGTCCGAGAACACAGATGCAAATATTAAGAAAACACATCAGCGCCTCTACTTCCTGATAAGATTACGGAGAGTCGGTTTGTCAAGGAGGACTCTAACTTCTACAGGTGCACAGTAGTGAGCATGCTGACCGGTTGCATCATGGCTTGGTTCGGCAACTTGAGCACCCAGGAGAGGAAAAGACTACAAAAAGTAGTAAACACTGTAGAGAAGGTACACAGACACCTTAAAGTCTTCACTACTTTATTAAGCATACATTGTATATATAATATATATATATATATATATATATATATATATATATAGCCCTGGCTGTACGTGGTCTGTCACGATCACCAGAGAGGGAGCTAGGGGCGTGTGGGTTACAATTATACTAACTGGTGGGGGAGTGGTTAGCATGGACATCATCACAATCAATTAAAGGTGTATACACATATCATCTACATCCTTCCTCTACCAAAACAAACAGTGAGTGACAGGGCGACTACGTCTCATGCGCTAGGGTGAATGCAAACAGTAAAGTACGGGAATGCAGGATAACACGTAATTGCCGTAACGGACCGGCGGCCTGACCAGGCGACCAGACCAGGTCTGCACCTCGCCATCACCTCCTTCCCCGACGGGAACAAGCGGGGACGCCGGGGCATGGTGGGGGCTATGGATAGGAGAGCCCCTTGGCGATGAAGGCATCGGGGGAGACAGTGAAGAGAAGGGCGAGGAAGCTGGAGAAAGCGGGACCGCAGCCGGGAGGCGGACAGGAGGAGGACGAGGGGAGGTTGGCCCCAGAGGAATGGGCAAAGCACAGGGCTGCGACAGTGGCAGCGGGGGGGCATACGGAGCCACCGGGGGAGGGAGAGGCTCGTTTCACGAGCCGGAGATGCTGGCAGGACCGGCGGTACACCCTTCCGTCGTGGTTGACAAGGTACGAACGAGGGGAACCAGCAGAACCGATGACCACGGCCAGCTTGGAACAGCCAGAAGAGGACCTCATACGCACGACCTGGCATGATGGGGGGATTGAGGGCAATCCTGTAGCTGCAGGGCAACTTCCCCAGCTTTGAGTCAAACCGGTCCGGGAATTCGGCCAGCGGGTTCAGGGGTGCCTCTACCAGGTGGACATCACTGTGGAAGCTCACCAATCCGAGGTCCTGGCAGGCCTCCACGCCGAGCAGGGGGTCACATTTACCGTCTAGCAGGAAGAAAGAGAGGGGCCGAGTGGTCTTCAGCACCTTGCAGTGGAGAGTGGTTCTCCCCACAGGAACAGGTACGCCACCCCCATAGGCACACAAAACAGCACTGTCTGTGGAAACAGGCTCATTATTTCTTATCTTCCTGAACAGGCTTGCTGACATAACATTAGCAGCAGCCCCCGTATCCACCTTAGCAGAGAAGGCCATGCCATTCACCGTAACTCGGATGGTCAGGTCTGTTATCAGAGCAGCTGCACCTCGCAAGGAAAACACACTCAGCTCGCTCTGAGAAGAGTCAGGGTCAGACGGGGGAAGATCATCGTGCTGGAGATGGGAACCAGACGCTGTATCATCACGTGTCAGGTAGCGAGACGGTTTCTGCTGTGGCTGTACAGGGTTCCCATGGGAACGGCATGCTGCCGAGAAGTGGTTGGGCTTGTTGCAGAAATTACAAGTTTTCCCCAACGCCGGGCACACATTAAAACGGTGTGAGACAAAGTTACAATTTGGACATCGTTGAGGCGGTCTGAAGCCCTGCAGTAGTCTTACCCTCTGTCGCCGGGGAGCATTGTACTGGGGACCAGCGAGACTGGCTGTGTGGACCACAGGGTCAGGTACAGCAGAGGAGACAGCCTCAGCTAAACGAGAGGCATGCAGCGCCTCATCGAATGTCAGATCAGGCTTACGCAGCAGCTCAGAGCGCAGCTTATCATCCCGTAGACCAAAAACCAAGATGTCACGGGTCAAAGTATCAGGGGTCAGAACATGCAGGTCACATCGGCGAGCCAGTTGGCGCAGCGCGGCCACGAAATTGTCAATAGATTTCCCAGGGTTTTGGTGTCTGGAGAACAGTTTGAAATGCTCTAAGATGTGGTTAGTGGGAAGGTCACGCATCGCCGTAAATTTAGCAAGCAGACATACCGGGTCCTGGATACTCTCACCCTATCCATAGATGAACGACTCCGAACGCTCGAGCGCTTCGGGACCAGCTAGGTTAGGCAGCAGGGAAGCCTTGACAGCGAGGGCCACAGCAGGGTGGGCGATGGAGTCTTTTGATAATGCTCAAAGTCACATCGGAACACACTCCAGCGATCAGTGATGTCTGCATCAAAGACTAGGATGGCAGATTTACGACAGGCAGAAGCCATCACGGCACAGGGAGGGGTACTGGGACTAAGAAAATAAAACGCGAAAGACTGGAGACGAAGAAAGAAGCACTTCTGATGCCATGTAGAGAAGGTACACAGACACCTTAAAGTCTTCACTACTTTATTAAGCATACATTATATATATATAGCCCTGGCTGTACGTGGTCTGTCACGATCACTTGAGAGGGAGCTAGGGGCGTGTGGGTTACAATTATACTAACTGGTGGGGGAGTGGTTAGCATGGACATCGTCACTATCAATTAAAGGTGTATACACATATCATCTACAAACACTGCCCAGTCCATCATCGGCTCTGACCTCCCTTTCATCGAGGGGATCTATCGCAGTCACTGCCTCAAAAAGGCTGGCAGTATCATCAAGGACCCACACCATCCTGGCCACACACTCCTCCCTGCTACCTTTAGGTAGAAGGTACAGGAGCCTGAAGACTGCAATGGCCAGGTACAGGAATAGCAACTTCCCAACAGCCATCAGGCTATTAATCTTGGCTCGGACAAAACTCTAAACATTAATAATCCATTATCTGTTATTTGCACTTTATTAGTTTATTTATTCATGTGTGTATATATTTATATAATGGATTATGGACACACTGATATGTTCTGTAGTAAATGCCTACTATGTTCTGTTGTGCTGAAGGAAAGTCACGAATTTAATTGTACCATCAGGGACACATGACAATAAACTCACTTGAATTTGAACTTGAATAGTATTACTTCAAATAAATAGTTTTTGAAAATTATGCACTTTACTTATGTTCCACTTTTTGAAGTTTTTTACATTTCCTTTTAACAGTCATGTTTTGCATTTTTCTATTCTTGAATTTGAGTCCATAGTGCATGTGGATACTCACAAAGATTGCTACAATTCTAACCTGGACTCTATTGCAGCACAAGTTCATGTCTTTGTATTGCTGTGTGTTATGTATTGCTGTGTTTATTAGATGGGAAATGTTATCCCTGGTCATTTTAACATCATCAAATTCTGTGTGGAACACTTTTTCGCACACTTCACAGAACCCAAGAAAGTATTCCGAAGGCACCATCAATGAGCCGAAGTCAGACGTTGATGTTCCATACACTTTATGATGGATGAATATGAGTGCAGGATCAACTAAAGTGGTATCAGTTCTTAATAGAACTGCATGTGTGGCATTTTGAGGACAGTTCATGTGAATTGATGATCCTGTGACAGATGTGACCTGCGATGCAATTTAGTGTATTCTCTTCAGGGAGATCAAATGAAATGCTGCAGACTGCATTGTGCTGTTTTGTTTTATTGGTATTGGAGATGGTTTCTTGACTCTGTTTTTTGTTAGTGTTTGCAATGTTAAGATGAATTTGTCTGAGTCGGGGGAACAGTTTGCACTCACAGATGGCTTTATCAGCTCAGCCACCATAACCATCCGAAAAGCACATCGAAACTCCTTCGCTGATGGATTGTCTCTGAATCCGCCCTTTCGCTGAACAGTGGAGAACAAATTCTCTACAACATCCTGATTGATCCGAGATGTGAACATAAAACGGGCGTCTGTGCTTTCCTTTATGTGCTGCCACAGCTGTGAAAATGCAAGAAATTGCAAGCCGCCATCCCTTGACAAACAACACATTTTTAGCTCCAAGCACTGTCAAGCTTTTGAGTACAGTCAAGCATGATTCAAAGAATAACTTATGTGCAGACTTTTCCGACATAGGCCTCCTTAACTTTTTGGGGTCCTTGAAAAACCTGCTGTTAAATGAGTCAAACAGTCCATCAACCATTCCAAGAGCTGCATAGGTGTAGACACCTGCTGCTACCGAATGGCTTAGCACTCTCGGTTGACTCTCATTTTAGAGAAGCTGTTTGAAACAAAATGGCCTCTGGTTAATTTATGGGCTTTTCTAATGGGCTACTGTGAATCATGCTCATAAAATGCGTAAATATATGCCCATTTGATATGTTTTTTTCTGCCACCCTCTCCCTTGACCTCAAAAACATATTTCTCCAAATTTGAGTGAGTGTTTTTCAACAAGTGGGGTGGGTCATGCATGCAATAGATATTGGTTCCCCCGTGGATGAAGAAAGGATGGTTTTTCGTCACACCCAAGTTGGAGTACAGTCCAATATTGCTTGGGCCTTGGTCACAAACAATAGCCTTCGGCTGTAGTCCAATAGCCTTAACTTTCTGTAAACATTCATTGAGTAATGTTTGCAGTTTGTCAGCCGTTGTGCAGTCCCGTGACAGAAAGTAATCTACAGATTGCTTCCATTTCCCCATCAAGCCATTAACCATGAAAACGAGAGCATGGTTGGCAGGCCTTGATGTCTTCCCTAGGGATCCAAAGTCCTCAAAACCCTCTACAGAATCTTCAGTAATATTGTAAGAGAGGCTTGCACATAAACTCATTTCGTCAAAGGAGACTACACATAATGTATCCCTCTCTATCATCCCTGCAACCCTGTCTTTCAAAAGTTCAAAGATCTTAGGGGGAAACCCAGGCCTCACTTCAATATTGCACAACCACCTACGTAGTGATGAGATTGATGGAAGTGTGAAAATGCACTGGCAGAACTGATATGCTCGGGGACTCTGGTGGTAGAGGGACAAGGCACCTACCTTCTCTGAATAACTCCATCGTCTTCCTCTTGCACTTCTACGTCCGGATGCATTACGCAACTGCAACGCAAAGAAAGACAGTGCTGGTTCTTGTAAAAATTCACCAGCCTCTCTGATCAAGTCACTAATTGTCTTACTTTCTGTAGGATCCTTTCCCATTGATAATTTAATCTGTTGTATTCTTTTTTTGAGGCGGGCGGAAAGTACGCTGTCTTTCCTTCTTCAGAGCTCTGCTGTCATTTACATTTGGTGTGAATTGAATATCTGGTGTTTCAGCAGTTGTAGATACACTGCTGGGTTCTTTCCGAGGAACTTTGTCTGCAGCTGAGCAGTAAGAATGTTCAGCTAGTATGTTGTGTGACACTGCCAAGACAAAAAAAATTAGAAAGGGGAAAAGAAATGGCAAGCATACTAATGAAAAAGATTAAGCATATACATGTAAATAAATCAGCATCTACTACTAATTATAATTAAATATAGATGTGATGCACCAATTTCAATCTACCAGAAGAAAATCATGATCTTGATATTTTGAAGATTTTTAAAAAATAAGATCAATGTAAATGTTGTATGAATTATGCTTGAGGAAGCTTTAAATGGATGTTCTTACTTGAATTAAATACTAGTGCGCATTCTATCAGCCCACACTGTGTAGTATTATGTGTGATTATAGTTTTGTGAACATTTCACAAATGAAAATAAAAGTACCATACATGCCACTACATATTGACCATTAGCAATTATATCAATTTTTTCATATTTAGCCAAAGTGAGAGAATATATTTTATTTTAAAAATTACTTGCCTCTTTGCTGTTTTAAAGACATTGGTGAGGATGGGAGGTTCTCATTCTTCCTCTTGAGTAACCTGCGTTGGGAAGACAGACGTTTCGGCGGGTTAGGAATGTCAAAGAGCGTTGGAACTGCATTCCAATTTAGCCTGTTCTTGGTCTGCTTGTTGGNAAAACTGGTTAAGTTCAAAGTTGTAAAGAACAAAGACAACAGTTGGCTGACAAGTACTCCGGAGTTCGGTGCAGGAGATCTTGTCGACGAGTATTCTGGACCCACTGTTGACATCTGAAATTACAGAAAATATCATTAGGATTAACTAATAAGAAAAAAAATGATTATAACCACATGCCTGCAGAATGGATGATGTATCACTTAAGTGCAATTGTTTTCAGTTGTGTGGAGAGACCTGTATATTGAAGATGCTTTTTGCCTCTAATATGTCAATGTACCTTAAATGTAGAAGAGCTTATTAAAATCTTCTTACAAAGACCATTAAGTATTTTCTTTCTATCCTCTTTTGGACCTAAGGCATAGCAGGGCTGCCAACTCTCACACAGAGGGAAGGGAGGGAGAGAGGGAAGGGAGGGAGAGAGGGAAGGGAGGGAGAGAGGGAAGGGAGGGAGAGAGGGAAGGGAGGGAGAGAGGGAGAGAGGGAAGGGAGGGAGAGAGGGAAGGGAGGGAGAGAGGGAAGGGAGGGAGAGAGGGAGATCGAGAAGAGAGGGGAGAAAGAGATCAAGAGAAGAGAGGGGAGAGAGAGAGATCGAGAGAAGAGAGGGGAGAGAGAGAGATCGAGAGAAGAGAGAGGGAGAGAGAGAGATTGAGAGAAGGGAGAGAGAGAGAGATCGAGAGAAGGGAGAGAGAGAGAGATCGAGAGAGGGGGGAGAGATAGGGGGAAAGAGAGATCGAGAGAAGGGAGAGAGAGGGGGGAGAGAGATTGAGAGAAGGAGAGAGAGAGAGAGAGGGAGAGAGAGATCGAGAGAAGGAGAGACAGAGAGAGAGAGAGAAGGGGAAAGAGAGAGAAGGGGAAAGAGAGAGAAGGGGAAAGAGAGAGTAGGGGAGAGGGAGAAGGGGGAGAGGGAGAAGGGGGATAGGGAGGGGGAGAGGGAGAGTGGAACGATGGCACGTTATAACACGCAGTCGTCCCATTCCAACCAAAGGTTATATAGAGCAGAGCTCCTCTAGCATTTTTAATTCCAACTGCCGCCGCCGAAACCCCCGCCCCACCTTTGCACCCAAAGATTAATGAGCGGCGTTCTATAATCTTTGATTGCACCCTTCTTCACGGCTGGCTTGAGATCTTTGCTTGTGAAATCTCGACAATTCGAGGGACATAACCGGTAACAGCCGCCGCGTTCCCGGACTCGAATCTGAGCTCGAAAAATCTCCTTGTCACTGGGCCATATTTTGGAGAACCCTGCCTTACAAGAACAAAACCAAAAACATTCAGAAGTGTTTAAATTATTGACTTTATTACTGTGGTAAGTAAAGATCTATTACAAATAATTCTAATAACTTTCTAATGTGCCGACCAAAGGTTATAGAGGAGCCTAGTTTCCCAATGAACGTTGATGGGAGAACAGAAAATAATATTTTCAGTTCAGAATAATATCGACAGAAAATAATAATATTTTCTCCCCTTTCTTTTTTATTGGGGAACATAAAGAAAGACAGGTTGGGTCGTCCACTTTGACGAGTAGAGGAATTGATAGCTGAGCAGTAAGTTGAAGATTTAGATGTAGACGCCATAGTCGAGGCCATCTTTGGTCAAGGCATACTGGTAAAATGGCATCGACAATCACACATGTGATACTACGCTTTTTTCGCTGAGTGGCGCATCTTGCTCCTCTATAATCTTTGGTCAAAAGCCCATAACTTTCTTAAAAATTAAGAGAACTGAATGAAATGTTCAGTTATTATAGATTGACGCATTCTGAAATAAATATAAAACATCTTACTTGGAATACCTGAAATTAAAGCATACAATTAGTTAATTGTAGCTAATTCCAAAATTGACCATTGTGACGGAAATAGTAATAAACACCCAGACTGCCTTGAAAATTCAAAAATGTGATATTCTTAAGATCAGAACTTTAATATTATTGTATTATATGCTGTGTCCGTATCAGATAGGTAAATAAATTACAATTTCTAGCAATAGACCAAGTCTTTAAGAAGATCAGTTGCTAGTTGGTGCATTGGCATATCATAATCAATATCATCATACTCCTCAGATTGTAACCAATAAGCAACTCTGTACACCTTGCTTTTCCTCAACTTTTCAATGTTGGCATTGTAAACTACAAGATTTTGCTCTTCAAACTGCCTTTCTGCCCACTACTTTCCCATTATGAATGTCCTGTAGATTTCATTTCTTAAGAAAAGGATAATGTTTTAAATGGCCTAAGTATCCAAATAACAAACTAATCCCATTCACACAAGAATTCACAATATAACATGATTTTAAAATCTCATTGTCATGAATTTATATGCCAGATGGAAGGAATTTAATGTTTAATTCCCATAAATTAATCCAGAAAAATCCGCTCAAAATATAATCAAATTATTGTTTTTTGCACAATACATGTGACTCAAACTGTTGTGAATATTTAGTTTAAAAATAATGATCATGCAGCGAGAATAACACAAAATATAGACAATTTAGACGGCTTATGACATGATTGTCCAAAAAAACTGGGCATTTTAATAATCTTGCTTCTGGAACGCAATCAATTGGAACCTTGCATTTGCGGTGAATTTGAACCCCATATCGGCAGGAAAGACACTGGCGGTTCGTATGGGGCCCAAATAACATTTTCGCAATGTAAAATTAGATTAAAGCCATCCCAAGAAGCAAGATTATATGTAAAAATAGACGATTTACCCTTTGGTTTGTCCACTTCTTGCGATCCGTCATGTTGTAGGTGTTGAGGGCGTTAGAAGTCGCTTTTTATTTAAATCCAATTATTAAATTGTCCAGCGAATTTTAAATATACCGTGAACGGAAGTCAAATCGATCGCTTCAGCTAGCAGCTCAAGGAAATCCGCCTTCGACAGGCAGTACAAAATTGGATTTTAATACCGCCCCCCCCCCCCCCCCCCAAAGGTGCCAAAGTCGCGCACACAGCCAGTGGCAGAACTGCAGCGCCGCTGAAGGTAGGTATTGTAACATCGCTACCCCCCAACAACCCCCCATTAAACAGCCCCCCACTAGACAACCGCCCACTAAACAACTGTCCCCAACCCCCTACTAAACAACCGCCCACCAACCAACCAACCGCCCCTCCCAATCACCAACCAACTGCCCCCCCATTTAACCAACCAACCTCCCCCCCAATCAACCAACGCCCCCCCACTAACCAACCACTCCCCCAACAACCCTCCACTAACCAATTGCCCACCACTCACTAAACAACGGCCCACTTCAAAGCTCTGCACGCCCCCGCTAAACCAGCCGCCACCAGGATCGCTCGATGACCGATGCGGTGGAAGCGGGGACGCACGCGCATGGGGCAGCCAGGAGTAGGAGTGTGTGGCCAAGCCCCGGCTTCAAATATATGTTCCATTCCTCTCCTGGGGCCTATATATATACTAGACTAAGTGGGACTCATTGGGTCCCATGTACACAAGGGAGGGATGGCCCCAACACAATATTCACCCTCTCCACCAATTCCAATATGCGTCAAAGAGGGGTGCCTAAATACATTGTGAGAATACTGGCCTACTGGTATGCCCACCAGACTATGCAAATAAAATGGGGCAATAGGGTCTCAGCCCCATTTGGGGTTAGCAATGGTGTTAGACAAGGGGGAATTGTATCCCCAGTCCTTTTTAATCTATATATTGATGATCTGTCTAAACAATTGAAAGCCTGTAACACTGGGTGCGTGATTGGTAATATTTTAATGAACCATATTATGTATGCAGATGATCTTGTGGTCTTTAGTCCATCTAGCGCTGGTCTCCAGCAGTTCCTTACTGCATGTTCTGTGTATGGTTTGGAACATGACATTAAATATAATGCTAGTAAGAGTGCTGTTATGGTCTGTAGAACCAAAGAGGATAAAAGCCTAAAATATCCTGATTTTAAATTGTCTGACAACAATCTTAGTGTCTGTAATAAGATAAAATATCTAGGGCATATTATTACAGAACAAATATAGGCAACGACGCATGCTGTATATACAGGCGAATATCCTCTTGCGTAAATTTGGTGCGTGTGCAGATGTGGTGAAGATGTCGCTATTTAGAGCATACTGCACACCCCTCTACACTGCGCACCTGTGGTCGAACTATTTAAAGACAAGTATGCAGAGACTAAAGGTGGCATATAACGATGCCATGAGAACACTGCTAAGGCAACCAAGATGGTGTAGTGCCAGTAATATGTTTGTGGCTGCAGGAGTCAGTACTTTAGAAGCTATCCTAAGACACCACATGTATAAATTCATTTGCAGGATAAATGACTCTAAAAATATGCTTATTGCGGCCTTGACAAATATAAGGGTTAGCACTACACGCTACGAATCCCAGTTGTGGAGACACTGGTATCGTTGTCTCGTTGTACGACATTGATCATTTTTTACTCTGGATTTTTAACAAGTATTGTGGGGTTTTTTTAAATATATAAATTATGATGTTTTTATGTGATTTACCATGATTTTATATATATTTATGGTATTTGAGATGCAATGCATTTTTAACGTAATGTTGCCCCTTCTCTGGACCTTGAGCGTAATAAAGTTATTATTATATTATTATTATAAATACAGATCAGAAAATATTAGCTAAGACTTTGGCAAGAAGACTAAGTTTGTACATTAGTAAATTAATACATCCAGACCAAACTGGGTTTATACCTAAGTGACATTTGTTTCATAATTTGAGACGCCTGTTTAATATAATGTATTCACACAGAACGATAAATGAAGACAACAATTATTTCTTTAGATGCAGAAAAAGCATTTGACCAAGTAAAATGGGCCTATCTCTTTACAGTGTTGGAAAAATTCCAACTAAGAGAAAATTTTATTTCATGGATAAAGCTGTCATAGAACAACCCGACTGCCAGAATATTGACTAATCAAATTCTGTCACCTAAATTTCAATTATCCAGGGGTAATAGACAAGGATGTGCCCTTTCACCAATGTTATTTGCCTTAGCTATAGAAACCTTAGCAGAAAACATAAGAGTACATCCGGGCATTCACGGATACAATACTAAACATACCAATAACAAGATTTTGTTATATGCAGACGATGTACTTTTATACATCACCAATTCTCAAGTCAGAATCCGAAATATATTAAACCTTATAGAACAATTTGGTTCCTTCTCAGGGTATAGAATAAACTGGAATAAAAGTGAAATTATGCCAATAAAAGCTCAAGACCCTTTACATCTCCATAAATTCCCTTTCAGAATTGTTACAGAAAAATTTAGATACCTTAGAGTCTATGTGACTAGAAAATACACCTCTCTATTTCAAACAAATTTCCCACCATTAATTACTAAATTAAATGCACTCATTCAATTTTGGAAAACACTCCCTATTTCCCTAATAGGTAGAGTAAATGCCATAAAGATGATTTTCCTTCTGCAACTCCTATACCTATTTCAATCAATACCGATTTATATCCCTAAATGTTTTTTTTTCAAACTTGACTCTGTTATTACAAATTTCATTTGGGACTATAAAACCCATAGAATACACAAACGACATTTATGTAAATCTAAGGAAAATTGAGGATTAGCACTCCCCAATTTCCTTTTCTATTACTGGGTGACTAATATTAAAAACGTAATCTACTGGATGGATGATACATGTCAACAGGTAAACTGGTTAAAAATGGAGAGGGAAGATTGTTTGCCTTTTAATATAGCTGTTATTCTTCTTTCTCCAACACATCTGAATAAATCAACATATGAGCAAAATCTGATAATACATAGTACCCTATGAATTTGGAAACAGTTGAAATCAAGCCTCAAACTGAGAAATTTCTCTCTCCTTTTACCAAACACTAACAATCCCTCGTTTAAACCTTTAACCAACTCGACCTCCCTGTGGCTCAGCACTTCAACTCCCCCTCCCATTCCATATCCGACCTCTCGGTCCTGGGCCTCCTCCACGGCCAGAGTGAGCAACACCGCAAGTTGGAGGAATAGCACCTCATATTCCGCTTGGGGCGTCTGCATCCTCTGGGCTTGAACATTGAATTTTCTCAATTCTGTTAACCCTTGCTGTCTCCCCCCCCCTTCCCACCTCTCCCTCAGCCCTCGGGCCCTGGCATTCCCTCTCTCTCTATCTCTCCCCCACCCAAGTCGCACTAGTTTCTCATTTTCACACTACAAACAGCTTACAATGGCCTGTTTCCTTTATCATCGTTACTTTTTTGCATATCTTTCATTCATTGTTCTTTATCTATCCACATCACCGTCTATATCTCTCGTTTCCCCGTCCCTAACCAGTCTGAAGAAGGGTCTCGACCCGAAACGTCGCCTATCTCCTTCGCTCCTTAGATGCTGCTGCACCCGCTGAGTTTCTCCAACCTTTTGTGTACCCTTGTTTAAACCGTCTACTTTAGATAAGGCGTTTGCACAATGGAAAAACTCAGGAATTAAAACGGTGGGAGATCTTTACGGGAAAGGGGATTTTCCTCTCTTTTCAAGAATTACAGGAGAAATATCATTTGAAAGCAAGTAATTTTTTTAGATATCTTCAAATCCGAGACTATGTGAAAACATATACACAAGACTGTCACTTTATGGCTCCATGAGTGCATGAATAGACAGGCTGATACAAGCAATTCAAAGACCAAATTGAACAAGATCTTCCCAAACGTCCCTCCTATTTGTAATAAATGTCTCCTCCAAGAAGGGACTATAACCCATTCCTTCACTTCCTGTATAAAGTTACAAAACTTCTGGAGGGGAATATTTGATATCTTCTCCAAAATACTTAAAATGAAACTGGAACCAGATATAAAACTGATCACATGAGGTGTGTCAGAGGCCTGCTCTAAGCACTCGATATTTCAAAGATGTTTCCTCAATTACGGCCTAATAAGGGCAAAAAAATTAATACTCAAATTTTGGAAACAGACAACAGTCCCTACAGTGAAGATGTGGATTACGGATATGTCCGAGACACTACATTTGGAAAACATTAGGCTTGTCTTGGCGGAAAAAGCAGATCAATTTCTTAAGACATGGTCACCTTTTACTGAATTTCTGCAACAACAGAATGGTTAAACACAAATTTAAACCCAATGCCAGGGTTGGGTGGGTGGGGAGGGGGGGCTGGGGGGGAAGGTATATCTCCCTCTTTTCTTTTCCTATTTCTTTTATTTTCTCTTGCACTTCTTTGGTAGCTTAGGGGTCTATTTCTTGCTCTCTCTTATTTTATTTCTTTTTCTTCATTCTCTTCTTTTTTCTCTTATTTTCCTTTTTTTGATTTAGGTTACAATGTTAAAAATGAAGCTGTACAATAATTGTATAACTGTTATGTCGATCGTCTTAATCCTGTACAATCGCTTCTAATAAAATTAATTTTAAAAAAAACCTTCCGCATGGACAGATTTTAAGAAATGTTGGCGTTCAATTGACAGACAAATCAGGAAAGCGCACCAAGAATACATCCATGATGTGATAGGGGAAAGTTTAAAATCAGAAGACAAAAAGCCTTTCTGAAATTACAGTGGCTTACAAAAGTGTTCATACCCCTTGAACTTTTCCACATTTTGTCACGTTACAACCACAAACGTAAATGTATTTTATTGGGATTTTATGTGATAGACCAACACAAAGTGGTGCATAATTTTGAAGTGGAAGGAAATTTTGTTTTCAAATTTTTTTGCAAATAAAAAACTGAAAAGTGTGGAGTGCAAAAGTATTCAGCCCCTTTTACTCTGATAAATAAAATCCAGTGCAACCAATTGCCTTCAGAAGTCACCTAATTAGTAAATAGAGTCCACTTGTGTTTAATCTAATCTCAGTATAAATACAGCTGTTCTGTGAAGGCCTCAGAGGTTTGTTAGAGCACATTAGTGAACAAACAATGTTCCTTGGGCATCATGAAGCCCAAGGAACACACCAGACAGGTCAGGGATAAAGTTGTGGAGAAGTTTAAAGCAGGGTTAGGTTATAAAAAAATATCCCAAGCTTTGAACATCTCACGGAGCACTGTTCAATCCATCATCCGAAAATGGAAAGAGTATGGCACAACTGCAAACCTACCAAGACATGGTCGTCCACCTAAACTGACAGGCCGGGCAAGGAGAGCATTGATCAGAGAAGCAGCCAAGAGGCCCATGGTAACTCTGGGGAAGCTGCAGAGATCCACAGCTCAGGTGGGAGAATCTGTCCACAGGACAACTATTAGTCGTGCACTCCACAAATCGGACCTTTATGGAAGAGTGGCAAGAAGAAAGCCATTGTTGAAACAAAGCCATAAGAAGTCTCATTTGCAGTTTGCCACAAGCCATGTGGGGGACACAGCAAACATGTGGAGGAAGGTGCTCTGGTCTGATGAGACCAAAATTGAAGTTTTTGACCTAAATGCAAAACGCTATGTGTGGCAGAAAACTAACACTGCACATCACCCTGAACACACGATCCCCACTGTGTAACATGGTGATGGCAGCATCATGCTGTGGGGATGCTTTTCTTCAGCAGGGACAGGGAAGCTGGTCAGAGTTCTTGGGAAGATGGATGGAGCCAAATACTGGGCAATCTTGGAAGAAAACCAGTTAGAGTCTGCAAAAGACTTGAGACTGGGGCAGAGGTTCACCTTCCAGCAGGACAACGACCCTAAACATACAGCCAGAGCTACAATGGAATGGATTAGATCAAAGCATATTCATGTGTTAGAATGATCCAGTCAAAGTCCAGACCTAAATCCAATTGAGAATCTCTGGCAAGACTTGAAAATTGCTGGTCACAGACGCTCTCCATCCAATCTGACTGAGCTTGAGCTATTTTGCAAAGAACAATGGGCAAAAATGTCAGTCTCTAGATGTGCAAAGCTGGTAGAGACATACCCCAAAAGACTTGCAGCTGCAATTGCAGCGAAAGGTGGTTCTGCAAAGTATTGACTCAGGGGGGCTGAATACTTTTGTACGCCACATTTTTCAGTTTTTTATTTGTAATAAAATTTGGAAACCATGTATAATTTTCCTTCCACTTCACAATTATGCACAACTTTGTGTTGGTCTATCACATAAAATCCCAATAAGATACATTTACGTTTGTGGTTGTAATGTGAGAAAATTTGGAAAAGTTCAAGGGGTATGAATACTTTTGCAAGCCACTGTACATCAAGAAAATGAGCCAGGAAGTATTTGGAATCTGAAGCCTTACATCGATGGGGCGGACGGTATCTTTGGCAGCAGACAAGGCCAGTGTTAAACCAGCAGTTTTGTTCGGTTTTTCCTGAAGAAAACCTAGAGGAATGCCCGTCATTGAACTCACAACAAACTCCAAAAATTGCAGATCTTAAGGTAACAATGAAAGGGGTGCAGAAATGATTGGAAGAAATAAAACCAAAGAAGGCATCAGGGCCAGACCAGATACCAGCCAGAGTTTTAAAGAATTGTTCAGCAAGCTTAACTCCAGTCTTCCAAAAGATTTTTCAGAAGTCTGTGGTTTCTGGAGAACTCCCAGAAGGTTGGCTGAATGCTTACATTGTCCCCATCTATAAAAAAAGAGATAGGATAAATCCTGCAAATTATCGGCCAGTTTCACTGACCTCTATTCCATGCAAGATTCTCGAACATATAATCCACTGACATATTATGGACCATATTGACTTCCACAAGGTACTAACAAACCACCAACATGGCTTTAGACAGGGTCAATCATGTGAAACCCAACTGGCGGGACTCATCGATGATCTAGCCAGGTCACTCGATAACAAGGGTCACACTGACCTGATTATATTAGACTTCAGTAATGCTTTTGATAAGGTTCCCCTTTAGCGGCTCCTGTACATGCTCAACCACGTAGGAATAGATAGCAACCTCTTAAAATGGATTGAGATCTTTTTGACAAGGAGACACCAGTGAGTTCTCTTGGAGGGAGAGACGTCTTATGAAACTATAGATATCAGGTGCACCACAGGGGACTGTCATGGGTCCATTGTTCTTCCTACTGTATATCAATGACATTCCAAATGCAGTTTCGTCCAGAGTTTGACTCTTCGCAGATGATGCCATAATTTATAGAGAGATTAAAACACCACAAGACAGCTTGTCCTTACAGAAGGATCTGGATGCTCTCTGTGAGTGGGGAAAAACCTGGCGGATGTCATTCAATACAACCAAATGTCATACCATGCATGTCTCACACAAGATTAAACCACTTTTATCGGAATATACCATGGGTAGACATACGTTGCTTGCTGTCGACCATCACCCATATCTAGGGGTCGAATTAAGCACAGATTTAACATGGGCGACGCATATTAGTCAAGTGTCTAACAAAGCAAATAGAACTCTTGGCCTTCTCAAAAGAAATGTTCACGAATGTAGAACATCCGTCAAAGAGAATGCCTACGTCCTTGGTCAGGCACAAATTGGCGTATTTTGGAGCCGTATGGGATCCTTTCAACAACAACAACAAGATCACCCTGGAGAAAGTACAACGCCAAGCAGCCCGCTTTGTATGTGATGACAACAAGCGCAAATCAAGCGTGAATAATATGCTGACTTCTCTCGGATGGGATACCCTAGAGCTCCGCAGAATCAGGCTAAGACATTGCAATTTATAAGTAGATTCACAAAATCATGCCATCAAATCTCCCGTCATCCCAGAGCACCAACTGCCATGAAACAAGACAAATTAACGGTCCCTTCATCATCAACTCGCTAAATTTCAAAAAGCTTTGCTACCAATATTCCCTTTACCCAAGGACAATAAGGGAATGGAATAGGTTACCACCCAACACACGTGCTGCTCCCAATGTTAAGTAATTTAGAAAGGGGATTGAGCAGCTAGATCTCCTCAACTTGGTCAAAAAGGTCCACTTCAACATTCCTCCACCCCCTCCCCCACCTTTCCCTCTCGGATAAACTCCAGAGGGAATGAAGATGTGGAGACATTGAGCAAACTGAGTCCAAGGTCCCTCCATGTGTGGTAGGAAGGAACTGCAGTTGCCGGTTTACACCGTAGATACAAAATACTGGAGTAACTCAGTGGGACAGGCAGAAACTCTGGATTTTCGGGTCGTGACCCTTCTTCGGACTGAGAGTGCGGGGAGAGGGAGACACAGTGATGAGGAAGTGTAAGGTGGGAAAATGAGACAGCAAAGGGGATGAAGATCAAGGAAAAATGTAGAATAGATCATTGTTAGCTAGGAGAAGGTGACAACGAAACATACAGTGATCAGGTCGGAGAACTAGGACAGGGGAGGGATGGAGAGAGAGTGAAAGCAAGGTCACTTGAATTTAGAGAAATCAATATTTATCCGCTGGGTGTAAGCTGCCCAAGCAAAATATGAAGGTAGAGAAAAATGCTGGAGAAACTCAGCTGGTGAGGCAGCATCTATGGAGATGGGTTGATTATTAACTTTGCAAATGGCACCAAAATTGCGGGTAATGAGGAAGGCTGTCAAAAATACCATGGGATACAGATCAGTCACACGTATAGTTTAGTTTAGTTAGTTCAGTTTAGTTTAGTTTAGTTTTGTTTAGTTGATTGTCACGTGTACCGAGGTACAGTCAGAAGCATTTGTTGCGTGCTAACCAGTCAGCGGAAAGACAATACATGATTACGGTCGAGCTATCACAGTGTACAGATACATGATAAAGGGATTAACGCGAATAACGTTTAGTGCAAGATAAAGTCCAGTAAAATCCGATCAAAAATAGTCTGAAAGTCTCCAATGAGGTAGATAATAGCTCACGACAGCTCTCTAGTTGTTGGTAGGATGGTTCAGTTGCCTGATACCTGCTGTGAAGAAACCTGGACGTAAATGTAGTGGATGGTTATTAAGTTCGCAGACGACACCAAAATTGGTGGAGTTGTGGACAATGAGGACGGCTGTCAGAAATATCATGATGTACAGATCAGTTACACGTAGTTTAGTAAAGTTTAGTTTAGTTTAGTTTAGCTTAGTTTATTGTCATGTTTACCGAGGTACGCCAAAAAGCTTTTTTGTTGCCTGCTAACCAGTCACATGATTACAGTGTAGAAATACAGGGTAAAGTGAATAATGTTTAGTGCAAGATAGTCCAGTAAAGTCTGATTAAAGATGGACTGAGGGTCCCCAATGAGGTAGATAGTAAGTCAGGACCACTCTCTTAGTGATAGGATGGTTCAGTTACCTGATAACAGTTGGATTGACACTGCCCCTGAATCTGGAGGTGTGCATTTTCATTCTTGTACCTCTTGCCTGATGGGAGAGGGGAGAAGAGGGGGTGTCGGTGGTGAGACTGGTCCTTGATTATGCTGGTGGCCTTGCTGAGGCAGCAAAGATAGTGAAGTTGTAGTTGCAGTTTCATCCAAGCAAGTGTGAGGTGTTGCACTTTGGGAAAATGTAAGGGGACAGTATATAGTTAATGGCAAGGTTGTTAATGGCAAGAATGGATCGGGGGATTTTGGTTCCAGCTCCATCGCTCCTTGAACGTGGCACCGAGTAGACAGAGTGGTAAAGAAGGTGTATGGCGTGTTTCCCTTCATCAGACAAGGCATTGAGCAGAAAGGTCAGGACGTCATCTTGCAGTTTTATAATAAATTGGTGTGGCCGCATTTAGAGCATTGTGCACCCTTCTGCTCACCCCATCACACAAAGGATGTGGAGGCTTTTAAGAGGGTGCAGAAGAGCTTTACAGGATATTAGCTGTAAGAAGTTGGATAAGCTTGGATTGTTTTCTCTGCAGCATCAGAAGTTAGAAGTTGAGAGGAGACCTGATAGAAGCATAACTAATAATGAGAGGCTTAGAAAGGGTAGATAGTTGTAACCTTTTATCAGGTGGGACATGTCAAAGACTGGAGGGCATAGCTTTAAGGTCAGAGGGGAAAGGTTTACAGGAGATATGGGGGTGTCGGTGGGGGGCACACTATTTACATTATGTTGGTGGGCAGATATGATAGAGGCATTTAAAAGGCTTTTAGATAGACAGACATGGATGTTTGAAGAGTGGTGAGATATGAATCAATTGCAGTCCGAGGAGATTAGTTTAATTTGGCATGATCGTTCCGCACAATACATTGGGAGCTGAAGGTTCTGCTCCTATGTTGTTCTGTTCTATTGTATGTGGAAAGAGTGCAGAGAAGATTTATAAGGATGTTGCCAGGACTCAAGGGCTCCAGCTAGCAGAGACCAATGTTACCAAAATCTCTCTTCAGAACACAAACTCCTCATGCCAGCAATGATTGGGTTAACATAAGATGAATGTTTGACGTCACTGGGCCTGTACTCACTGGCATTTGGAAGAAAGAGGGGACCTCATTGAAACTTACCGAATAGTGAAAGGCCTGGCTAGAGTCAATGTGGAGAGGATGTTTTCACTGGTGGGAGAGTCTAGGATCAGAGACCATAGCCTCAGAATAAAAGGACATACATTTAGAAAGGAGATGAGGAGGAATTTATTCAGTCAGAGGGTGGTGAATCTGTGGGATTCATTTCGAAAAACAGCTGTGGAGGCCGTCTTTGTGTATTTTAAAGGCACAGATTGGCATATTATTGATTAGTATGGGTGCCAGGGGTATGGGAGAAGGCTGGAGAATGGAGTTAGGAGGGAGAGTTAGATCAGCCATGATTGTATGGTGGAGTAGACTAGAAACATAGACATAGAAACTGAGAAACATAGACATAGAAACTAGGTGCAGGAGTAGGCCATTCGGCCCTTCAAGCCTTTACCGCCATTCAATATGATCATGCTGATCATCCAACTCAGTATCCTGTACCTGCCTTCTCTCCATACCCCCGATCTCTTTAGCCACAAGGGCCACATCTAACTCCCCTCTTAAATATAGCCAATGAACTGGCCTCAACTACCTTCTGTGGTAGAGAATTCCACAGATTCACCACTCATTGTGTGAAAAATGATTTTCTCATCTCGGTCCTAAAAGACCCTTATCATAATACTGTGTCCCCCTTGTTCTGGACTTCCCCAACATCGGAAACAATCTTCCTGCATCTAGCCTGTCCAACCCCTTAAGAATTTTGTAAGTCTCTATAAGATCCCCCCTCAATCTTCTAAATTCCAGCGAGTACAAGCCGAGTCTATCCAGTCTTGCTTCATATGGAAGTCGTGCCATCCCAGGAATCAGTCTGGTGAACCTTCTCTGTACTCCCTCTATGGCAAGAATGTCTTTCCTCAGATTAGGAGACCAAAACTGTACGCAATACTCCAGGTGTGGCCTCACTAAGACCCTGTACAACTGCAGTAGAATCTCCCTGCTCTTGTACTCAAATTATTTTGCTATGAATGCCAACATACCATTCGCTTTCTTCACTGCCTGCTGTACTGCATGCCTACTTGACTGGTGTACCATGACACCCAGGTCTCGTTGCATCTCCCCTTTTCCTAATTGGCCACCATTCAGATAATAGTCTACTTTCCTGTTTTTGCCACCAAAGTGGATAACCTCACATTTATCCACATTATACTGCATCTGCCATGCATTTGCCCACTCACCCAACCTATCCAAGTCACCCTGCAGCCTCCTAGCATCCTCCTCACAGCTAACACTGCCCCCCAGCTTCGTGTCATCCGCAAACTTGGAGATGTTGCATTCAATTACCTCATCCAGATCATTAATATATATTGTAAATAGCTGGGGTCCCAGCACTGAGCCTTGCGGTACCCCACTCGTCACCCGCCTGCCATTCTGAAAATGGCCGTTTACTCCTACTCTTTGCTTCCTGTCTGCCAGCCAGTTCTCTATCCACATCAATACTGAACCCCCAATACCGTGTGCTTAAGTTTGTATACTAATCTCTTATGTGGGACTTGTCGAAAGCCTTCTGAAAGTACAGATATAACACATCCACAGGTTCTCCCTTATCCACTCTACTAGTTACATCCTCAAAAAATTCTATAAGATTCATTGGACATGATTTACCTTTCATAAATCCATGCTGACTTTGTCCAATGATTTCACCACTTTCCTAATGTGCTGCCATCCCATTGTTAATAACCGACTAGCATTTTCCCCACTACCGATAGACTAACTGGTCTGTAATTCCCAGTTTCTCTCTCCCTCCTTTTAAATGGGCTTACATTAGCTACCCTCCAATCCTCAGGAACTACTCCAGAATCTACAGAGTTTTGAAAAAATTATCCCTAATGCATCCACTATTTCTGTGGCTACTTTCTTAAGTACCCTGGGATGTAGCCCATCTGGCCCTAGTTTGGGGTGAATGGCCTAATTCTGCTCCTATCACTGATAAACCTATGAACTAGCAATGATCCAGTGAAACTACTCTACGTTGCTGGCAAGACCAGAGTCCGTTGAGTCTAGAGAATAAACCTACACTCGTATTTCAGTATCTCCACTATTTTCTATAGTTCTTACCTATTGACAGCACTAATGTTTTTCTTTCAATCATTATTTGTGGTGTGGTCTCATCAAGCTCTGCAGAAATGCAGCAAGACTCCCTGATGCACTTTCACCAATCATCAGTGAAGGGCAACATATCGTGCGTCTCCCCAACCGAGTGCTGAGCCAAGGAGTCACTGTGGGACTGGAGATGATGTGATCAGTGACCAGTCCTGTTTCTGAGTAAGAATCGACCCGGAGACCCAGTGTTGTGATGCATCACCCTCTTTATTTCACAGTGAGAATACATTCCCAGCAGTTTGGAAAACAAAGCACATACAAAGAATCTAAAGTCAACGGCTTATTAATGCCGCAAGAGCAGCTGTGAATGGACTGGTGTTAACAGGAGCAATGGCCCACTAGTAGCTCCTCCAGAGAGTTAGTTGCTTTTCCTACAGCGCCCAGGGATTACACTCTCCACATTGCAGAGGACAGGACACTGTTGCCCAGAGGAGGCCCCCATCCATGTACAACTGTGCAGTGTAGAGACTTGGAACAGATATCTCTGCCTTAATGTCTCTTTCCCAAAACACCCAGATGTCCAACCAGAGAAAACTTCACATTGGAGTGAATGTAGCTGGTTCATTTTGACAGAAGTGTGAGCCCCCTTCACTGCAGTCCTGTGGGTGGGAGGTGGGAACATTTAACTGCATTAGGGGGCAGTGTTTATACACAGTGTACAGGGGATGGTTCAAAACCCCAGTAGTGGCAAACGTTCAGGGTTCATCCAATGTGTGTAACATAGAAACATAAAAAATAGGTGCAGGAGTTTCGGCCCTTTGAGCCAGCATTCAATATGATCACGGCTGATCATCCAAAATCAGTAACCCGTTCCTGCTTTTTCCCCATATCCCTTGATTCCCAGAGCAGGTTTGGCTCCATTAAGATGCCACAGAAATACATGTTGTTGACATATGTGGGAGACCCTTGTTAAAGTGAAGAATAGAGTTTAGCACCTCTCACTGTTTGGAATCTGTAAATGTAGCAGAACCTCTGAGAGAGAGATTATGTTTCAATTTGTTGCAAATGCCATTTGCACAAGCCCCCATGTGTTGTACCATCCGATATAGACATAATGGCTGCGAAAGGGTTGGTTGTCCTTCTCCAAGTCCTTTTTGAATTCATTGGCGAGTCAGAGAGAGGGTCACGGAGGCACACAGAGAGAGGGTCATGGAGGCACACAGAGAGGGTCACGGAGGCACATAGAGAGAGGGTCACTGAGGCACACAGAGAGAGGGTCACGGAGGCACACACAGAGAGGGTCACGGAGGCACATAGAGAGAGGGTCACTGAGGCACACAGAGAGGGTCACGGAGGCACAATTAGACAGGGTCACGAAGGCACATAGAGAGGGTCACACAGAGAGGGTCACGGAGTCACACAAAGAAGGTCATGGAGGCACGACGTCGAGGCAGTGCGTAATGCGTCTAGGCGGCTGAGGGCCGACAGGCCATTGCCGCGCGGAATTTTTGAGCACGGTCAGTTTTTCGGAGCCCCGCGCAGTGTCGGGACCAGCTCCGCACAATTCCATATGGCTGCAGCGATCGAAGTGGGACGGCTCAAGCGACCACGTTAGGTCGCGCTCACCGCATGGAGTCGCATGCTGGTGGGACAGGCCCTGTAGTTTTCTGCTGTCAACAATTAAGAACAATTGTTCCATTAAGTGAACAAAAGACCACTTTCCAGATCGTTTTAAGTTGAAAGGGAGCTGGTATCATCGCTCCCTCTGGCTGGGAACACAGTTGGCTGCAGACAGTGAGAAGCAGTGTCTGCTCCCCACTGAGCGACTCGGAAATCAGTCCTGATGCAGGGTTTAGACCCGAACACCAAGAACTCCTTTTCCCTCCTCAGATACACTTCGACCCGCTGTTGAGCATGGAAACCGGCCCCTTGTCCCAACTTGTCCATGCCGACCTAAAGGCCTCATCGAAGCGAACCTTTCTAACAACTGAATGAGAGGGGGAGGGGGCCATGTGTCTGGGGGTGGAATCTTGTGAAGCTGATGGTATTCTGTAGAGACTAGAAGTGGGGAAGGAATGAAGTCAAGGCAGCAAGATGGTCTTTTGGTGGGGAAGGGCAAATGGAAATACCGGAGATGCGGAGGCATCTTTACTGTGGAGTAACACAGGCGGGACAGGCAGCACCTCAGGAGAACATGGATAGGTGAACTTTCATCCACATACAGGAAGTTGTAGTTTGAATCCGCCACAGCTAACAGTACAATAGAATGGAATTTCTTGTAATGAAAGTATTTTGACCCACCCTTGGGTGGACAACGAATGGCCACATGCTTGCCATCCACAACGCCACATGTGTGTTTAAAGTTCCATCTTTTGTCAAACCCCAGCGCCACTCTCTTCCACGCATCTGGTGTACTGGGGCAGTCGATCACAACGTCTGCATATACCTTGATAATGGCCTCACAGGTCTCTCAGACAATCTTGCTGATGGGGTTGTGGGCAACCAGAAAGTTGTAGGAGAGACTCTTATATGAATCATGATGCCATGTAGCGAAGGGTGATGGCTAGGCGCAGGCCTGGTCCCAGTGCCTCATAACCGTGTCGTTTTTTTAATCAGCAGTGGTCCCACGTTAGTCTTCGGCTCATTAAACAGCTCAGGTGGTATCCTGGTGAAGTTTTTAAATGCAGAGAGATCCTTTTCATACAGCACATTAATCAGGTTGTCATACTGTCCAAACCGAGCTCCTTTGAAAGAGGGGCTTCACCCACTGAGACCTCTTCTTAATCTTCCTCGTCACTCTTTCCCTTCTGCCTTTATTGGACAAGCCTTCTTGCACAAGCGAAAGGGCTGCTGCATACAGCACTAGTACTAATTTCCATGCCGTCGTGATCACCAGTTGCCTTCTTGCACTCATGCTTCCGAATGAGTTAAATAAAACCTGGGAGGCTTTTTATAGTGAAATAAAAGCTGCATTAATTACATCATTTTTATCATGCGATCATTTTTTCCACTCGTGGCTAGTCGTAGTTGGTTCAAGAGTACCTCGGGAGAGGAACGTAGAAGATCGTAGAATGAGAAGTAAACGGAAAACATAGACATAATCGTAGGAGCTCGTAGAAGCTCGTGAACATGCTCGTGGAAGGTCATAGTTTAATTTTTTTTAACTCGGGAGAGTTGGGTAAACTCGCATAGTGGGGCAGGCCCTTTATCCATTCTACTTGTTACATCCTCAAAACATTCTACAAGAATAGTCAAGCTTGATTTTCCCATCATAAATCCATGCTGATTTAGACCGATCCTGTCACTGATTTCCAAATGCACTGCTATTACAGTAATGGAGTATCCTGAGCAATTTTGGGCACTTTACAAGAATGATCTCAGGAATGAGTGGGTAAACATATGATGAGCTTCTGATGGCACTGGGCCCGCACTTGCTGGAGTTTAGAAGAATGAGGGGGACCTCATTTCAATGTACCGAATAGTGAAAGGCTGGGATAGATTGGATGTGGAGAAGATGTTTCCACTAGTGGGAGAATTTAGGAATTGTGGTCATAGCTTCAGAATTAAAGGACGTTCCTTTAGCAAGAAGATAAGATGGAATTTATTTAGTGGTGGTGAATCTGTGGAATTCTGTGCCACAGAGGTCTGTGGAGGCCAAGTCAATGGATATTTTTAAGGCTGAGATAGTTTCTTGATTAGTACAGGTGTTGGGGATTAATGCACATTAACTTGTTGTTACAAACATTTCTCTGAACCCCAATCGACATATACCTGTACGTTGCTTATTTCAAATTATCTTGAAGAATCATCACAAGTGTCTGGCTTGCTTCACATTCAAGGTATCATCCAGTCCCTTCATTCATGGTGTTATCAGTTCTATATATTTGTAGTGTGTGCAACTAGTGACTATAGAGCTCAATTTTAGTCATGTATGGTATGATCTGCCAGATAGTGCACACTGTATCCCACTTTTCACTATATCTCGGTTACTATATTGAATTAGTTTAGTTTAGAGATATAGCGTGAAAACAGGCCCTTCAAGCAACGATCACCCGTACACTAGTTCACACTAGAACACTTGAACCAATATCAATACCATCCAATATTCTGGGTAATATTGCAGACAGTGAATTGAAGAACAAACCAGAGGTGTGCAACTGCCTCTGGAAATGGCCTTTCACTCTGAGGATGGCTAAAGTGTTTTAGGACAGAGATTGAATTGTAACACTTGAATTAGGACAATCCACGTGGAATATTTCACCACCGCTATTACACCACTGGGAACTGATGTAAGCGTCACCGAGAGGGTTGGTTTAATGTGAAAACATCTGTGGTGAGGACCCAGGTTTCCTTAGAGTCTGTCAGCAGTTCTCAACCTTGTTTGCCCCATGCACCCCTTTCACCATATGTCAGAATGTCATTCCCCCCCCCTCCTTTCCAAAATTGTCTGCCTCAAATTGTAACCGATGCATACTAAATTTTGTGCCACCCTGGGGAGCTCAAAGGCAATAAAAAGATCAACATTATAACAGTTTGAGTTTGCTAATCTGTGGTCCCAATTCCCCCCCTGAAAATCTGAAATACCCCCCTGGGGGGAATTCCCCCCTGGTCTAAGTCCTAAGTGTTAATGAGTCCAAAATCCAACATAAGCTTCCACTAAATATGTTTGCATATTATATCAGCTGACTTCATTTTGCAGCAGTGATATTTAAAATCATCTTCAAAACGTAATATAAAAATGATTGAACTCAGTGCTCAGACAGCAGATTCAGCTGAAGGTGTGGAGAGTGACTAGGTGCATCCAACAGTGACCAGAGCGCAGCCCAAGATGTTGAGACTCTGTTTATCTCTCTCTGTCCTCCAGGGGCTGCAGGTTGCAGGAACATATGAACGTGTGGCAGAGGTATGCAAGAGTATGATCTGTTATCTTTTGACAACTGTCACTGTGTATGATGCAAGTACCGTTGGGAATCAGGAGGGGTGGATGTTGGGGGGGGGGGAGTGGATATTTACCGTTCAACACAAATTGGGCGGCACGGTGCTGCAGCGGTAGAGTTGCTGCCTCATAGTGCTTGCCGCACCAGAGACCCGGGTTCCATCCTAACTACACATGTCTGTATGGAGTTTGTACGTTCTCCCCATGGGTTTTCCCCGGGATCTCCGGTTTCTTCCCACACTCCAAAGACGTACAGTTTGTAAGTTAATTGGCTTCGCCATGAATGTAAATTGTCCCCAGAGTGTAGGGTAGTGTTAGTGTGTGGGAATTGCTGGTCAGTGTGGACGATGTGGGCCGAAGGGCCCGTATCTCAAACCTAAACTAAACACAAGGCTTGATTTGAAATTTGTCCATAGTTTAAATCACCTCTCTGACATTCCTCTATTGTACGTTGTTCTGTGTTGTGGAGATGATTCAGACCAAGAAGGAACTTGGATGGTGTGCATTCGCACTAAGTTAGTGGCTCTCCACCTCAACAGTGATATCCGGGGGAGGGCGACGGCGACGGCCCAGGCGTGAGAGCAGCCGGTCCTTGTCCCGCCCCACCGGATGTCGGGGGAGCTCAAACGTGTGGAGTACTTGCGGTTGAGAAAACCCCCACTCAGCCGGAAGTAGTCATTAGACCCAGGCGCCGTAATCCTTCCCGCGAGCCGGTCCCACACACTACTTGAGCCGCCTTTCCTCGACACCCTTCACCTCCCTCCGAGACGCAGGTAGGCGTACAGGCTCCTCATCCACACCCTGCACTTCCTCGCCTTGGTCCACCGTCCAGACACCAAGTAGCGGTCGGTGTTGCCTTACGGTCGCGAGGAGGGCCCCTGGTGGGGGTCCCTCTATGCAGGGATTCTCCCCCTCTACATCAGGGACCTGGGGTGGAGGGTATTGCACTGAGGATTCCCTTGCAACCTGTTTCTCTTGCAGTTCACAGACTCGCCAACCGCCTGCCACTGTTGCGGGCTGGAAGAGTCTGTGTACCGCGTGTATATGGAGTGCGTGAGGCTGCAGCCCCTGTTTGAATACCTAAAGGGGCTGCTCCTTGCCTTCTGGCTGCATTTTTCACCCACCATCCTCATCTTTGGACACCCTGTGCGTAGGGGACAGGGTAGGGCTGAAGATGTCCTGGTTGGGTTGATCCTGGGCCTGGCCAAGCTGACCATCCGAGAGTCACGGCGTCAGGCGGGATATGTTCGCGCCCGGGTGGCAATGGAGAGTGGCTGTGCGCTGTCCACAGGCACCCTGTGGGATTTCCGGGACCGTTGGGCAACAAGGGGGGTTTAGTGTAACCTGGACAAGCATTGTAATATAGTTGATTAGTAGTTTACTTGGTATATTTGTTTTGTCTTGTGCTATGGTGGTGAGTTCTGTTTTGTTTTATTGTGTTGTACATACTATTTTAATGTTTGAATAAATATTTTTCACTTTAAAAAAAAAAAAAACTTGGATAGGGAAGTGCCGAAGATGTCCTGGTTCCTAGGCCTGGCCAAGCTGGCCATCCGCGAGTCACGGCGCCAGGTGGTTGTTCTGCTACATGTTCATCAGATCCTGTTCCTGCTTATACAGTCCACTCTCAGGTCAAACGGATACAATTATATGTCCAATATGTCACCTTGGGGGGAGGGAGAGGCACATTCTGTGTGGTCTACACACTTGTTCCAGTTGTAAAAAGTGTAACTTTTTTAACACATTTATGGACATTCAGTTACCACGTCTTGATTAATCCAAGGCAAGAAGACCATCATCACGAACAACCCCACTTACCACAGGGATCATCTGGTATCACTGTTGTACAAATCAGGCCTTTGTTATTTGTAGCAATGTTACAAAATTTTGAGATTTAAAATATCAAGTCTGCAATTTATCCCATCAGATAAAGGATACAAATAAGTTTAATTTGACACCTAATTCACTTTCATATCTTCAGTATTAAAAAAGTTATGGCCATTTTCATACTCGGAAATGAGCATCTTGTTCCCTATTGCTTTTCCATTGACTTAACACAAAAGCTGTGATCGAGGAGAGTCAAAAGCCCATAACTTTCTTAAAAATTAAGAGAACTGAAAGAAATGTTCAGTTATTGTAGATTAAAGTATTCTGAAACAAATATGGAACAATCTTACTTGGATGACCTGAAATTAAAGCATATAATTGTTTAGTAACCCAATTGCAGCTAATTACAAAATTCAATTACTAGGTCTAAACATCTATCACTTTCTTAAGAAAAGATGAACATTTTTAAATAGGCTAAGTGTCCAAATAACATTCACACAAGAATTCACAATATAACATGATTTTTAAAACTCATTGTCATTAATTTATAGGCCAAATGGAAGGAATTTAAGGTTTAATTCCAGTAAATTAATGGCCATTTAAATCATCTTGCGAGTGGGATTTTCTGGAACGCGATCGATTGGAACGTTGCGGTTGGAGTGAATTTAAACCCCATATCGGCAGGAAAAATACTGCCGGTTTGTATGGGGAATAAATCACCTTCTTGCAACGTGAAAATTTGATTAAAGGTATCCTAAGCAGCACTTTTTAATGAAAAAATAAACTGAGTACCTTGCCTTGTCCCCTACGCGAGGTCCGTCCCGTTGTCGGCGTTCTCGACTTTAGAAGATGATTTTCAATTTACTACAGCAATTAAATTTAGCAAGCACAGTTTAAAAATCACTTCAGAGAACGGCAGTCGATGCGATTTTTCTTCATCAACTAAATAGCCTGTTCAAGATCGACTTGAATAGGCTTCCGAAATACCGCAATATAAACCCGCCCCCCCCCCCAAAGGCGCCAAGGTCGCGCACACGGGCAGTGACAGAACTGTAGCACCGCTGAAGATAAGTATTGTAACATACCTAGTTATTTGTTGTTGTAAAATTGCACTTTTCTCTATTACTGTGATGCTATATTGTAATATAACAAGCAGTAAAACCCAACATGTGCAAGTTAACTATGGTAGGAATAATGATTTCTCAAACTTCAAGTAACCCTTGCTTTCCCTCTCGCTCTGTCCCTCCCCACCTTTGTTCTCCAACTAGTTTCACTGTCCTCCTGTTTAATTTGCATGCCTCGTTGTCAACTTCCCCTCACCCAGCAATGAACCATTCTACATTTCCTTGATCATCGTCTGCTTTGATCTGTCGTTTTCATACCTTACATTCTCTTTCTCCCTTTCCATATCTCTAGTTTTCTTCTCCATGGTTCTCAATCTGAAGAAGGGTCTTGACACGAAAAGCCACCCATTCTTTCTCTCCAGAGATGCTGCCTGTCCTGCTGAGTTACGCCAGCAGTTTGAGTCTATATTCAGCCATTTCCTCTTCCTACCATTGGCACAAACTACCAATTGACTACGAATGCCTGAACTTCTAATGCAAACTAATGCCCCTCTGCAATCAACATTCTGTGGGGACTGAAGGAAAGGTTTCAAAAATGTTGTGAGTTTCAATAAGCCATTTATGTGAGGTCTCTTATATAAGTGTGAGAGACAATCTGTGAGAAGCGGCATTGACAAGGAAACGATGAGTTCCTGTGATTTTAACTTCTTGAACAAAGCAGTCAAGCAACATTTGCATGTTCAACGGATACATCATAGTGTAGCCAAATAAGACAGTTGTAGAGCAGGTCCTTTATAAAGCACGGTTTCAAGAGACATGTTTGTGGAACCAGCCCATTTTTTATTTCACTACTCGGACAAATTAGGTTAAAACTTTGCGTGGAGAGGAGTTTTGTGTGTGTGCTGTCTGTGAGGTTATTTGGGATATTAATGCTGCAAAATACAGTGGTTAATTAGGACAAACACCTGCCAGAGCATCGAGATTAATTTCCAGACGGGTGATACCACACTGTTCTAGGTTATGCAAATTTCACACATTTATAAAGATGTTTTTTGATCCAGTGCCCATCATGTGGGATGGTACGATGCCAACTAAAGAACAGCTTATATGGAAATGCTGCCTGTTTCTATCCCTGTGGCTGGCTTGGTGGAATTAACTCTCTGGCTGCTGATTCCATGGATGTCTGAACAATTGTACCAGGTATTTGTGCAAGAATAGACCCATTATATCCAACAACCCCACTCCTCACTGTGCTTTCCAGTATTCCTACCTCACCCTATCTTCAAAACTGAACACAATACTCTAAACGTGGCCTCACCTACGCCTTATATCATTGCAACATGACCTCCCAAATTCTATACTAATTACTCTGACTGATGAAGGCCAAAGTGCCAAAACCCTCTTTGACCACCCTATCTACCTGTGACTCCACCTTCAAGGAACCATGCACTCTGCTCGAAAGCACTCCCCAGAGCCCTACCATTCACTGTGTAGATCCAGCCCATGTTAGACTAACCAAAATGCAACACCTCACATTTCACATGAAATAGAAAAGATTTAATAGGAATCTGAGAGGTAACCTTTTCACACAAAGGGTGGTGGGTGTGTGGAACAATTTTCCAGGGTAGGTAGTGAGGCAGCGATTATCCCAACATTTAAGAAACAGTTTGATCGATGCATGGATAGGACAGGTTTGGAGGGATATCGGGCAAACACAGGAAGGTGGGACTAGTGTAGCTGGGATATGCTGGACGGTGTGGGCAAGTTGGGCCGAAAGGGCATGTTTCCACACTGTATCATTCTATGACTCTATCACAGATGGATGACCTGGGACAGAAATAGCCTCAATGATGCATAGAGTGTGAATGAGGTATTAGTTACCTGAAGTTCGGGAAGTCGATGTAGTCTGAACATCCCCGTACACACACCAGTGTGCAGCCAGTTTCTGCTCCAACTCCATCTACAAGTCTGCGGGTGACACCACTGTGGTGGGCAGGATAATGAACAATAATGAGATGGAGATCTACAGGCAGAAGAGACTGAGACCTTAGTCAGGACAATGACCTGTCACTCAATGTCAGCAAGATTAAGGGGTGGGTTATTGTCTTTGGAATCTGGAACAAGGAACCATCACACAGACCAGACTCCCCACCATTGACTCCATCATTGTGCATCCCAAGGAAGGCAGCCAAGGTAATCAAGGACCTTGCCCAGTCTGGTCATTCCTTCTTCTCCCTGCTCCTGTCTGGCAGAAAGTGTACAAGCTTGAAAGTACACTCCACGAGATGAAGGAAGCCTGGGAAAAAAACTGCAATTATCCCATCTATTCCTCTCAAGGTTTTATACACTACAAGACTAACTGGGGCCCGTTCACACGGGAGGGCTGGTCCCCCAATGCAATATTCCACCTCTCCACCAATTCCAATATATCTGGCGGAGGGGCTTTCAGGAGCGCTAGTATGGGTGTTGAGGGCCAAAGGGACTGGTTTCCAGAGGGCTAGTATGGACATTGTGGGCCGAATGGATTCTTGGGCTGGCAGCTCAGTCACTCACGCCTGGTGGGCTGGCAGCTCAGTCACTCAGGCCTGGTGGGCTGACAGCTCAGTCACTCAGGCCTGCCAGAAATTCTGCCCAAAACAGGTGAGAGACTCTGTGAGAGAGAAGGGGGAGAGGATGGAGAATCAATTTTAGACATTTTTCATCTTTTTCTGCAGATCACTGCAATGAAGGAGGAAAGACTATCCTGGCCTGGATCTCACAGGGAGCCAGTGAAGGGAGGGAGAAAAATACTGGGGCAAGGTTTAATACAGGGGGAATACTTATTGATTGGCCAAAGCAACTCCTGGACTAATACATGCTTCATGGGCCGTAGGGGCTCTTCTAAAAAAAATCTGAGTGAAATCTCAGTGAAGACACTTTATCTGGACTTTTCCTGGCCTGGGATGAGCCTTTTGGGCCAAAATGCTCCTCCTTGGCTAATATGGGCATTTTGGCAAAAGGGACGGGTTTCTCGGCTAATAGGGGTCCTTGTGGGCCGAAATTAGTAGTTTCAGGCAGGTCAAACAACTCATTTCATTCCATTTCCTATTACATAGAAACATTGGTGCAGGAGTAGGCTTCAGCCCTCGAGCCTGCACCGCCATTCAATATGATCATGGCTGATCATCAACTCAGTATCCCGTACCTGCATACCCTCTGATCCCCTTAGCCACAAGGGCACATCCAACCACTCTTAAATATAGCCAGGCCTCAACTACCCTCTGTGGCAGAGAGTTCCAGAGACTCACCACTCTCTGTGTGAAGAAAGTCTTTCTCATAAAGGATTTCATTTAAGCTGTGACCCCTTGTCCTGGACTTGGAGAGTACAGTTGACATCCCAGTCAGTCTGGTGAACCCACTCTGCAATGTACAACTGAAGTAGAACCTCCCTGCTCCTGTACTCAAATATGAAAGCTAACATAACCATTCGGGCTGCAGCATGCCTACTTTCAATGACTGTGTACCATGACACCCAGGTCTCGCTGCCTCCCCTTTTCCCATCGGCCACCATTTAAATAATAGTCCGCTTTCCTGTTTTTGCCACCAAAGTGGAGCATCTGCCAAACATGTCACCCTGCGTAGCATCCTCCTCACAGCGAACACTGCCCCCCAGCTTAGTGTCATCCGCATTCAATATCCAGATCATTAATATATATTGTAAATAGCTGGGGTCCCCATGGATGGTATGCTTTAAGTTTGTATACTAATCTCTTATGTACCTTGTCGAAAGCCTTCTCTCCACTACAAAAATTTCCACAAGATTCGTCAGACATGATTTACTGCGTGCTGCTATCCCATCTTTAATAACTGACTCTAGCAGTTTTCCCCACTACCGATGTTAGACTAACAATTCCCGTTTTCTCTGCACTGCACTCTACATTGCACTTTCAAGCACAGGGCAGGCCGAATAGTTCCATTTTCATTTCACTACCATTGCCATTGTAAAAATAGGTGCAGGAGTTAGGCCATTTGGCCATTCGAGCACTGCCATTCAATATGATCATGGCTGATCATCCAACTCAGTATCCTGTACCTAATCTAACTCCTTCTTAAATATAGCCAATGAACTGGCCTCAACTACCTTCTGTGGCAGAGAATTCCACAGATTCACCACTCTCTGTGTGAAAAATGATTTTCTCATCTCAGTCCTAAAAGACTTCCCCCTTACTTAAACTGTGATCCCTTGTTCTGGACTTCCCCAACATCGGGAACAATCTTCCTGCATCTAGCCTGTCGAATCCCTTAGAATTTTGTAAGTCTCTATAAGATCCCCCCTCAATCTTCTAAATTCTAGCGAGTACAAGCTCAGTCTATCTAGTCTTTCTTCATATGAAAGTTCTGCCATCCCAGGAATCAGTCTGGTGAACCTTCTCTGTACTTCCTCTATGGCAAGAATGTCTTTCCTCAGATTAGGAGACCAAAACTGTACGCAATACTCCAGGTGTGGCCTCACCAAGACCCTGTCCAACTGCTGTAGAACCTCCCTGCTCTTATACTCAAATTATTTTGCTATGAATGCCAACATACCATCCGCTTTATTCACTGCCTGCTGCACCTGTGTGCCTACTTTCAATGACTGGTGTACCATGACCCAGGTCTTGTTGCATCTGCCCATTTCTTTATCAGCCACCATTCAGATAATAGTCTATTTTCCTGTTTTTGCCACCAAAGTGGATAACCTCACATTAATCCACATTGTACAGCATCTGCCATGCATTTGCCCACTCATCTAACCTATCCAAGTCACCTTGCAGCCTCCTAGCATCCTCCTCACAGCTAACACTGCCCCCCAGCTTCGTGTCATCCGCAAACTTCGAGATGTTGCATTCAATTACCTCATTAATATATATTGTAAATAGCTGGGGTCCCAGCACTGAGCCTTGCGGTACCCCACTAGTCACTGCCTGCCATTCTGAAAAGGACCCGTTCACTCCTACTTTTGCTTCCTGTCTGCCAGCCAGTTCTCTATCCACATCAATACTGAACCCCAAATACCATGTGCTTTAAATTTGCATACTAATCTCTTATGTGGGACCTTGTCGACAGCCTTCTGAAAGTCCAGATATAACACTTCCACTGCTTCTCCCTCATCCACTCTACTAATTACATCCTCGAAAAATTCTATAAGATTCGTCAGACATGATTTACCTTTCGTAAATCCATGCTGACTTTGTCCAATGATTTCACCACTTTCCAAATGTGCTGCCAACCCATCTTTAATAACTGACTAGCATTTTCCCCACTACCGATGTTAGACTAACTGGTCTGTAATTCCCCGTTTTCTCTCTCCCTCCCTTTTTAAAAAGTGGGGTTACATTAGCTACCCTCCAATCCTCAGGAACTACTCCAGAATCTAAAGAGCTTTGAAAAATTATCACTAATCCATCCACTATTTCTGGGGCTACTTCCTTAAGTACTCTGGGATGCAGCCTATCTGGCCCTGGGGATTTATCGGTCTATAATTCATTCAATTTAACTAACACCATTTCCCGGCTAACCTGGATTTCACTCAGTTCTTCCATCTCATTTGACCCCCGGTCCCCTGCTATTTCCGGCAGATTATATATGTCTTTCCTTAGTGAAGACAGAACAAAGTAGTTATTCAATTGGTCTGCCATGTCCTTGTTTCCCATGATCAATTCACCAGTTTCTGGCTGCAAGGGACCTACATTTGTTTTAACTAATCTTTTTCTCGTCACATATCTATACAAACTTTTGCAGTCGGTTTTTATGTTCCCTGCCAGTTTTCTTTCATAATCTATTTTCCCTTTCCTAATTAAGCCCTTTGTCCTCCTCGGAATTTCTCCCAGTGTTCTCGTAGGCTGCTTTTTCTGGCTAATTTGTATGCTTCATCTTTTGTTTTGATACTATCCCTGATTTCCCTTGTTATCCACGGATGCACTACCTTCCCTGATTTATTCTTTTGCCTAACTGGGATGAACAATTGTTTTAGTTCATCCATGCAGTCTTTAAATACCTTCCATAGCATATCCACCGTCAACCCTTTAAGAATCACTTGCCAGTCTATCTTGGCCAATTCACGTCTCATACCCTCAAAGTTACCTTTCTTTAAGTTCAGAACCCTTGTTTCTGAATTAACAATGTCACTCTCCATCCTAATGAAGAACTCAACCATATTATGGTCACTCTTACCCAAGGGGCCATGCACAACAAGACTGCAAACTAACCCTTCCTCATTACTCAATACCCAGTCTAGAATAGCCTGTTCTCTCGTTGGTTCCTCTACATGTTGGTTTAGAAAACTATCCCGCATACATTCCAAGAAATCCTCTTCCTCAGCACCCCTGCCAATTTGATTCACCCAATCTATATGTAGATTGAAGTCACCCATTATAACTATTTTACCTTTGTTGCACGCATTTCTAATTTCCTGTTTGATGCCATCCCCAACTCCACTACTACTGTTAGGTGGCCTGTACACAACTCCCACTAGCGTTTTCTGCCCCTTAGTGTTTCACAGCTCTACCCATATCGATGCCACATCCTCCAAGCTAATGTCCTTCCTTTCTATTGTGTTAATCAACCACAGGGCAGGCTTAAGACAAACAGCTCATTGCATTTTCACTTCACTTCCATTGCCATTGCACTTTCAAGCACAGGGTAGGCTCAAGCCAAACAGCTGATTGCATTTTCACTTTATTTGCATTGCCATTGCACTTTCAAGCACAGGGCAGGCTCAAGCCAAACAGCTGATTGCATTTTCACTTTATTTCCATTGCTATTGCACTTTCAAGCACAGGGCAGGCTCAAGCCAAACAGCTGATTGCATTTTTACCTCATTTCCATTGCCATTGCAGTTTCAAGCACATGGCAGGTTCAAGCCAAACACCTCATTGCATTTGCACTTCATTTCCATTGCCATTGCAGTCTCAAGCAAAGGGCAAGCCAAACAACTAATTTCATTTTCATTAAGGGCTAACAAATAATTTATTCAAGTACATTGCATACTCACAGTGCTTTATAGTATCCCATCTCAGACAGGGAGTTGTTGTATCTCCCTCGCCATCTTGCAGACAGATTTAGCCACGCCCACACTTCGGGGTTATTTAACCTTCCCCCCTCCCACCGGAAGGGGCGTGGCCTTCATGGTGGTGATTGGCAGGAGAGAGAATCTCAAGATTTTTAAAACACTGATAAGTCTTTTATTTTTCATTGATGGGAAAAATCCTCGGGGCCTGCGCAGCAGATGAGGACTCTGAGTAAGATGGCCAAAAATCACAGCCATATGTGGTAGCGTATTTTCTAAAATAAAAAAACAGTACAAACAGGAAGTGGTCAAGATGAGACCTTTAATTATATAGATGATAATTCATCAGCCTCTTGCAGTCCAAGGAATAAAGTCCTAGTTTTCCCAACCTCTCCCTCTAATCAGACCCTTGGGTCAGACCACCTTTCTCATAAAACGTTTCTGTTCCCTTTTCAGCTTATTGGCATCTTTTCTTAGTGGGAGAGTGACTGAAACTGACAAAAATACTCAGAGTGCAGCCTCACCAACAACTGCACAAATATACTGCACTTCTGTACTCACTTTCCAGGCTGATGAAGGGCGTCAACAGTCTTCTTCACTATTTTATCTATCTGAGACAGGTAAATTGTACTTGGTTCATATTTTCAAAAATTTATTCTGTGGGAGATGGGAAAGACTGTATTGCACTGGAGTGGATGCAGAGGAGATGCAGATCCCTCCAGTGTACCCCTGGATAAGAGGTTCAAGACTGAGGCTCACACGAAAAAAGGAAATCAGGAGGGCAAAAAGGAGACAGGAGATAGCTCTAGCAGATAATATTAAAGTTAATCCCAAGAGATTTTATAAGTAAATTAAGGGTGAAAGGGTAAACAGAGAGAGAATGGGGTCTCTCAGGAATCAAAGCAGTCAACTCTATGTGGAATAACAGGAGATGGGCAAGGTATTTGTGAGTATTTTTTCTCTGCTTTTACCGGGGGGAGCTTGGGGCAGTCAATGGAAGTTATCTTGAGGGCAGTCAGTATTATGGTCGAGGAGGTGTTGAAGGTCCTTAAGTGTATTGAGATGGACAAATCTCCTGGGCCTGATCAGTTGTACCCAACAACTCTGTGGGAAGCTAGAGAGGAAAGTGCCGGTGCCCTGGGTAAGATTTGTGAGTCATCATTAAACACAGGTGAGTCATCATTAAATCCATTCTTCCCCACCATTCATCTCTGCTGATTCCCAACAGTAGTTACCTCAGACACAGTGGCATTCAACAATGGAGAACAGATCATGCTCTTGCATGCTTCTGCTACACATTCATCCGATCCTGTTCCTGCTCATACAGTCCAGTGACAGGTGAAACGGATACAATTATTTGACCAATATGTCACCTTGGAGGGAGGGAGAGGCGCAAGCTCTGTCCCTGTGTGGTCGACACACTTTTTACAACTGGAACAAGTGTAACTTTTTTTAACACTTTTATGGACAGTCAGTTACCACGTCTTGATTAATCCAAGGCAAGAAGACTACTATTTCTAATATCCCCACTTACCACAGGGATCTTCTGGTATCACTGTTGTATAAATCAGGTCTTTGTTATTTGTTGTTATTTGTCGTTGTAAAATTGCACTTTTCTCTTTTACTGTGATGCTATAACAAGCAGTAAAACCCAACATGTGCAAGTTAACTCTAGGGTAGGAATAATAATTTCTCAAACTTCAAGTAACCCTTGCTTTCCCTCTCGCTCTGTCCTCCCCCACCCTTGTTCTCCGACTAGTTTCACTGTCATGTTTTACCTCGTTGTCAACTTCCCCTCACCCAGCAATGAACCATTCTACATTTCCTTGATGTCTGCTTTGATCTGTACATCTTACATTCTCTTTGTCCCTTTCCTTATCTCTAGTTTTCCTCTCTAAGGCTCTCAGTCTGAAGAAGGGTCTTGATGAAAAGTGAGATGCTGCATGTCCTGCTGAGTGCCAGCAGTTTGAGTCGCCATTTCCTCTTGCTACCGTGGGCATCTTGACTACGAATGCCTGAACTTCTAATGGCCGCGCTGCATTCAACTTCTGCGGGGAAAGGAAAGGTTTCCAAAATGTTGTGAGGTTTCAATAAGTCATTCATATAAGTGTGACAATGTGTGAGGAGCGGCATTGATTATGAGTTCCTGTGACTTTAAACTTCTTGAACAAAGCAGTCCAGCAACACTTGCTTGTTCAACAGGATACATCATAGTGTAGCCAAAGAAGACAGTTGGAGAGCAGGTCCTTTACAGAGCACGGTTTCAAGAGACATGTGTTCGTAGAATCAGCCTGTTCTCTATTTCACTACTCGGACAAATTAGGTTGAAACTTTGCGAGGAGAGGATTTTTGTGTGTGTGCTGTTTGTGAGGTTATTTGAGATATTTTATATCGAAGTCACGTGAGTGATTACGTGAACAGCCCGCCAGCCCGCATACGCGTCAATACGTCGACGCATGGCGCGAGGTTTGGTTGGGGATGAACGTCGGTCTCCCCACTGGTAAGGTTTAAAAGCCAAACTGGTGAGTACAAATGTAAAACTAATTCTGACGTTGGCCTAGGTTTGTAGCGATGGAAAAACCTACAGCGAAAGGGAAACGGGCTGCTGAGAGAAGCAGCGGCAGAGGACCGCGGCAGTGGGAAAAGCCGACGGCCGGCCGTTTCTACTCTGGAGACGCTGGCATCTGCAGTCTGCACAGCAAGCTGTGATTCAGCTCTATGAGGGAGCAGCTTGGGAACCCCGAGTTGGGGCAAAGCCAAAGCTAAATCAGTAAGAAATGTCCAATCAGACGATTCTGGACAGGAAGACACTGTCCCAACATCTATGGAAGATGTTGTTTGCCGGCTATCTAAACTAGAGCGGCTCATTGAAAAAATGATGGAACAAAATATGCTCCGTGCTCAGGAGGCATTAACAGGCGGCTCCAGCCAAATTCCTGTAGCAACACCAGGCTTCAGGGTTGCAGTATATCTCCCACTCTGATAAGGGGAGTATCGGAGAGTATTACAGAGGTGACTCCGATTATGGGGATATCAATAAGATATGTGGATCCCATGATTTAATCGATGATATGCGGCAGGCGCATCATAAGGAAGAGCTACCTGCTCTTGCCTCAAAATTTGCCATCCACTCGGGGACAGGTGAGCCACTACAGGAAGAACTGGCCAGCAGCATCAGCGATTTAACGTCTCATCAGCTGAAGGAGGAGGTTATGCTGGATGTGGCTGGAAAATATCCCAGCCCAGAAAACTGCAAGACTTTGTATGTCCCGAAAGTCAATGTTACCATTTGGGAAAATCTCAGGGGCAGAACAAAGTCAAAGAGCTAAAACTCCTGAGATACTTAGGCCGGCCTTTGCTAAGCTCATTTCTACAGCAAGATGCGATAGCATATGTAATACTTGAGATAAACTGCGCCATCAGGCACAAAATAATCCTATATTTGCACACTTATGCAGTTGTGCAGGCTCTGTTCCCAGGACGAATTGAAGGCAGGTAAGGTAAAACACCCTATATGGGTCTCCAACTCCGGCGATATAAGACCAGCAGCAAAGGAAGGAGATTGAACAAAATGCACATACGTTCCAGGTTCCCAGGGGCTGCTGGCTCTAGTGATAAACCACCTATGACCATTGAGGTAGGTGGATGTGCATCCATCAGCCATATGGGGTGTGCGGAGGAATTGCGAGTCGGTGGCAGATTAAGGTTAATTTTAAACGAATGGCAACAGATAACCTCTGATCCGTTTATACTGCATAGCATAACGGGTTATGAAATGGAGTTCTTGACTGACAAGTTTCCTCCTCGACAAGACATGCCGAGACCGGTGTATATTCGATCCAAACAGGAAACTTTGGATATGCAAGCAGAGATAGAGGCATTGCATAAAAAAGGAATGATTGAGCAGTCGGTGCATGAGAAAGAGAAATCTATCTCTAACATTTTCTCAAGGGAAAAGAAAAATGGAGGATGCCGTATCATTCTTGATTTGGCTAGTTTAAACTCTTATGTGCAGTATAAACACTTTAAGGTAGACACAACAAAACAGCTGATTACTAAGCATTGTTTATGGCATGAATAGATCTCAAGGATGCATATTACTCAGTTCCTATTCATAAGAATTATAGGAAATATCTAAAGTTTATCTGGCTGGGTCAGTTGTGGCAATTTAAGGTTTTACCCAATGGTTTGAGCTCAGCCCTTAGGCTATTTACTAAAATTCTTAAACCAGTGCTTACCCTACTCAGAGCTGAAGGGCATATTATTATTGGGTATATAGATGACATTCTCATAGTCGGGAAAACGTTACGTCCCGCAAAGCTTGCTGTTTCAGCTGCCAAGCCTATCCTTGAGAAATTGGGATTTCTCATTCATCCAGCAAAATCCAGGTTGATGCCGACAAAATCTATTTCTTATTTAGGGTTTGTCATCATTTCGGCAGAGATGTCCGTGACCCTGCCCATGGAGAAAAAACTGAATTTTTGGTAGAGGCTTGTTCAGCTCTACTGATTAATGAGAAGCCTTCTATCCGCCAGGTTGCAAGGGTAAGATAGTAGCTGCCTTCCCGGGGCTCATGTTGTCGACCTCCCCGTGGTGAGCCCTGTCAACTGACTTCAGTGGACAGCAGCAGCGCCGCAGCTTGGCGCCAACCCGAAGCATGCGCCCTTTTTAGGGCGGGCACCTTGGAACCGGATGGCATGAAACTCCCATGCATGAAATCTGGAGCATGAAAAGGATCAGGCACTAAGACTCCACAAAGGTCATTTTGACAGACCTATGAAGTTGTTGACAGTCAAAATCTGAATTACAACGGTGGATTGCAAATATTCATGGTTGTTCTGGTGGCTTTCTACCTAGTAAACGCACAACAACATTGCAAAGTGATGCTAGTGGACTAGGATGGGGTGCAACTAACACCATCTCTAGTTGTAGTGGTAGGTGGAACAAGGAAGAGTTACACCTTAGGCCAAAATATGGCATAAATTATTTGGAAATGTTAGCAGCATTTCATGCCTTGAAAGCATATTGTGGAAAGGTACATGGTGTGCATATTAGGCTACAATTGGATAACTTGACAGCAGTGGCATATGTAAATCATATGGTTGATTGTAGATCACTATCATGTGATGCTCTGGCAAAAGCTATTTGGGCTTGGTGTCTAGATAGAAGCATTTGGGCATCAGCTGCTCATTTGCCGGGCAGGTACAATATGGTAGCAAATGCTAAATCGCGGAAGTTCAATGAACAAACTGAATGGATGCTGAATCAGGCAGTATTCAAAAAGATAATAGCTCGTTATGGAACACCAGAGATTGATTTGTTTGCTTCCAGACTTAATAATCAATGACCACAATATATAGCCTGGCAACCAGACCCAGGGGCACAAGCAATAGATGCATTTTCTATAGACTGGGGGGGAATATTATTCTATGCCTTCCCTCTGTTCTGCTTATTGGGAGATGCTTGTAGAAGATAATTAAAGACAAGGCATCAGGCATTTTAGTAGTTCCTAATTGGCCTACTCAACCATGGTTTCCATTATTAAAAGGACTATTGAAGGAATGGTTGTTCACAGACATAAACATATGTTAATTCAGCCTGTCACTCGGGAACCTCATCCATTGCATGATCGCATTGACTTACTAATTTGCGGAATTTCAGAAGGCCTTTCGAGGGACTTGGACTATCCAACAAGACGGTTGATGTAATAAATGCAGCTTGGCGAGATGGCACAAGGAAGCAGTACTACTTATACATCAAACAATGGGAGAAGTTTTGTGAGGAGGCACATATAAATTACTTTACGGCGGATATAGCCGATGTGTTGGAGTTTCTTTCAGCTTTATATTTTGAAAAAGAGTTATGTTACAGTGCTATTAACACTGCTCATAGTGCCTTATCATCATATTTAGTGCTCGGGTCTGGACATCAAACTGTTGGCACTCATCCATTGGTATCTAAATTCATGAAAGGTGTTTTTAACAGGAACCCTCCAAGGCCTAGATATCATGAGGTATGGAATGTTAAGGTAGTGTTAAGGCTGCTTCGCAATTTGGCACCAGCCGCATCTTTATCTTTGGCTCAGCTCACTCACAAATTGGTAATGCTCAGTCTTTGCAGAAACCACGACTGGATAACGCTGTTATATCGGACAAAAAAGTGGTATTTTACATAGATGAATTGATAAAGCAGAGCAGGTCAGGTGCGTTGGGATACAAATTCGAGCTGTTGGTGAATCCACCAGATCGGAGATTGTGTGTGGTTACTTAATGTAAAGAAATACATCGAGGTTACAAAAAACCTTTGAGGTAACAAACAAGCTGTATTCATAAGATAAAAAGCCACACAAAAGGGTAACAGTGCAAACCATTTCTAGGTGGATAAAATGTATGTTATCAGATGCGGGAGTGGATACTGATATTTTCAAATCTCACTCTACCAGGGCTGCAGCTACCTCGGCAGCAAATAAAATGGAGGTTCCACTGGATCACGTTCTTGTGACAGCAGGATGGGCAGATGAGCGCACTTTTCAGAGGTTTTACAATAAACAGGCCAGGCTTATTTGCTAAGATAATTTTACGTTGTGTTGATTAAGACAATTGTTTATCCCTGAGGTAAAGGGATTGCTTCTATTAAAAAGCATGTACATGTATGCAAATTAACATAATGTTTCAATGAAGTATGTTTTTTCTTTCAACCATGTATGGTCGATCGGTTCAGTGGGATGGGATGGGATGGTACAATGCCAAACTAAAGAACAGCTTATATGGAAATGCTGCCTGGTTCTATCCCTGTGCTTAGCTTGGTGGAATTAACTCTCTGGCTGCTGATTCCATGGATGTCTGAACAATTATACCAGGTATTTGTGCAAGAATAGACCCATTATATCCAACAACCTCACTCCTCAGTGTGCTTTCCAGTATCCCTATCTCACCCTATCTTCAAAACTAAACACAATAGTCTAAATGCGGCCTCACCCACGCCTTATACCACTGCAACATGACCTCAAACATCTATACTAATTACTCTGACTGATGAAGGCCAAAGTGGCCAAAGCCTCTTTGACCACCCTATCTACCTGTGACTCCACCTTCAAGGAACCATGCACCTGCACTCCTAGATCTCTCTGCTCTACAACTTTGCCCAGAGCCTTACAATTCACTGTGAAAGGTCCTGCCCATGTTAGACTTACCAAAAAGCAACACCTCACATTTCACGTGAAGGAGAAATGATTTAATAGGAATCTGAGAGATAACCTTTTCACACAAAGGGCGGAGGGTGTATGGAACAAGCTGCAAGAGTGGATAGTTGAGGCAGGCACTATCCGACCATTCAAGAAACAGTTAGATAGGTACATGGATAGGATAGGTTTGAAGGGATAAAGACCAAACACAGGCAGGTGGGACTAGTGTAGCTGGGACATGTTGGCCGGTTTGGGCAAGTTGGGCCAAATGGCCTTTTTTCACACTGTATCACTCGATGACTATCACAGATGGATGACCTAGGGAAGAAATAGGCACACTGATGCAGAGAGTGTGAATAAGGTATTAGTTACCTGAAGTTATGGAAGTCAATGTAGTCTGGACATCCCCGTACACACACCAGTGTGCAGCCAGTTTCTGCTCTAACTCCATCTACAAGTCTACGGGTGACACCACTGTGGTGGGCAGGATTATGAACAATAATGGGATGGAGATCTACAGGTGAAGAGACCGAGAGATTATTAGCATAGTGTCAGGACAACAACCACTCCCTCAATGTCAGCAAGATTGAGGAGTGGGTTATTGTCTTCAGGAACCAGGAACAAGGAACCATCACACGGACCAGACTCCATACTATTGATTCCATCATTGTGCATCCCAAGGAAGGCAGCCAAGGTAATCAAGGACCTTGCCCACTCTGGCCATTCCATCTTCTCCCTGCTCCTGTCAGGCAGAAACTACACAAGCTTGAAAGTACGCACCATCAGACAAAGGAAACCTGGGGAAAAAACTATGGTATTACTGTGGCATCACTGTGGTACAAATCAGGTCTTTGTTATTTGTTGTTGTAACATAGTAAGATTAAATGAGAACTTACCAGTTTGAAGTTGATCTTTATTTTATGAGGACTTACGATGAGGGACAACGTGAAGAACCCCATACAGCCGTTGGTGCGTCAATCTTCAAAGCAGCGGAGTAAAATCACAGGTAACAATGACTGAAATATAATGGTAAGATAACAAAGACTAGAACTACCATATGAGATCTATGAGGGTTGGGAGCGGAGGGCACGTAGTCCCTCATTGCAACGCCTCATAAAATAAAGATCAAACTTCAAACTGGTAAATTCTCATTTAATCTTACAATTTTACTTAGTAGTCACGTGAGTGACTACGTGAAGACTTCAAAGCACTGTGATTTCATGCCGCACTCAAATCCGGCGTTCACGCTGCATTGATTGACTCAAAAGTCGTTAACAATCAATAATGCATCAATAATAACATTTGTTAAATGAATAACAGTGTATTTACAAATGAAACCATAACAAACCCTTCTAACTCAGGGGGAAACTATAACAGAACTCAAAACAATGGGTTCTCGTTCTCATTCTTGTCAGCAAACACCCCCAGCCTTGAAATCGACTTGTGGTAAAACTTTTGAAAGGTCATCTCACTGGACCATCCTGCGGCCGCGAGGATATGGTCTATTGGCACGTCCATCGCCCTTGCCGCATAAGTTGATGCCGCCCGGGTGGAATGAGATTTGAATTTATCAGTATCAATCCCAGCACTTCCCAGAACCTGCTTTAGCCACCTTGAGATTGTTTGCACCGACACCTTACTGTGTGGTTTATTGTGGCTCATAAATAATGCAGACTCTGTTCCACGTAGGGCTCTGGTGGCCTCAATGTAATGAGATAAATGTGAAACTACACACAGGCGAGCATCTGTGGGGTATGCTGAAAACACAATCTTACATCCTGTCATGCCTATTCTACTATGTTTAAGCAAATCATAGACATAAAATATAATGGCATCTGCCGATACATGCATTCTGTTTAGCCGTAGCTTTTGCAATGTTTGGGCTGAAACCAACGCCATAAGCATGACCACCTACATGGTTAATTTTGCTAGAGATAAGCTTGCAACAGGAGCACACTGGCGAAGAAGCATAAGAACTTCACTCACACTCCAAATACCGACATACCTGGGTTGAGGATTAGAATTGAAAACTCCCTTCATAAATCGAGAAACTAACGGATGTGTCCCAACTGAATGTAACTGTGAATTCATGGGTAAATAAGAAGACAAAGCACTTCTGGCTGTATTGATCGCACTATAGCTTAATTTTTGATCAAAATAAAGAGTGGACAAGAACTCCAATACGTCTGTGATCCCTGCAGTTTGATATGAAATATTCTGCTGTAGACAGAATTCCTCCCACTTCTTTATCGAGGTGATGTACTGCTTCTGGGTACTATCCCTGCAGGCCGTTGTGAGAACATCCACAGTACAATCGGACAGTCCTCTCCCCAGGTATGGCCTCCTTAAAATCTGCAAATTAACAGATCAATACGATCATGTAAAGGATGTTGATCCCCAGTTACTGGATTTACCAGTAGCTTTTTATTCTTGGGAATAGTCATGTGAGGCTGACTAGCCATTTGAAATACAAGAGGAAACCATGGTTGTGTAGGCCAATCCGGCACTACCAATACTCCTGAAGCGGAGTCCTGCTTGATCTTTTGCAAGCATCTACTGATGAGACAGAATGGAGGAAATGCATAAACAAACATTCCACCCCAATGCAGCGAGAAAGCATCCACCACTGTTGCACCAGGATCTGGTTCCCATGAAACATATCTGGGCAACATATGGTTTAGTCTAGATGCAAACAAGTCAATATCTGGCATTCCATACTGAGCAATCACTTGATTAAATATGTCCCGATTTAACATCCATTCTATGTTATCAGTGAACTGGCGTGACCTAGTGTCAGCTACAGTGTTGAATCTACCTGGCAAATATATTGCTGAAAGCCAGATATTTTGGTCAATGCACCAGCTCCAGATCTGATTAGCCAGTCTATCACACGACTGTGACTTGACTCCACCCATGTGGTTTACATATGCCACTGCTGTGGTGTTGTCAATCTGAACCTGCACATGCACATGCAAGTCCCTCCTGATAGAACAATAAGCTTTAAGCCCATACCAGGTTCACAACAACTCTAAATAATTGATCCCTCTTAATTGATGAAGGGATGTCTCATCGGTATTCCATCTGCCTCCACAACTGGAAGACATATCTGTTGCACCCCAACCCAGCGCACTTACATCAGTCTGTAATATTATGGAAGGTGGTTCCACCAAAACCTTCCTAGAACTTTTTGAAACATTTACAATCCACCATTGAATGTTGGAAATTGACCCAGCTGACAATTGCAGTGGCCTGTCAAAATGGCCAATTGTGTTCTCAGTGCCTGTTCTTTTGATCGTTGTAATTGTTGATAATGCAGAGGACCATACTGCACAGCTGGAAAAGCAGCCACCAATTTACCAATTAAACTGGCTACTTGTCTAATTGAAGACACAATCCTCAATTAACTCTTGCAATTTGTCCCTAGGCAAAGTTACCAACATGTGATTTGAATTAATGGTAAATCCCAAATAATCAATGATTTGAACTGGTGATAATTTGGATTTAACTGGATGAATGATGAACCCTAATTGTTCAAAAGTGAATTTAACAATTGAAACAGATGACTCAGCTGCAGCATGAGTCTTTCCAACAATTAAAATATTGTCTAGATAGGCCATTACCACATGCCCCTGAGCTCTGAGTAATGCTAGAACAGGTTTTAACAATTTAGTAAATAATCTAGGAGCTGAAGTTAATCCTTTTGGCAGTGCTTTGAATTGCCACAACTGAGTCATCCAGATAAATTTCAAATACCTCCTATCATCACCATGAATAGACACTGAATAATATGCATCCTTTAAATCAATGCTTGCCATATAACACCCTTTGGAAACAAGATGTTTGGCCATGGAAAAAGTTTCCATTTTGAAATGCCTATAGCAAACAAATGTGTTCAAACTCATCAGATCCAAGATAATTCTACATCCCTCAGTCTTTTTAGACCGTGGAAAATTACTTGACACAAACTGATGACTTTGACAAACTGACTGATCAATCACCCCTTTCTTGTGTAATGTATTAATTTCTGCTTGTATGAGCACATTTTCTTCTTCTGAAAATATATGTTTCTGACTTGGAACATGTTGATTAGGTGGACTCTCATTAGAGTAAAATTCAATTTTTACCCCTTCAATACTGTTAAGTATAAATGAATCTGATGTTAACTCCTGCCATTGTTTGAGAAACAAATGTAACCTTCCCCCAATTTGAACATCTATGTTACTTAATTCATTCTCTTTAAGAGGCATTTTTCTCACCTGCATACGTCCTTGCAGAGCTTGTTGGCCCCGGCCCCTTGTAGGAAAAGGCATCCTTCCCTTCACACCAGTGGCAGTCTGCCAGTTCCGATATTGCAGCCCTGAATGGTTGGTTCCTTCCCCTGCGTCCGAACTGGTACCCCGCCGGTAAGGAAAAATCCTCTTCCCCTGTTTGCCACCTGGCTTAATGAGGCCCATAGTTTTTGCATCCTCATGGCATTCTTTAACTCGCTTAGCGAGATCTACTCCAAATAACAGATTGGGTGGTTGGACGCTGAGCGGCTTGCACAGAGCCGCCAGATTGGGATTTATAACCGGCCTTATAGCAGTTCTTCTGATGTTATTTCTTTAGAAAAAAGCACTACAAAGGAGTCCCAGTGCATCCTGATGGGCTTCAGTCATTTGTCCACTATCTTGGCAAATGCCGTAAGATCCCTTCATGTGGGATGGTACGATGCCAACTAAAGAACAGGTTATATGAAAATGCTGCCTGGTTCTATCCCTGTGGTTGACTTGGTGGAATTGACTCTCTGGCTGCAGATTCCATGGATGTCTGAGCAATTGTACCAGGTATTTGTGCAAGAACAGACCCATTATATCCAACAACCCCTCTCCTCACTGTGCTCTCCAGTATCCCTATCTCACCCTACCTTCAAAACTGAACACAATACTCTAAATGTGGCCTCACCAAAGCCTTATACAACTGCCAACTTCTATACTAATTGCTCTGACGGATGAAAGCCAAAGTGCCAAAATCCTCTTTGACCACCCTATCTACCTGTGGCTCCACCTTCTAGGAACCATGCACTCTGCTCTAAAACAATCCCCAGAGCCCTACCATTCACTGTGTAGGTCCTGCCCATGTTAGACTTACCAAAATGCACCACCTCACATTTCACATGAAGGAGAAAAGATTTACTAGGAATCTGAGAGGTAATCTTTTCACACAAAGGGTGGTGGGTGTATGGAACAAGCTTCCTGAGTAGGCGAGGCAGCCATTATCCCAGCATTTAACAGTTTGATAGGTACATGGATAGGCAGTGATGGAAATGGGTTTTAGGATCTAGGGGTACTCTAAGGTCTGTGAGACTGACGTTGGGAAGGAAGGGGGGAAGATTTTTTTAATATGCGGTCATACCCATGTAAGTACAAGAATACATTTGTTTATTGTGTATTTATAATATAGTTTATTGCGTATTATATGTCATAGCTGCTTTCTTGCATCTCTTTCTCTCTCTCAGACGGACCAAAGCAATGATCATAGAGACGAATAGATGACATTTCAGGTCGAGACCCTTCTTCAGACTGAGAGCCAATGGAAAGGGAAACCGGAGATATAGGCATATCTTCCATTCATTTGTCCTTAGTAAGGTTTGGAGGGATATAGAACAAACACAGGAAGGTGGGACTAGTGTAGCTGGGATATGCTGGTCAGTGTGAGCAGGTTGGGCCGAAGGGCCTGTTTCCACACTGTATCACTCTATGACTCTATCACAGATGGATGACCTGCAGCAGAAATAGCCACACTGATGCAGAGAGTGTGAATGAGGTATGTGTTACCTGAAGTTTGGGAAGTCAATGTAGTCTGGACATCCCCGTACACTCACCACTGTGTAGCCAGTTTCTGCTCTAACTCCATCTTTGGGTGACAACACTGTGGTGGGCAGGATTATGAACAATAATGAGATGGAGATCTACAGGCAGAAGAGACCGAGACCTTAGTCAGGACAACGACCTGTCCCACAATGTCAGCAAGATTAAGGAGTGAGTTATTGTCTTCGGGAACTAGGAACAAGGAACCATCACACAGACCAGACTCCCATCATGTGCATCCCTGTCTGGCCATTCCTTCTTCTCCCTGCTCCTGTCTGGCAGAAAGTGCACAAGCTTGAAAGTACACACCACCAGATGAAGGAACCCTGGGAAAAAAACCCGCATTAATCCCATATATTCCTCTCATGGTTTTATACACTAGACTAAGTGGGACCCGTTGGGTTACATGTTCACATGGTAGGGCTGGTCCCCCAGTGCAATATTCCACCTCTCCACCAATTCTAATATTGCTGGTCAGTGGGGTGGGGGGCTTCCTGGAACACTAGTATGGGCGCCAAAGGGACTGGTTTCCAGAGGGCTAGTATGGACATTGTGGGCCGAATGGATTCTTGGGCTGGCAGCTCAGTCACTCAGGCTTGGTGGGCTGGCAGCTCAGTCACACAGGCCTGGTGGGTTGGCAGCTCAGTCACTCAGGCCTGGTGGGCTGGCAGCTCAGAAACTGCCAGAAATTCTGCCCAAAACAGGTGAGAGACTCTGTGTGAGAGAGAAGGTGGAGAGGGTGGAGAATCAATTTTAGACATTTTTCATCTTTTCTGCAGATCACAGTAATGAAGGAGAAAATTCTATCCTGGCCTGGATCTCACTGGGAGCAAATGAAGGGAGGGAGAAAAATACTGGGGTGAGGTTTAATACTTGCAGGGGGGGATATTTACTGATGGGCCAAAGGGACGAGTACAGGCCGATGGGCTGATGGGGCTCCTTAAAAAAAAAAATCGGAGAGAAATCTCAGTGAAGGCACTTTTCCTGGACTTTCCTTGCCTGGCACGGGCTCTTTGGGCCAAAATGCTCCTCCTGGGCTAATACGGACATTATGGGCAAAAGGGACAGATTTCTCGGCTATTGGGGCCTTGTGGGCCGAAATTAGTGATTTCAGGCAGGCCAAACAACTCATTACATTTCATTTCCAAATGCATTTCACTTTCAAGCACAGGGCAGGCTCCAGCCAAACAGCTGATTGCATTTTCACTTCATTTCCATTGCACTTTCAAGCACTGGGCAAGTTCAAGCCAAATAGCTGATTGCATTTTCACTTTATTTCCATTGCCATGGCACTTTCAAGCACAGGGCAGGCTTAAGCCAAACAACTGATTGCATTTTCACTTCACTTCCATTCCCATTGCACTTTCAAGCAAAAGGCAGGCTCAAGCCAAACAGCTGATTGCATTTTCACTTTATTGCCATTGCCATAGCACTTTCAAGCACAGGGCAGGCCAAGCCAAACAGCTGATTGCATTTACAACTAATTTCCATTGCTATTGCACTTTCAAGCACAGGCAGGCTCAAGCCAAACAGCTGATTGCATTTTCACTTAATTTCCATTTCAAGTGCACAAGCTTGAAAGTAGAAATCACCAGACGAAGCAACCCTGGGAAAAAAACTGTGCATTTATCCCATCTATTCCTCTCAAGGTTTTGTACACTATAATATTTCCTCAGCCTCCCGCAATCCAAGGAATAAAGTCCTAATTTTTCCAACTTCCTCTAGTCAGACCCTCGGGTCAGACCACCATTCTCATCAATCCTCTCTGTTCCCTTTTCAGCTTATTGGCATATTTTCTTAGCGGGAGGGTGACTGAAACTGAATAAAATACACAGAGTGCAGCCTCACCAATGACTGCGCAAATATACTGCACTTTTGTACTCACTTCCATGACTGATGAACGACAACGCATCAAAAGTCTTCTTCATTATTTTATCTATCCGAGACAGATAAATTGTACTTGGTTCATATTTTCAAACATCGGCTGAGGGGTTCCTCACCTCACCTCACCTCACCCCTATCCCACCATCACAATGAAAATTGCAATGTTTTTGCTGAAATTCTCAACGAAAATCGCATTTTTCTTTAAAATAACTTAAACAAAATGAAAATGAAAATGGAAGAATTTGATTAAAACACATTTTTTTTTTAAATCATGATTTTCTTTCGTGCAAATGAGATTCGGGATCCCATTGTGACGTCATTCTGATGTCAAATACGGATGACAGGCAGGGCAAGTGGAAAAGTTGTTTGAAATGAGATTTTTGTAAAGTTTAAAATGTCATTAACTTGTAAAATATACCATCCATTTGAAGGAAACATTTCATTTGCATCACAGGACAACGGGGAAGGTGGGCCACAAATTGTAGCACCATCGTGTACCATTTTGCCGGGATTTTGGGATCTCACGCACCTACACAGAGAAAGGCAGGGTTCTGGAGTGTTGTAGAGCAGAGGGATCTCAGAATGTAGGTACATAATTCCTTGAAATTGCCGTCACAAGTAGATAGAGTGGTCAAGAAGGCTTTCTGCGCATCGGCCTTCATCAGTCAATTTATTATAGAAGTTGGGAGATCATGTTACAGTTGTACAAGACATTGGTGAGGCCACATTTAGATTCATGTGTTCAGTTTTGGTAACCATGTTACAGGAGAGACGTTGTCAAGCTGGAAATTGTGCAGGAAAGATATAGGAAGATGTTGTAAGGACTCAAGCTGAGCTACAGGGAGAGGTTGAGCAGGATAAGATTTTATTCCTTGGAGTGCAGGAGGATGAGGGGTGATCTTGTAGAGGTGAATAAGATCTTCAGAGGAATGAATAGGGTAAATGCAGTCTTTTACCGTGAGTAGGGGAATCAAGGACCAGAGGACATAGGTTTATGGTGAGAGGAGAAAAATTTAACAGGAATCTGAGGGGTATCCTTTTTACACAAAGGGTGGTAGGTGTATCGAACAAACTGCTGCAGGAGGTAGTTGACACAACATTTAAGAAACATTTAGACAGGTGTATGGATAGGATAGATTTAGAGGGATACTAGGCTAAGTGGAACCCGTTGGGTCCCATGTTCACACGGGTGGAGTGGTCCCCAATGAAATATTCCACCTCTCCACCAATTCCAATATTGCTGGCCAGTGGGGGGGGGGTTCTGGAGCGCTAGCATGGGTGTTGTGGGATGAAGGGACTGGTTTCCAGAGGGCTAGTATGGACATTGTGGGCCGAATAGATTCTTGGGCTGGCAGCTCAGTCACTCAAGCCTGGTGTGCTGGCAGCTCACTCACTCAGCTGGTGGGCTAGCAGTCGGCTATTCCTTGAAATTCCATTTCAAGCAGGGTGCAAGGCCACCAAATTCAAGTACAGTTTCCTTCCACTTCAAGCAGGGTGCAAGGCCACCAAATTCAAGTACAGTTTCCTTCCACTTCAAGCAGGGTGCAAGGCCACCAAATTCAAGTGCACTTTCCTATCACTTCAAACAGGGTGCAAGGCCACCAAATTCAAGTGCAGTTTTCTACCACTTCAAGTAGGGTGCAAGGCCACCAAATTCAAGTGCAGTTTCCTCCCACTTCAAGCTTATCTCAATGTGGTTAGGTTAGGTAAGGGGGAGGTACAGCGAGACCTGGGTGTCCTTGTGCACCGGTCACTGAATGTTGGCGTGCAGCTAGAGCAGGCAGTGAAGAAAGCTAATGGAATATTGGCCTTCATAACAAGTGGATTTCAGTATAGGAGTAAAGAGATCCTTCTGCAGTTGTATAGGGCTCTGGTAAGACCACATCTGGAGTATTGCGTACAATCTTGGTCTCCAACTTTGAGGAAAGACATCCTTGTGATTGAGGCACTGCAGCGTAGGTTCACGGGATTGATCCCTTGGATGGCGGGACTGTCATATGAGGAAAGATTGAAAAGACTAGGCTTGTATTCACTAGAGTTTAGAAGGATGAGGGGGATCTTATAGAAACATACAAAATTATAAAAGGATTGGACAAGCTAGATGCAGGAAAAATGTTCCCAATGTTGGGTGTCCAGAACCAGGGGCCATAGTCTTAGAATAAAGGGGAGGCCATTTAAAACTGAGGTGAGAAAAAATGTTTTCACCCAGAGAGTTGTGAATTTGTGGAATTCCCTGCCACAGAGGACAGTGGAGGCCAAATCACTGGCTGGATTTAAGAGAGAGTTAGATAGAGCTCTAGGGGAAAGTGGAATCAAGGGATATGGGGAGAAGGTAGGCATGGGTTATTGATTCGGGACGATCAGCCATGCTCACAATGAATGGTGGTACTGGCTCTAAAGGGCCAAATGGCCTCCTCCTGCACTTATTTCTATGTTTCTAAGCAGGGCGCAAGGCTGCCAAATTCAAATGCAGTTTCCTACCACTTCTAGCAGGGTGCAAGGCCACCAAATTCAAATGCAGTTTCCTACCACTTCTAGCAGGGTGCAAGGCCACCAAATTCAAGTGTAGTTTCATACCGCTTCCAGCAGGGTGCAAGGCCACCAAATTCAAGTGCAGTATCATACCATTTCAAGCAGGGTGCAAGGCCACCAAATTCAAGTGCAGTTTCAAGGTATGGCTACTTTGAAGATGTTCTCCTCTCTCCAACGTGAGTTCAGCAACATCCACTCTCGCATCTCTATATATCTCTACATCATTGTCTATATCTCTCATTTCCCATTCCCATGACTTTCAGTCTGAAGATGGGTCTTGACCTGAAACGTCACCCATTCCTTCGCTCCATAGATGCTGCCTGTCCTCTTGAGATACTCCAGCATTTTGTGTCTCTCTTCAGTTTAAACCAACATCTGCAATTCCTTCCTACTCAAGATTTTGTGGCACATAGTCAATGCCTTGGCCAACGAAGACAAGCATACCATATGCCTTCTTTACCCTTCTATCTACTTGTGTTTTCACTTTCAGAAAGTTACGGACTTGGACTCCAAGATCCCTCTGTTAACGATCTTGCCATTTATTGTATATTGTCCCCTTACATTCATCCTCCCGAAGTGCACCACCTCAGACTTGCACGGAATAAACTCCAACTACCACTTTTCTGCCGCAGATGAAACTGAGAAGTGGCAGAGACTAGGGAACTAAAAGTTAAGGGCCTGTCCTAACAGCATCCGACTCCATGCGGTGAGCGCGATCAAACCAGCAGCGGGGGCCGCGCGGAGGTTGGGTGATCCCTGTACAGGGCCGTTCCCAACAGCATGCGCCTGCATGCGAAGAGCGCGACCAAACCGGCAGCGGGGGCCGCACGGAGGTTGGGTGAGTGGCACAACGCGGCGCAAAGTGAGGCGAACTTGGAGCGAAGTCTTAAAGGTAAGTTCGCCAGGACAGAGAGGGACACACAGAGAGGGGCACAGAGGCACACAGACGCACACAGAGAGGGTCACGGAGGCACCTACAGAGAGGGTCACGGACGCACGACGTCGAGGCGGTGTGTAATGAGTCAAGGCGACTGCAAGCCGACAAGCCATTGCCGCGCAGAATTTTTGAACATGGTCAGTTTTTCGGAGCCCCGCGCAATGTCGGGACGAACTCCGCACGGCTCCGGCGATCGAAGTGGGACCGGCCCCGCGACGCCGGACGACTCAAGCGACCACGTTAGGTCGCGCTCATCGCATGGAGTTGCATGCTGCTGGGACAGGCCCTTTACTGTGACTTTAAACTCCTTGGACAAAGCAGTCAAGGTGCACTTGCGAAGCAACAGGTCACTTCACTTTGCTACCAAAGATGGGAGTCTGGAGAACTGGTCAACAGGCAATAGACAATAGACAACAGACAATAGGTGCAGGAGTAGGCCATTCGGCCATTCCAGCCAGCATCGCCATTCACTGAGATCATGGCTGATCATCCACAATCAGTACCCCATTCCTGTCTTCTCCCCATATCCCTTGACTCCACTATCTTTAAGAGCTCCATCTAACTCTCTCTTGAAAGCATCCAGAGAATTGGCCTCCACTGCCTTCTGATGCAGAAAATTCCACAGATTCACAACTCTCCGGGTGAAGGAGTTTCTCCTCATCTCCGTTCTAAATGGCCCACCCTTATTCTTAAACTGTGGCCCCCGGTTCTGAACTCCACCAACATCGGAAACATATTTCCTGCCTCCAGCGTGTCCAATCTCTTAATAATCTTATATGTTTCAATAAGATTCCTTCTCATCCTTCTAAATGCCAGTGTATACAAGCCCAGTTGTTCATTCTTTCAAGAATGATGCTGATGAATTAATTCTAGCAAACAATGAAATTACAGATATTGAATACATTTTTTGAATCAGTTATCACTGTGAAAGACATTGTGAATATCCTTAAGATATTAGATGAGCTAATTTCAGATGAAATGGTAGAACTTACAAAATTCCCAGTTTCAAAAAAGAAATGATTGGAGTAATTCCTGGGACTAAAGACGGATCAGTTGTTAGGCCCGATGGACTGTCCATTTGGGATTAAAGGAAATGGCTGCAAATGTGGTGGCCTCATTTGGTTGAAGTTTTTCATATCTTGCTAAACTCTGGGAGGGTACCAGATGACTGGAAAAAAAGCCAATATGATTCCTATGATCAAAATAGGGGGGCAAGACAGAAGATAGGGAACCAGCAGAACTAGGCTGAACAGTTAGTTCAACAGCTATTTTTGGCAACATGGGGGAGTCAATAATCAGAGAGGAAATTGTGGACAAAAGCGGCCTATTCCTGTGCTATACTGTTGTATGTTCTACAAATTAGCTCATCATTCAACAGAGCTGAATTATACCTAATCACATAGTTCCATGAATGAAAAATTAATGTGTGACAAATTTTGCTCATATTCTTTGAAGATTGAGGAAGGTACGATAACAACATTTAAATGACATTTGGTCAGTATATGGATAGGAAAAGTTTGGAACAAAACACAGGGAGAGTCAAGATTAGATGTGGCACCTTGGTTGGCATGAAAGAGTTGGGCCGAAGGGCCTGCTTTAATGCTATATGACTTCATCATTCTATGACTCAATGCACATTTGGTTTGGAGCTCTCTATGCTCTGGGGAGAAAAGTGCTTGTCCAGATAAATGTTGTGAGAGTTCCTACTCCAATACATTCTCATGCAGTGCTTTCCAGTTCACAATCACCAACTGAGTGGGACAAGCTCCTCCTCAGATCCCCTATAAACCTGTTACACCTTTGGCCAGTATGGTAGCACAGCGGTAGAGTTGCTCACAGTTGTATCCTTACTCCTGACTCCAACTTCCCCAGAGCTCGCCGTCCAGCAAGGTTAATATACAGAATGTAGGTACAGCAGGCTGTGAAGAAAGTGAATGGCATGTTGGCCTTCATAACAAGAGGAGTTCAGTATTGGAGCAAAGAGGCCCTTCTGCAGTTGTACAGGGCCCTAGTGAGACTACACCTGGAGTATTGTGTGTAGTTTGTGGTCCCCTAATTTGAGTAAGGACATGCTTGCTATTGAGCGAGTGCAGCGTAGGTTCACAAGGTTATTTCCCAGGATGGTCGGACTGTCATATGCTGAGAGAATGGAGTGGCTGCGCTTGTATACTCTGGAATTTAGAAGGATGAGAGGATATCTTATTGAAACAAATAAGATTAAGATAAGACACGTGAGAGGCTGGAAACATGTTCCCGATTTGGGGGAGTCCAGAACCAGGGGCCACAGTTTATGAATAAGGGGTATGCCATTTGGAACGGAGATGAAGAAACAGTTTTTTACACAGAGAGTTGCGAGTCTGTGGAATTCTCAGCCTCAGAGGGCGGTGGCGGCCTGTTCTCAGGATACTTTAAAGAGAGGGCTAGATAGGACTCTTAAAGATAGCGGAGTCAGGGAATATGGGGCGAAGGCAGGAACGGGGTACTGATTGTGGATGATCAGCCATGATCACATTGAATGGTGGTGCTGGCTCGAAGGGCCGAATTGCACCTATTGTCTATTGTCCATTTATTCCTTCTCACAGAGAGAAGTGGCTACAACATTGCAGTGGGGACAGGAGAGGATCATCCAACCCCTCAAACCTGCTCTGCTGTTCATTAAGACCATAGCTGTTCTTATCTGGGTCTCAACATTGACCTGTGCGATCCGCATAAGTCTTGGCCGTCCCAGAGTCTAAACCTCTGTTTTCCACATCAGATATGTTTTAACATTATCTCTCAATATGTAAATCTGCAGAGTTTAGATCCAACCTGTTGAAATCCACACGTAATAACAGCATTCAATCCAGTGAAACATATCTACAAGACACACAGACAGTTTCTTATATCTCAGAGTCAGCACTCCGAGGGTTAAAGATTACAAACTCCAACTTAAGCGTGGTAAAATCAATGTTTGCACAATATCTTAGGTGAGTTCATTCCTCAGAACTTATATTCAAATCATCTTCATAAAACAGTATAAAAAGGTTTGAACTCAGGGCTCAGACAGCAGATCCAACTGGAGGTGTGGAGAGTGACTGGGTGCATCCAACAGTGACCAGAGCACAGCCCACGATGCTGAGTCTCTGTTTATCTCTCTCTGTCGTCCTGGGGCTGCAGGTTGCAGGAACAGGAGCACATCCTGCTATAGTGGAAGCGTGCAAGAGCAGCATTTGTGTACCACTCCACAGTAGCATTAAATACGAAGTAAGTATTGTGGGGAAAATGCATTGCCTGTGATGGTGTTTGTAACTGTTTATTGACCACAGTGAGATAGAGTGAAAACAGGAGAAGAGAACAAGGGGGATCTGATCTTTCATTTAAAGCCGGTCCATCAGGAAGTGGAATTAGGAGACAAGTGCTCACACAAAGGGCAGGTCAAAGTGTTACAGGATAAACTAGGTGTCAGCTCAGTGATGGCAGCACAGTCTGCGTGAAGCTCAGTCCCTCTGATCCCACAGTGGAATTCCCAGTCCGGTTAGAGTATTTACAGGGTGATGGTCAGAAATGCAGGACTTTATCCCAGAGAGGGTGGGGAGTGATGACGTTTCCCGTTTCCGTTTTCAGCTCGAATAATAACAGGTGACAGAAAACAAAATGATTACATGAGCAGCGAGTCCTGTAAATTCTACACGTTCTCTCAGTAGTTCAGTCCATGGAGCCTGCAGCCTCATCAAACGCCCACATCACAACTCCCAACACAGATGTTTCACTGCTGTTTACTTTCACTCATATGTTTCCTTTCACCATCTTAGACCTATGAAGAACATCACCTCCCACCGCTGCGATGGCTCTCTATGCTTGTTCGACAAGCAGATCTGCTCACTGCAATGGAGATCGCCCACATAAAATTTTTTGAATACGCCCGTTACCACAATGCTGCACGTACGTAAGATGTTTCTTCAATGTAACAGCACATAACGTATCTTATAGTGTCTGACCCATATTATTAAAACCAGTGTGCAGACAGGCAGACAGGGTCCACATTTCAGCACTAGGTGGTTTTCTGTGCTTCATGGAGGGACTCAAGGACACAAGACAGAAGGAGGCCTGTCGGCCCTTCCTGACCGTGCTGGGCAAAAGGGGCAAACTGGGCTCTTCCCAATTTCCATCTTATCGATCCTTTCCTGTGGTGAGGTGAGCAGATTGTATGTGACTTGTGACTTTATTCATCACCCATTCTATTCCAGTTTGAGCTTCCAGTGTGTGTGTGTGTGCGCAAATGTGGGTGTATATGTGTGTAAATCAGGCATGTGCTCACACAAAGGGCATGTCAAAGTGTTACAGGATAAACTAGGTGTCAGCTCAGTGATGGCAGCACGGACTGGGTGAAGCTCAGTCCCTCTGATCCCACAGTGGAATTCCGTAGGGAGTTAGTCGGCTTTTTTTTAAAAATTAAACCGCGCAATGCGCAGATTGTTCGCCGTAAAAATTAAAATAAAGATAGTAACAATTCAATTTGCCCAAGGCTTCCAAGTCTCCTCTATTTTTGAATTACTGAATGGGTGGGGGTGAAGGGTGATGGTAGGTGGACACATGGTGGGAAAACGGGAGCTGAGGGAAAAGTTGAACCAGTTGTCATCTAATTGAATGACAACACTTGTTCAAGGGACCAATTGGGGGGAGAGTTCCTTTCACAGCGTGTGGAGAGTCTGTGCCAGAGGTAAAGTTGCGGGGAGGGCAGGAGTGTTGGGTCGGGGATAATGCCAGTAACTTACTCACTCACCGCTGCCGCAGCGCTCCAGGCGCCACCGCACTGTAGCCGGGGATAGAAGCAGCTCGGGTAGCTGCGAGCGGGAGCCGGGGGCCGACAGCAGAACTGACCCCCACTTCAGCGCCTTCCGCCGGCCCGCTCACTTCTGGTAGTGCTCTCCTTCTGAACACCTCTCACCTGCCGCTCGCCCATGTCAGCGGCTTCCTGCAAATCCTTAAATTCCCACAGCCGAGTAACCTCAACCTCAACCTGACATGAGCGAGGCCAGCGAGTGGCAGGAGAGGTTTTTAGACGGAGAGCTGCCAGAGATGAGCGGGGGCTGGCAGAAGGAGCTAAGGTGACGGCTGGTCTGCTCTCCAGCACAGCAAGGAGCGTCGCAAGTGGCATGCTCCCGACCCCTCTTTCACAACATTCGTGCCCTCCCCGAAACTTTACCCCGGGCCAGACTCCCCAAACGCTGTGAAAGGAGCGCTCCCCCCACCCTCACACCCCGGGAAATACGGTATTTAAAAACATAAACACAAAATGTACTTACCACATTATTGGTGCACAAACTCCATTCTTCTCTCCTTGTTTCCTAGCATACACTTAAAATAATGACAATCCATATTTGAAAACCCCGCCAAGAAACCAACGCTGCGCATGCGTAGTGCAGCAAAGGCAGAATTTCAGCTGCCTTCAGCCCAGCTTGAAACTGACGGCTTGAAGCAGCGCTGATGGCACGTGGGCTGCAGAGAGCTTCCCGTGTTACAAGTGCTGCGGATGAAAGGCACGGAGAATTATGCCTACCTAAGAGATCGAGCTCTTAGATATGCATAATTCTCCCATGCTTTATTATTTATATTTAGTAATTACTATGTTATAATTTTAGTCAGGGTAGGCAGTGCCTGGTGTAAATGTGTGTGTGAAAGAAAGTGAGTGAAGTGAGAGCAAGGCAGAGAGAAAGAATGTGTGTCACAAAGTTATAAAGAAAACCAAACTGGGTTTAAGCACAACTTGGATGTTTGAGAAGTGATGAAAAATCATGAAAGGAAATTAGGAAAAGATAGTAAAGTGTGCATGAGAAAAATAGAGAGAGAGAGATTGAGGGAGTGAGAGTGTGAGAACATTGAAAATCTAAAAGTAAAGACAATTTAAGAAGATGTAAAGGTTAATAAAAATGATTCCTACCTCAGACCAATTCATTTCCAGGTCCTTGTTTCTCTGAAAAAAACCTCCAGATTGAGTGAAGGGACATCTGCGCGGTGTGCACTGTGTGTGGTGGACATGGTTGTTGAATTTTGTTTGATGAGTGGGATGAGATTATTCCAGTACCATTCACCATGCAACCACATGTAGTAAAAACAGAGAATACTCAGCAGATCAAGTCGTGACCGTGTATGTTAGAGAAACAGAGTTAATATTTCAGCTTTGGGAGGTTCATCTGCGAGCCATCATTACGGGTCAATAAAATATTGTCAATACGCCACCAATAACCACTCCCATCCTGAAAAAGTGGGGAATGCTCTGCTAATGTAACGGTACTGAAAATTGTTCTTTTTCCACAGATACGATTGTTCCCCTCGGTATACCTTGGACAGTTTTTACCCCTTTTATATTTGATTTTTCAACACGAGATTATGTGGTTTCCATTTCACTGCCTGCTGAGATCGTGGATCCACCTGCTCCAACCGATTCATCAGTTCAGCTCCTCCAATTGCCTGAAGTAGACGCTTATGTCAGGTGATATTTGTTTCTCATGTCAGCATGGTCTTCCCAACAACACTACACTCATGCACGGTGGGGACTGTGGTGAGTGGGCTGGTCCACACGGGTAGGGATTGTGACCATCATTAACGGTGGTAAGAATGAGTTGGCTCCTGACTCACAACCTTCACTCCCTCTCCTGAGGACACGACCATATAACAACCATATAACAATTACAGCACGGAAACAGGCCCTCTCGGCCCTTCCAGTCCGTGCCGACCATTTGTTTTCCCCTAGTCCCATCTACCTGCACTCAGACCATACCCCTCCATTCCCTTCACGTCCATATACCTATCCACTTTACTCTTAATTGTTAAAATCGATCCTGCCTCCACCACTTCTGCTGGAAGCTCATTCCACACAGCCACCACCCTCCGAGTAAAGAAGTTCCCCCTCACGTTTACCCCGAAACCTCTGTCCCTTAATTCTCATGTCATGCCCTCTTGTTTGAATCTTCCCTACCCTCAATGGGAAAAACGTATCCCACGTCAACTCTGTCTATCCCTTTCATCATTTTAAAGACCTCAATCAAGTCCCCCCTTAACCTTCTGCGCTCCAAAGAATAAAGACCTAACTTGTTCAACCTTTCTCTGTAACAGAGTTGCTGGAACCCCTGGCAACATTCTTGTAAATCTCCTCTGTACTCTCTCTATTTTGTTGACATCCTTCCTATAAGTAGGCGACCAAAATTGTACACCATAACTCCAGAATTGGTCTTACCAATGCCTTGTACAATTTTAACATTACTTCCCTTACTCCTATATTCAATGCTCTGATTTATAAAGGACAGCACACCAAAGGCTTTCTTTACCACCCTATCTACATGCGATTCCATCCTTCAGGGAACTATGCACAGTTTATTTCTAGATCCCTCTGTTCCACAGCATTCCTCAATTCCTACCATTTTACCATGTACGTCCTATTTTGATTTGTCCTGCCAAGATGTAGCACTTCACACTGATCAGCATTAAACTCCATCTGCCATCTTTCAGCCCACTTTTCCAAATGGCCCAAATCTCTCTGTAGACTTTGAAAATCGACTTCATTATCCACAACACCACCTATCTTAGTATCATCTGCATAATTACTTATCCAATTTTCCACCCCAATCATCCAGATCATTGATGTACATGACAAACAACAGTGGACCCAACACAGATCCCTGAGGCACCCCACTGGTCACCGGCTTCCAACCTGACAAACAGCCATCCACCATTACTCTCTGACATCTCCCATTCAGCCACTGTTGAATCCATCTTGCTACTCCGTCATTAACACCCAAAGATTGAACCTTCTTAACCAACCTTCCATGGGGAACCTTGTCAAAGGCCTTACTGAAATCCATATAGACAACATCCACTGCTTTACCCTCACCAATTTCCCTAGTTACCGCTTCAAGAAGGTTTGTCAAACATGACCTTCCAGGCCCAAATCCATGTTGACTGTTCCTGATCAGACCCTGTTTATCCAGATGCTTATATATATTATCTCTAAGTATCCTTTCCATTAATTTACCCACCACTGACGTCAAACTAACAGGTCTATAATTGCTAGGTTTATTCTTTGAACCCTTTTTAAACAATGGAACAACATGCGCAGTACGCCAATCCTCCGGCACTATTCCCGTTTCTAATGACATTTGAAATATTTCTGTCATAGCTCCTGCTATTTCTACACTAACTTCCCTCAATGTCCTAGGGAATATCCTGTCAGGACCTGGAGACTTATCCACTTTTATATTTTTCAAAAGTGTCAGTACTTCCTCCTCTTTGAATCTCATAGTTTCCATAGCTACTCTACTTTTTCCCCTTAACTCACAGAGTTCAATATCCTTCTCCTTGGTGAATACCGAAGAAAAGAAATTGTTCAATATCTCCCCCATCTCTTTTGGCTCTGCAGATAGCTGTCCATTCTGGTTCTCTAATGGTCCAATTTTATCCCTCGTTATCCTTTTGCTATTAATATAGCTGTAGAAACCCTTTGGGTTTACTTTCACCTTTCTTGCCAAAGCAACCTCATATCTTCTTTTTACATTCTTTATACTACTCTAGCACCTCATTTACTCCATGCCTCCTATAATTATTGTAGATATCTCTCTTTTTTCGGAACAAGTGTCCAATTTCCCTTGAAAACCATGGCTCTTTCCATTTTTTACTATTTCCTTTCAACCTAACAGGGACATAAAGATTCTGTACTCTTACAATTTCCCCTTTAAAAGTCCTCCATTTCTCTTCTACATCCTTCCCATGAAACAAAGTGCCCCAATTCACTTCTTTAAAATCCCTACGCATTCCCTCAAAGTTAGCCTTTCTCAAATCAAAAATCTCCACCCTAGGTCCAGTTCTGACTCTCTCCATAATTATATTGAAACTAATGGTATTGTGATCACTGGTCCCGAAGTGCTCACCAACGCATACCTCCGTCACCTGGCCTGCCTCATTTCCTAACAGGAGGTCCAGCACTGCCCCTTCTCTGGTCGATACCTCCATGTACTGCTGAAAAAAACTATCCTGCACACATTTTACAAACTCCAAACCATCCAGCCCATTTACAGAATGTGTTTCCCAGTCTATTTTTGGAAAATTGAAATCTCCCACAATCACTACCTTGTGCTTACTACTAATATCTGTTATCTCCTTACATATTTGCTCTTCCAATTCTCGCTCCCCATTTGGCGGTCTATAATACACCCCTAAAAGTGTTGCTACACCGTTCCCACTTCTCAGTTCTACCCAAATAGCCTCCCTAGACAAGCCCTCTAATCTATCCTGCCAAAGCACTGCTGTAATATCTTCTCTGACAAGCAATGCAACACCTCCCCTCTGGTCCCTCCAATTCTATCACACCTGAAGCAACGAAATCCTGAATATTTAGTTTCCAATCACAGCCCTCCTGCAACCATGTTTCACTGATTGCCACAACATCATATTTCCAGGTGTCAATCCAGGCTCCAAGTTCATCCACCTTACTTACAATGCTCCTAGCATTAAAATATACACATTTTAGAAACCCACCATCCCTTAATCTCTGTCTATTATCTTTTTCATCTTTCTCGCCTACATTTTGGGTCTGAGTGCTTCCCTTCTCTGCCTCTTGCCCCACACCCTGACCCCTAGCCCCCTCTACCCGAGTCCCTCCCCCCAGCCTTTCTAGTTTAAAGTCTCCCCAGTAGCCTTTGCAAATCTCCCTGCCAGGATATTGGTCCCCCTCGGGTTCAAGTGCAACCCGTCCTTTGTGTACAGATCATGCCTTCCCGAAAAGAGGTCCCAGTGATCAAGAAACTTGAATCCCTGCCCACTGCACCAGTCCCTCAGCCACGCATTTATCCTCCACCTCATTTCATTCCTACTCACTGTCACGCGACACAGGCAGTAATCCTGAAATTGTTACCCTTTTGGTCCTTCTCCTTAACTTTCACCCCAACTCCCTAAATTCTCCCTTCAGGACCACTCCACACCGACAGGTTCAGCTGGAGACTGGATGTGACCGTCACACACTTTCCTCCGACCCGATCTCTAGTGAGAATTATTTTCCTGATGGTGTAGTTCAGAAGATCATTAGATCATAAGATCATAAGTGATCGGAGCAGAATTAGACCATTTGGCCCATCAAGTCTATTCTGCTATTCAATCATGACTAATCTATCTCTCCCTCCTAACCACATTCTCCTGCCTTCTCCACATAGCCTCTGACAACTATACTAATCAAATATCTATCTATCTCTGCCTTAAATGCAACCACTGACTTGGCCTACATAGCTATCTGTGGCAAAGAATTCCACAGATTCATTACCCTCTGACTAAAGAAATTCCTCCTCTTCTCCTTCCTAAAGAGTACCGAGTTGGATGACCAGCCATGATCATATTGAATGGCGGTGCAGGCTCGAAGGGCCGAATGGCCTACTCCTAAACCTATTTTCTACGTTTCGATGTTTCTAAAGGAACGTCTAATTTTGAGGCTGGGACCTCTAGTCCTAGATTCTGCCTCTAGTGGAAACATCCTCTCCACATCCACTCTATCCCAGCCTTTCACTATTCTATATGTTTCAATGAGGTCCCCTCCTCATTCTTCTAAACTCCAGCGAGTGCAGGCCCAATGCTGTCAAACGCTCATCATATGTTAAGCTACTCATTCCTGGGATCATTCTTGCAAAGCCCCTCTGGACCCTCTCCAGAGCCAGCTCATCTTCCTCAGATATGGTGCCCAAAATTGGCAATTCCCCTGGCAGATTATCCCACTGGTATTAAACACTGCACCAAAAACATGCTGACACCCGCATTTCAAAGATTCCTGCACACACAATGTGTAGGAAGGAACTGCAGATGCTGGATTAAATTCAGACTGAATTAAACTCTTTCAGTCTGAAGAAGGGTCTCGAACCAAAACGTCACCCATTCTTTCTATCCTGAGATGCTGCCTTTCCTGCTGAGTTACTCCAGCGTTTTGTGTCTATCTTCATACACACACAACAGGTTTGCATTCTTGGGTAAGGACAATCTTTGATCCTTGGCGCACCCAAAATATAACATTAGTTCTATTAAAAATCTAAGACTGCAAGAAATGGAAATCATCAATAAAATTAGAAGCTGCTGGAAACATTCTTCAAGTCAACAGCATATACGGAAAGAGAAGCAAATAATGTTTCACCTCTGAGACCCTTCATTAGAAGTGAGAAAGAAAATGTTAGTCTAGGTAGCAGTGAGTGTCAAAGTCAAGTGCAATCAAGTCAAGTTCATTTATTGCCATAAGCACAAGTACAGTGAGGAACAGATACAAAGAAAAACCTGTTTGCAGCAGCATCACAGGCAAATGGACACATGACAACACGTAAAAACGCAAACCACACTGAAACTAGATATATATTCTGCAAGATAGTAAAATAAAAAGACTGCAAACCAACAAGACATGAAGGGGAGGCAATAGGTAGAACAAAGGGGTATTTTCTGGTGAAAACTCAGTTCTTGCTCTGCTCAGGAGAAGGAGGTGAGATCAGTGGAAGAATATTCCCCACAAAAAGGCCAACATGGCTTAGTCCAGTGCGCATGCTGATTGAGAGAAAGCAATTGGAGATGACAGACAGGCTGTTTGGTGTGAGGACAGGTTCAGTCAGATGAGTGAGTGTGTTGGTTGAAAGGACCTAGTTGAGTTGGGGTTTGAGGTTGAAGCAGAGGGGACTCAGACCATCCTGATGTTGAATAGAGATGTCAGGGGATTGTATATCCATGGTGAAGATGAACCAGTTAGAAACAGGGAACTGAGAATTGTCGAGGTGGGCGAGCCACCTCAATTCACGTATGAAAGTGGGAAGAAAATGGACTGGAAGAGCAGGAATGCAATAAAGGTATGCAATGTGCTCACAATCACAACTCAAAGACTAAATCTTGGAAGCAAGAGATTCTTTATTTTCGAGTCTGCAGAATCGGGTGTCTCTCCAAGTTGAGACACACCAAAGTCAGAAGAGTCATCCCCCTTTATACACACAATTCTACATCCAACCTCCCCTCCTTGGAACCGCTCCAATCAGACACTGAGGTGGACAACCTGTAGGTGCTTCCCCCAGTGCCTCCCACATCATACATCGCATGTCCATGGTAATGAGCAGTTTCTTGACCAGGGGTGTGTTGTAATATTCATTTATTTTATTAAGCATGCTCAGTTGTTCATGACCTATCCTAGTTTTACTACCTCACCTCCAAGTGAACTCTCTCAGTCCTCCTATATCAGCACTAAAGCTAAGCTATAGTGACAAGGGTCCCATCTATCACCCCATTCTACTGATAGGGAGCTATCTACATCACTCCCTTCTACCGCTATACAATGCTATCACTTCTTACTCAAGGATGGGTCTGGTAACTTTTATACACAGCTGTGTCAGAACCCTCTCCCTGGCCTCTATCGGTTTGAATCCTCTTTAAAGCACCTTACAATAGTGGGGTTTAATCACTTTATCCCTCACAGTAGGAAGATGTAAGTTTGGTTTGCTGGGCATGTCCCAATGTGCCAAACTAAACATTACCCAGACTTTACAACACCAGCAATAAATTACACAAAGGAAATTAACCCTATTGGGCACATTCCATTTGTTCCTTCAAAGTACCAGTGAGCTACCGCTAATACTGTCCAAATACACTGGCAGTATTGGGGAACCAAAGTCAGCATCATCTCCCAAGCCAATGTCCTGTCATGAGGACCCAGTTCTTTGGGAAGGGTCCAGATTGATTGGGCACCATGTAACTTCTGTGAGGTTGAGAGTGTTGGAACCCTGTAGTTTCACAGTCTGAGGGGATGAGGATGAGCTTTGAGGATAAGAGAGACTGTGTGTGGGAGAGCGAGTTTAGACCCCCCATGCGGTGAAATATCTGCTTTTCACTGTCTGGGGCCCAGATGGATTGACAACACCGGCTTGCTGTCAACCTCAGCAATTGGGGCACAGTTATATTGTTAAGTTAACCGAGAAGCTATTCAATATTTATTCCAAATTGTTCACAGGACTTTTACGGAGTTCACTGTTGACTATCAAGATCTCATCGATGAATTCAAAAGGGACTTGGAAAATGACAATCGTTCCTTTAACAGCACTGGTATCTTCATCAATTGGTACAATGTAGATGGACTAATGCAATTTGTCGTTACAAAATAATGTCACAGAATATCTCTCTTAGAAGTTCTGTTACATTTACAGATTACAAACAGTGAGATGTGCTAAAGTCTTTACCTAACTTTAACAAGGGTCTCCCACCAACCACAATAACAACAGATATTTCTGTGGCATTTTAATACTAAGACTGCAAAGAGTTTGAATGTAAACCATCTGCAAAATAGCAAAACCTGTTCGTAACCATTTCTCCTGTTGACAGCTGCTCTTGGGAAATTAATAAGCTGTTGTTTTCAGTTTTTGCGTGTATTTTGCTTTTCAAACTGCTGGGAATGTATTCTCACTGTGAAATAAAGAGGGTGATGCATCACAACACAGGTTCTCCGGGTTGATTCTTACTCAGAAACGGAAATGATCACCAAAGTGATATGATCAGAATTACCAGCTTTGATTTTTTGGATGTGAAAATCTGAAATGACCAGTCCTGGGCCCAGCAGATAGATTTCATCACAAAGAAATCACATCAGCACTTTTGCTTTCTGTAAAGTTTAAAGAAATTCTATGTGTCACCGAATACTCCTAACAAACCTCTGCAGATACCTGTAACACTGCAGAGAGAATCTCGATGGTTGCATCGTGGCCTGGAACAGCAATTGGCAGGAATTTGCAGAGAGTATAGAACTCAACCGAGTCCATCATAGCAACTGTCCTGCCCTCCATCGTAAGCATCTACATGTGATACTGCCTCACAAAGGCAGCATTTAATCAAGTCGCAGAATCATACAGCATGAAAACAGGCCCTTCAGTTCAACTTGCTCACACTGACAAACATGTTCCATCTACACAGGTCCCACCCGCCTGTGTTTGGCCCATATCCATTTAAATCTATCCTATCCATGTACCTGTCTAAATGTTTCTTAAACATTGTGATAGTACCTGCCTCAACTACCTCCTCCGGTGGTGCATTCCATATATCTACCACCCTTTGTGTAAAAAAGTTGTCCCTCAGGTTCATTTTAAATCTTTCCCCTCTCACCTTAAACCTATGCCGTCTGGATCTCAATTTTCATACTCTAGGAAAAAGACTGTGTATTTACCCTATCTATTCTACTCATGATCTTATATATCTCCAGATGATCACCCCTTGAAATTCTGCTCCTAAAGTTTACCCCACTCAGACTAGTTCAGTAAAACATTGAGTCAAGCACTGGACCACTAAACTTTATTTTTTAAACAAACAACGAATCCCCTATACGATACTTAACCACCGCGGGTTCGATCCTTGCCTCTGCCTGGCCAAGCCCTTCAGCTTCGTGCAAGCAGACACTTCCAGAAGGTCACGCAGTCCCAAGCGCCCTTCCAGAAGATTGACACCATCCTAGTGGGGGATACCTTTTATACGTCAATTAAATGTGCGTGACATAACTACATAGGGGTGGCGCCCCTTACAAGCCAATCACACATATCGATTACATTAAAGTATTATTGACAGTTCCAACCCAATTACAAAGAGTCCCAATACAATGTTTCTACAGAAGCTTCTGGAAAGTAGTCAGCTAACTGAACAATTCAACATTTCCCCTGGCAGTATAAACACTTTAGCCAGGGCTTCACACTTCAGCCAATCATTAAACAGCAGTACAACTGTCCTGCAACAATATTAACATTACCTACAATCCCTTTGCAGCTATCCAATCAAGACAATGCACCGACAACACCTTGGAGTTTCTTTGCAGAGTCCTCATACATTCTAACAATTGGGAGGATATCTGGACCTCACTTTATCTGATATATCGATCTGGGACCTAGACCTCCTGGCACCAGGTCACAGCTTGTGGCTTCTTACAGAAAAAGGCTAACAGGCCTTTAAGATGCATAAATCATTTACTTTATTTTAACTCTGATTTGGCCAGGATTTGCAATCTCACCTTCCTGCTCTCCAAGGAATAAAGCGCCAGCCTGCTCAACCTTTCCCTATATCTCAAGACCTCGAGTCCTGGCAATGTCATCTTTCCCTTAACAGTCAAAAATTGAACACAATAGTCCAAATTTGGCCACACAACTGTAACATAACATCCCAACGTCTGAACTCAAAACTCTTACTGTTGACGGTGACCACCCTATCTGCCTGTGATGCCACTTTCACAGAACTATACACCTATATGTTTCGATCCCTCTGCTTTGCAGAACACCCCCCCCCCCCACCCCCGAGCCCTATGATTCACTGAGAAGATGCTGCCATAGTTTCACTCCCAAAATGCAACAACTTGCATTTATCTGTATTAAATTCCAATAACCATTGCTCAGCCCACCTTTCCAACCGATTAAGATCCTGCTGCAATTTTTGACAACCAGCTTTGCTATTTACGATGCCACCCACATTCGAGTCATCACCAGCTTTGCCCTCATCATCCATTTCAGTCCATCAAAAATCAGAGTCATGGGTCACGATCTCCATGTACAAAACCATGTTGTTTACCCCTAATGCCCCTGTCGATCCAAATGCATAAATATCCTATTCCTCAGAATACCCTTCAGCAACTTGCCTACAACAAATTTTAGGCTCACTGGTCTACAGTTCCCAGGCTTTTCCTTGCAGTCCTTCATAGAGGCACAATATTCCCCATCCTCCAGTCTTATGGCACCTCACCCGCATCTAATGATGATTCATGTACTCATCCAGAGTGCCTGCCATTTCTTCTCTAGCTTCCGACAGAATCCTCAGATATATTTAATCATGCCCGGGATATTTATTCACCTTCATACGCCTTAAAACATTCAGCATCTCCTTGAGTGTAATACTGACTGTTCTCAAGACAGTTCCATTAACTGTGCCAAGTTGCCCAATCTTCATATCTTGCTCCACAGTAAACACAGAGGAGTAATACTCATTGAGGACCTTGCCCATCCCCTGTGGCTCCACACAAAGATGACCGCATTAGTTTCTTGGGGGGAGGTATTCTCTCTCTTGTCACCCTCTTTCCCTTAATATATTTGCAAAATATCGTTGGAATTCCTTTAATATTATCTGCCAGAGCTACCTCCTGCCCCCTTTTTGCCCTGATTTACATATCATGTATGCTCCTTGGTTGCCGAAGCTCATCCAGGGATACACTTTATCCCAGGTGATGATCAAAAAAGACCCGATTGAAAAAGAGAAAACATAGAAACATAGAACAATAGAAAATAGGTGCAGGAGTAGGCCATTCGGCCCTTCGAGCCTGCACTGCCATTCAATATGATCATGGCTGATCATCCAACTCAGTATCCTGTACCTGCCTTCTCTCCATACCCCCTGATCCCTTTAGCCACAAGGGCCACTTCCTCTTAACTTCCTCTTAAATATAGCCAACGAAACTGGCCTCAACTACCTTCTGTGGCAGAGAATTCCACAGATTCACCACTCTCTGTGTGAAAAATGATTTTCTCATCTCGGTCCTAAAAGACTTCCCCCTTATCCTTAAACTGTGACCCCTTGTCCTGGACTTCCCCAACATCGGGAACAATCTTCCTGCACCTAGCCAGTCCAACCGCTTAAGAATTTTGTAAGTCTCTATGAGATCCCCCCTCAATCTTCTTAATTCCAGCGAGTATAAGCCGAGTCTATCCAGTCTTTCTTCATATGGAAGTCGTGCCATCCCAGGAATCAGTCTGGTGAACCTTCTCTGCACTCCCTCTATGACAAGAATGTCTTTCCTCAGATTAGGAGACCAAAACTGTACGCAATACTCCAGGTGTGGCCTCACCAAGACCCTGTACAACTGCAGTAGAACCACCCTGCTCTTGTACCCAAATCCTTTTGCTATGAATTTGCTTTCTTCCAGCCTGCTGCACCAGCATGCTTACTTTCAATGACTGGTGTACCATGACACCCAGGTCTCGTTGCATCTCCCCTTTTCCTAATCGGTCACCATTCAAATAATTTTTTGCCACCAAAGTGGATAACATTGTCCCTTTACGCCTGCTACCTCTCCTTTCAAAGCTTCCTGCTTGCGAGCTGTCCCTTTATCCCTTTGAATAGTGCGGGTGTCAGGGGTTATAGGGAGAAGGCAGGAGAACGGGGTTAGGAGGGAGAGAGAGATCAGCCATGATTGAATGGCAGAATAGACATGATGGGCCGAATGGCCTAATTCTGCTCCTATCACTTATGACCTTATGATCGGTAGGCAGGCTCTCCCTATCGATCGCTGCAAGATCCCATCTAATGCCAGCAAATTTGCCCTTTCCCCAATTTATGAGGTTCATGTCCTTGGCCGTCCTATCCTACCCGACAACTACTTTAAATGTAATAGGAGTGTGATCACTCAACCCAACGAGCTCCCTCACTAACACGTTAAACAACTGCCCTACATTGTTCCTGGACAACTGCCCTACCTTGTTCCTTAAGAGGAGATTGTGTCTGTCAACATATAGGTGACAGTATACAGCATATTGACTCGTTGCATCACGGTCTGGTTCGGCACACGATTTAGACCTTCAGCCCAGAGACATTAGGTTAGACGAACTACATACCAATGTCTGACTATGGGAGTGTGTAGGGGGTCACTTGAAATGAATGGAATTGGGAGTCTGCCGGATATCACCCGCTGCGTGTACACCTGGGGGATCCCCCAAGGGGCCAAATAATGGGTGCTAAATAGATGAGTGAGGTAACTCCACTAAAATCCACTAACATGGTGTGCTCGCTGCCACGCCTATATCAACAACACAAACGGCAGACATTTTTCCCGCTGCAAAAGGCCCGCTAGACCCCCCCCCCCCACAAAGGGCCTAAAAAATGGGCTAGCATAGACAAGCAAGGTACCACTCAAACATAATGGCAAATGAACAAGTTGAGTTCATAGAGTACAATATGGGTTACGCCAGACAATAGTCCACTGCACTACAGGTACCAGATACCCCAAAAATGGACACCCCAGACCCTGCTGTCCAACTAGGCTAGCCTAGATATTGTGGGTACCAGCTAAAACCAGGTTTAAATGATCTTTCAGACCTTGGCGAATATAAATTGACCCAAGACAGAATAATTATCCGCCGCATTGGGCATACCAGAACCAGAACCCCTAAATGGGCCCTTAGGCCATCTAGGCTAGCCTAGATATTAAAGGTACCAGCTAAAATCAGGTTTAGATGATCAATCACAGCCTAGGAACTACAAAATGTCCCTTGCCAGGATGATAACCCATTGCCTAGGCATTACCAGCCTCCCCCCCCCCCCCCCCCCCCCCCAATAAGTCCTTGGGCCCAAGTAAGCTAGTCTAGGTATTAAAGATATGAGCTGAACCAGTTTTTTACAGAGGCCCAGGAGCCGTTGGTGGGGGAGGAGCGACGTCCAAGCAGTGAGTGTAAAAACCCAGCGCAGGGCTTTATTTTTTCAGAGGCCCAGGAGCCATTGGTGGGGGAGGAGCGACGTCCGAGCGGGGAGTGTAAAAACCCAGCGCGGGGCTTTGTTTTTACAGAGGTCCAGGAGCCGTTGGTGGGAGAGGAACCGAAATCCGTAACATTCTAAATCCGTAATGTTACGTTCAATTGACTGGGCTTGAGGAAGCCGCTGATTGGTGGACTGAGTACGCAGCTGATTGGCAGTCAGATCCCAGCAGTTTGTAGTGTACTGTACTTTGTATTTTGTATTGTATTTTTGTATTGTATATTGTATGTTGTGTTGTATCCAGGGTAAGGGAAGTATGAGTGCCAGGGCAGCTTACTGTTCTGGATGTCAGATGTGGGAGGTCATGGAGTCGGATAGCCCCCCAGACGTCCACATCTGCGCCAGGTGTGTCGAGATGGGGCTCCTAAAGGAGTGTGTTTGGAACCTGGAGCAGCAGCTCGATGACCTCCGTCTGGTCAGGGAGAGTGAGGAGGTCATAGAGAGGAGTTACAGGGAGGTAGTCTCTCCAAAACCACAGGAGGCAGACATGTGGGTCACAGTTAGGAGAGGCAAGGGGCAGAGACGGGCGCTAGAGAGTACACCAGTGGCTGTACACCTTGGAAATAAGTACTCCTGTTTGAGTGCTGTTGGGGGGGGGGGGGGGGGGGCAGCCTACCTGGGGGTAGCAACAGCGACCCGGCCTGCGGTACAGACACCAGCCCTGTTGCTCAGAAGGTTAAGGAAAAGAAGAGGAGGGCATTAGTAATAGGGGACTCTATAGTTAGGGGGTCAGATTGGCGATTCTGTGGACGCAGTCCAGAGACCCGGATGGTAGTTTGCCTCCCTGGTGCCAGGGTCCGGGATGTGTCTGAACGTGTCCAAGATATCCTGAAAAGGGAGGGAGAGGAGCTTGAGATCGTGGTACATATTGGTACCAATGACATAGGTAAAAAAAGAGGAGATCCTGAAAGGAGAATTTAGGGAGTTAGGAAGAGAGTTAAGGAAAAGAACCACAAACATAACAATCTCAGGATTACTTCCTGTGCCACGCGACAGTGAGAGTAGGAATGGAGCAAGGTGGAGGATAAATGCCTGGCTGAAGGACTGGTGTAGAGGGCAGTGATTCAAGTTTCTGGATCAATGGAACCTCTTTTGGGGAAGAAGTGACCTGTATAAAAAGGATGGGTTGCACTTGAACCCGAGGGGGACCAGTATCCTGACAGGGAAATTTGTAAAGGCTACCGGGGGGGACTTTAAACTAGAATGGTTGGGGGGAGGGGCTCAAAAACATAGAAATTAGAAAGCCAGTAGACAGGGTCTGAGGCAGGAGGCAGAGAAGGGAAGCACTCAGACCCAACCCCCTTATGTAGGGGGGGAAAAAAGAAAAAAATAATAAACAGAGAATAAGAGGTGGTGGGTTTCCAGGGCAAAAATCAAAAGGGACCACTTGTCAACATAATTGTACAAGTAGTAAGAGTGTTGTAAAAACAAGCCTGAAGGCTGTGTGTCTCAATGCAAGGAGCATTCGTAATAAGGTGGACGAGTTGAATGTGCAGATAGCTATTAATGACTATGCTATAGTTGGGATCACAGAGACATGGCTCCAGGGGGACAAAGGCTGGAAGCTGAACATCCAGGGATATTCAATATTCAGGAGGGATAGTCAGAAAGGAAAGGGAGGTGGGGTAGCGTTGCTGGTGAGAGAGGAGATTAATGCAATAGAAAGGAAGGACATCAGCTTGGAGGATGTGGAATCGATATGGGTAGATCTGCAAAACTTTAAGGGGCAGAAAACGCAAGTGGGAGTTGTGTACAGGCCACCTAACAGTAGTAGTGGAGTTGGGGATAGCATCAAATAGGAAATTAGAAATGCGTGCAACAAGGGTAAAACAGTTATAATGGGTAACTTCAATCTGCATATAGATTGGGTGAATCAAATGGGCAGGGGTGCTGAGGAAGAGGATTTCTTGGAATGTATGCGGGATAGTTTTCTAAACCAACATGTAGAGGAACCAACGAGAGAACAGGCTATTCTAGACTGGGTATTGAGTAATGAGGAAGGGTTAGTTAGCAGTCTTGTTATGCATGGCCCCTTGGGCAAGAGTGACCATAATAAGATTGAGTACTTCATTAGGATGGAGAGTGACATAAATAAGTCAGAAACAAGGGTTCTGAACTTAAACAAAGGTAACTTTGAAGGTATGAGACGTGAATTGGCCAAGATAGACTGGCAAGTGATTCTTATAGGGTTGACAGTGGATGTGCAATGGAAGGTATTTAAAGACTGCATGGATGAACTACAACAATTGTTCATCCCAGTTTGGCAAAAGAATAAATCGGGGAAGGTAGTGCATCCATGGATAACAAGGGAAATCAGGGATAGTATAAAAATAAAAGATGAATCATCCAGAGAACGTAGCCTACCAGAGGACTGGAAGAAATTCAGAGGCCAGCAGAGGAGGACAAAGGGCTTAATTAGGAAAGGGAAAATAGATTATGAAAGAAAACTGGCAAGGAACATAAAAACTGACTGCAAAAGTTTTTATAGATATGTGAAGAGAAAGAGATTAGTTAAAACAAATGTAGGTCCCATGCAGTCAGAAACAGGTGAATTGATCATGGGGAACAAGGACATGGCAGACCAATTGAATAACTACATTGGTTCTGTCTTCACTAAGGAAGACATAAATAATCTGCCGGAAATAGCAGGTGACCGGGGGTCAAATAAGGTGGAGGAACTGAGTGAAATCCAGGTTAGCCGGGAAGTGGTGTTAGGTAAATTGAATGGGTTAAAGGCCGATAAATCCCCAGGGCCAGATAGTCTGCATACCAGAGTACTCAACGAAGTAGCCACAGAAATAGTGGATGCATTAGTGATAATTTTTCAAAACTCCTTTGATTCTGGAGTAGTTCCTGAGGATTGGAGGGTACCTAATGTAACCACATTTTTTAAAAAAGGAGGGAGAGAGAAAACGGGGAATTACAGACCAGTTAGTCTAACATCGGTAGTGGGGAAACTGCTAGAGTCAGTTATTAAAGATAGCAGTACATTTGGAAAGTGGTGAAATCATTAGACAAAGTCAGCATGGATTTACGACAGGTAAATCATGTCTGACGAATCTTGTAGAATTTTTCGAGGAGGTAACTAGCAGAGTGGATAATGGAGAACCAGTGGATGTGTTATATCTAGACTTTCAGAAGGCTTTCGACAAAGTCCCACATAAGATATAGAAACATAGAAATTAGGTGCAGGAGTAGGCCATTCAGCCCTTCGAGCCTGCACCGCCATTCAATATGATCATGGCTGTTCATCCAACTCAGTATCCCGTACCTGCCTTCTCTCCATACCCTCTGATCCCCTTAGCCACAAGGGCCACATCCAACTCACTCTTAAATATAGCCAATGAACTGGCCTCAACTAACCTCTGTGGCAGAGAGTTCCAGAGACTCACCACTCTCTGTGTGAAAAAAGTCTTTCTCATCTCGGTCTTAAAGGATTTCCCCCTTATCCTCAAGCTGTGATCCCTTGTCCTGGACTTCCCCAACATCGGGAACAATCTTCCTGCATCTAGCCTGTCAACCCCTTAAGAATTTTGTAAGTTTCTATAAGATCCCCTTCAATCTCCTAAATTCCAGAGAGTATAAACGAGTCTATCCAGTCTTTCTTCATAAGACAGTCCTGACATCCCAGGAATCAGTCTGGTGAACCTTCTCTGCACTCCCTCTATGGCAATAATGTCCTTCCTCAGATTTGGAGACCAAAACTGTACGCAATACTCCAGGTGTGGTCTCACCAAGACCCTGTACAACTGAAGTAGAACCTCCTGCTCCTGTACCAGTATCAGTATACTGGTATTCATATCAGTATTCATATCAGTATACAAACTTAAAGCACACGGTATTAGGGGTTCAGTATTGATGTGGATAGAGGACTGGCTGGCAGACAGGAAGCAAAGGAGTAAACGGATCCTTTTCAGAATGGCAGGCAGTGACTAGTGGGGTACCGCAAGGCTCGGTGCTGGGACCCCAGCTATTTACAATATATATCAATGATTTGGATGAGGCAATTGAATGCAACATCTCCAAGTTTGTGGATGACACTAAGCTGGGGAGTAGTGTTCAGTGTGAGGAGGATGCTAGGAGGCTGCAAGGTGACTTGGATAGGCTGGGTGAGTGGGCAAATGCATGGCAGATGCAGTATAATGTGGATAAATGTGAGGTTATCCACTTTGGTGGCAAAAACAGGAGAGTAGACTGTTTTCTGAATGGTGGCAAATTAGGAAAAGGGGAGATGCAACGAGACCTGGGTGTCATGGTACATCAATCATTGAAAGTAGGCATGCAGGTGCAGCAGGCAGTGAAGAAAGCAAATGGTATGTTAGCATTCATAGTGAAAGGATTTGAGTATAAGAGCAGGGATACCTGCAGTTGTACAGGGTTTTGTTGAGATCACACCTGGAGTATTGCGTACAGTTTTGGTCTCTAAATCTGAGAAAATACATTCTTGCCATAGAGGGGGTACAGAGAAGGTTCACCAGACTGATTCCTGGGATGTCAGGACTTTCATATGAGGAAAGACTGGATAGACTTGGCTTGTACTCGCTAGAATTTAGAAGACTGAGGGGGGATCTTATAGAAACTTACAAACTTCTTAAGGGGTTGCATAGGCTAGATGCAGGAAGATTGTTCCCGATGTTGGTGAGGTCCAGAACAAGGGGTCACAGTCTAAGGATAAGGGGGAATTCCTTTAGGACCGAGATGAGGAAAACATTTTTTCATACAGAGAGTGGTGAGTCTCTGGAATTCTCTGCACAGAAGGTAGTTGAGGCCAGTTCATTGGCTATATTTAAGAGGGAGTTAGATGTGGCCCTTGTGGCTAATTGGGATCAGGGGGTTTGGAGAGAAGGCAGGTACAGGATACTGAGTTGGATGATCAGCCATGATCATATTGAATGGCGGTGCAGGCTCGAAGGACCAAATGGCCTACTCCTGCACCTACTTTCTATGTTTCTATATATGATCAACCACAACCACAAGCTAGTGAATACAAAGTGACTCATGTCAAAAAAGTAACTACTTTATCGACCATTTCCACAACAACCCATGTCAATGAGAAAAGAGGGACAAGAGGCTAACAGTAGGTATAAACTGTTGGAGTGTCCTATTTGACTTTCTATATATTCGGCCATTTTGGCTGAGTCTGGAAACAAGCTCTCCTTAGCTGTATCCAAACAATATATCAACATTGGATTGGATGGAAGTTTTTGTAGTAAAGCATCACTGTTTACGGCTGTTTGAGGTAAGTTGTTTTACTTTGCTACATAATTATAGGTTACTATTATAATGCAGGGATATCATGCATAATAGTAAGATTAAATGAAAACTTACCAGTTTGAAGTTTGATCTTTATTTTATGAGGAGTTACGGTGAGCGATTACGTGAAGAAGCCCCGCCAGTGCGCATGCGCGTCATTCTTCAAAGCAGCGGCGTCAAATCACAGTAACTACAGTCGAAGTGATATAGTAAGATTCAGAAGACTAGAACTACCAGATGATCTTTACGATTATGAGGGCCGGGAGCGGAGGGCACGTAATCACTCACCGTAACTCCTCGTAAAATAAAGTTCAAGCTTCAAACTGGTAAGTTCTCATTTAATCTTACTATTTTACTTCGGAGTCACGTGAGTGATTCCGTGAAGATATCAAAGCTCTGTGATTTCATGCCGTAGATCCAGTTCCATATGACACACTGCTTCGGTTTGACACAGGATAAACAAATAATGTATTGAACATTGTTTAAATTATACAATGAACGTTTTTAATAAAAGAAAAGTAATAACCCCCCTCTCCCAGGGGGAAATTACAAAGGAGAACTCAAAACAGAACCCAAAACAGCACGCCCAAATCCTTCCACTGCGACGACAGGTTTATCATAGAATCGCGAAAAGGTTCCTTCACTGGACCATCCTGCGGCCCCGAGGATCTGGTCAAAAGGCACGTCCTGCGCCTTTGCTGTGGATGTTGACGCCGCCCTGGTGGAGTGAGATTTAAACACATCAGTGTCTACTCCAGCACAATCCAAAACCTGTTAGAGCCATCTAGAAATAGTTTGTACTGACACCTTTCTATGAGGTTTTTTTGTGGCTGATGCGCATCGCTGTTTCAGAGCCTCTGAGACTCCTGGTGACCTCGATATATTGACTCAGGTGCGTAACTACACATAGTCTCAGGTCAATGGGGTATGCTTTAAAGCTTATTTTGGTTCCAGCCGTCCCTGGCCTGCTTTGTTTGATTCAATCATATACATAAAACGTAATATTATCTACAGAAGAATGCATGCTGTCCAGTTATAGCTTTTGCAATGTCTGGACCCGTTGCGCTGACACTAGCGCCATGAGCATGACCACTTTGAGCGTTAACTTCTGAAAAGGCAGAGATGTAATTGGAGCCCATTGCCGAAGCAGTGTGAGAACTATGCTCGCATCCCAGATTTCCGTATATCTAGGTCTGGGAGGGTTTTTGTTAAAAACCTCTCATGAATCGGGACACTATTGGATGAGATCCGACAGAGTGTTGTCCCAACCCTTGCCCTAAATAGGAGAACAAAGCACTCCGAGCACTATTAATGGTACTATAGCTCAATTGCTCGTCAAAATGCAATGTAGCAAGGAATTCCAATACATCCGGTATGCCTGCAGTATGATAAGATATTTTTGACTGTAAACAAAACATCTCCCATTTCTTAATATGAGATACATATTGTTTTTTAGTACTATCTCTCCAGGCCGCAGTAATCACGTCCACGGTCCTACTCGATAGTCCGAGCCCCTGGAACGGTCTGGTCAGAATCTGCAAATCAACAGATTAATACGACCATGTAAAGGGTGACTCTCTCCTGTCACAGGGTGAACCAACGAGTTGCTGCATTTGGGGATAGTCATAAATGGCTGTATCATCAGTCTCAGAACCAATGGGAACCATGGCTGTGTGGGCCAGTCATGAACTACCAAAATGCCTGAAGCGGAGTCCTGCTCTATTTTGGTGAGACATTGACTGATGAGGCAGAATGTGGGAAAAGCGTAAAATAACATACGTCCCCAATGTAGCGAGAATGCATCCACCGCTACTGCCCCTGGATCCGATTCCCATGAGACGTATTTAGGTAACTGATGATTTAACCTGGATGCAAACAGATCTATGTCTGGCAATCCTGACCGGCTGACAATCATTTTGAAAACTTTTGGATTCAGCATGCATTCTGTGTTGTCATCAAATTTGCGTGACCTGGTGGCTGCCACCACGTTATCTCTACCTGGTAGGTAGATAGCTGAGACCCAGATGTTTCTCACAATGCACCAGTTCCAAATGAGGTTAGCCAGATTATCACATGATACTGACCTAATTCCTCCCATGTGATTAATATATGCAACAGCTGTGGTATTGTCAATCTGGAGCCGAACATGTAAATCATGCACTGTTGAACAGTATGCTTTTAGGCCATAGAATGCACCCAGCAATTCTAAGTAGTTTATCCCATGCCTCTGCAGGATTAATGCCTCTTGCACACTCCATCTGCCGCCACAGCTAGACTCGGTATCAGTGGCTCCCCATCCCAAAGCACTCACATCAGTTTGTAAAATAACTGAAGGTTGTTGAGTCAGAATGTCTCTAGTACATCGTGAGACATTAGTTATCCACCATTGCAACTCGGCGATAGCTTCGGCTGGCAACTGCATTGGTCTATCGAAATGACCTGCATGTTTTTTCAGTGCTTGTTCTTTAGCTCATTGCACATTCTGATAGTGCAGAAGTCCGAACTGCACTCCAGGGAAAGCCACCACTAATTTACCAATAACACTGGCTGCTCGCCGGATAGAGGGTTGTTGTTCATCTACCAGATTGCTACAGGCCTCCATAATTTCGACAGCTTTGGCCGTAGGCAAAGTCACTGACATGTTAGTTAAATCAATGATGAACCCCAAATAGTCAACCATTCTAGATGGTACTAATTTGGATTTAGTTGGACGGATGAGGAACCCTAACCTCTCAAACAGGTGTTTGGTCACTGAAACCGATTCCTCAGCTGCCTCCTGAGTTCTGCCTATGATCAGAACATCATCCAAGTATGCCATCACAATGTGTTTCTGAGCGCGGAGTAGACATAATACTGGTTTCAACAATTTTGTAAATAGCCTAGGGGCTGAGGTTAACCCATTGGGCAAAGCTTTAAATTGCCACAGCTGCCCATCCAACTAAATTTCAAGTATCTATGGTACTGGTGATGAATTGGTACTGAATAATATGCATCTTTCAGATCTATAGTTGCCATATAACACCCTTTTGATACCAGTTGCTTAGCAGTACTGAAATTTTCCATTTTAAAATGTTTATACTGGACATAAGAGTTAAGTCGGGTTAGGTCCATAATGACTCGACACCCACCATCCTTCTTTTGCCTGGGGAATATATTGGACACAAATTGTTGAGGCTGATATGCCAACCTTTCAATTACCCCTTTTTGGAATAAAATCCCAATTTCATCATTCACCTGTAGAGTTTCTGGTCTTGAAAAAACCAATACCCGACTAGGTGTATTTTGTGCGGGTGGATGCACTTCTGAGATAAACTCGATTTGAGACCCCCGGATACTGTCCAGTAGGAATAGGTCTGATGTTATGCAGCACCATTCATCATAGAACAATTGCAACCTACCCCCGACCGGTAACTGATCCCCAGAGGATATATCCTGGACTAGTCCAGTTACTCGTACCTCAAGGGTTGCTCTTGGATTCCTTCGGTCTCATGGCCATGTTGGGGGTGTGCAGTGGTGCGTGCCAGCAGCGTGTAGCTGGAAACCCCCAGCTCGGTCCTTGACTTGCTCCAGCATCTGTAGCTCGCCTGAAAGGGTATGGCTTGCGAGGCGGCATCCAGCCCCCGGGATAAGTTTTGATGAGGCCGATTGTTTTCGCCTCACCATCCAATTTTTTTACTTGCTTCACCAGATCCTCCCCAAATAGCAAGTTGAGTGTCTGGACATTAGAAGATCTGCACAATGCCGCAAAGCGTGGGTTGAGGGTTGGTTTGAAGGCTATCTTCCGTATGCAATTAAGCTCAAAATGAGCATTACACAGCAGGGCCAGCATATCCTGCTGTGTACGTGATAGCAGTGCCCCTTGGACCATTCACCCAAACGCCGTTTTTACTGCACCAACCAAATTGAAGACTTTCTGTAACCTCAACTAATGCGCCCACATGGATGCGCTCATTTGCCCCCAGATGGCCGAGTTCATGGTGGGCACTTTGAGCGACGCACAGTTAACAGGAGTTTGATATTGCTATGAAGTTTCCTCCATTATGGAGTCCTGGAGCTGGTGAGAGGCCATATAGTTAACATTGCTGGCCAGGTTTTCATCCATCATTTCACCAGTTCCAGCCGGTATGGCAAAATTGCTGGCCACATCTGGCACACCTGGAGCATAGCTCATGTGCTTTGGTGCATGCTCTTCTGAGTAACACCAACTTCAGGGTCAGAGTCATACTGCCCTGGCTCTCCCGAGTCATGCTCAAGGGAGGTATCATGCAGCCCTTGAAAAGGTGCTGCTGTTATGGGTTCCCATTCCGACTCGTAGCCATATTGATCTTCCTGCCTGTACAGCTCCTCGCCATACGGACCTCTGCTTGAGGTTGCCGCTGAGAGCTGTTGGGGAACCCTTGGGGTATGAAACCCCACCTCACGGTTAAGCATTTTTTATATGAGGTGTTCCATCTTGTCCAGACGTCCCCAAACCTTTTTATTGGAAGGGGGGGGGGGGGAGTCTTCCTGGCCTGACTCATCAGAGTCGACAGACCTGGACGTTTTTCTCTTGGCCTTCCTCCCAACAGGAGTGGCCACAGTGCTCTGAAGCACCGGAGTTGCTGTGGTTGGCTGAACTGCCGGCGGTTCTGAAGTCAACGTTTCTGGAGCCGGTATCTATGAAGTCGGCGTTTCTGTGGACAGCAAACGCTCGCTAACCGCGGTCCCGCGGGTAAGTTTTTTACTTTTAACGGCAGCAGCCCTTTTTGTTAATTTTTCCATTTCTAAAGTCGCTCCTGCTGGTTCCTGCAACCAGCCTCACGGAAGCTAAATAAACCGCAGTAAAAATTTTAAAGCACTTACCTGCGGGTTTATAACCTACCGCTGATGGAACTGCTCTCTCCAGCCAGTCGGTGCGCCATGCGTCTGACGTATGGTCGGCACGGACTGGAAGGGCCGAGAGGTTATATGGTTATAATGACGCGCATGCACACTGGCGGGGCTTCTTCACGGAATCGCTCACGTGACTCCGAAGTAAAATTCAGTTGTGGCGTTCAGTTGATCATTTACATTAAAACCAATGCCATGGGACAATGCCATGCCCAGAGCACATGGCCTGCAGAGAGGTACAATGACTGACACATGGTTAGGATCAAGTATCAGCAAGTGCATATAAAAGCCCTGTGGAATTTTTTGCAATAAACTATGCTATATAGGCCTAAATACAATTGATGCTGGACTATTATGTTATTTGACAATAGGTGCAGGAGTAGGCCATTTGGACCTTCGAACCAGCACCGCATCCTGGTGATTGATGGTGATTTGATGGTGATTTATCTTAAATTGGGGTGGACTTTAATTTGATAAGCTTACAGTCATCTCTCGTCTTTAAGAAAAACTACGGAAAGCCGTATCAGACATCCTATAGTATGGATATAATTGAAATATCAGTAGTGACGCTGAGAGTGAATGCTTAAAATATTAAACTCAATAATGTTGTTTATTGTCGGGCTCAATTTGTGCCATTATAAGATGTTTTAACTGTGGCCAGGTCAGCAAATAGTTTGAAGATACTTGTTCTGTACTTTAGATTCATTACATTCAGCCTCATGTTTAAAATTGTATGAATTTTGGACATTTGCAATATTTACTTAACATATATCACAGGGGAACATTTGCAAGAAAAGAAAAGAATTGCTACAATAATGTTAATTTTTTTTGTGACTCATAAACTGATAATTTGTTATTTAAGGTAGACAAAGGTGCTGGAGAAACTCAACGGGTGCGGCAGCATCTATGGATCAAAGGAAATAGGCAATGTTTTGGGCCAAACCCTTCTTCAGGCTGATGTGAGGGGGGGGGGGGGGGGGGGGGGGGGGGGGGGGGGGGGGGGGGGGGGGGGGGGGGGGGGGGGGGGGGGGGGGGGGCAGGAAGAAGAAAGGAAGAGGAGGAGCCAGTGGGCTGAGGGAGAGCTGAGAAGGGGAGGAGAAAGTAAGGACTACCTGAAAGTAGAGAAGTCAATGTTCATACCGCTTGGGTGCAAACTGCCCAAGCGAAATATGAGGTGCTGCTCCTCCAAATTACAGTGGTCCTCACTCTGGCCATGGAGGAGGCCGAGGACAGAAAGGTCGGATTCGGAATGGGAATGGGAGTTGAAGTGCTGATCCACTGGGAGATCGGGTTGGTTATTGCGAACTGAGCGGAGGTGTTCGGCGAAGCGATCGCCAAGCCTACGCTTGGTCTCACCGATGTAGAGCAGCTGACATCTAGAGCAGCGGATGCAATAGATGAGGTTGGAGGAGGTGCAGGTGAACCTCTGCCGCACCTGAAAAGACTGCTTGGGTTCTTGAATGGAGTGAAGGGGGGAGGTAAAGCGACAAGTGTAGCATTTCTTGTGGTTGCATGGAGATGTGAGGTCAAGAAATGGTAGGGAAATGTCGGAAATGGTCCAGGTGTATTTGAGTGTGGATGGAAGTTAGTGGTGAAGTGGATGGTCAGTGAGTTGACTGACTTCAATTTGTTATTTATGTTTGTTAGGTTTACCTCCCTGAACCAAACTAATAAAAAAATACTTTGATTACCTAAGTTTTTTAAGTTTTCTAAATTCAAATGGAGGAACTAGCTGTGAAGGAGAGTATTTTTAGTCCACATTGCTCTCACATTAAAAGCTTTTTAGTACAGTTCAGGCTAATATTATCCTGGGCAAATTACTAAACCTAGCTAGTACTAGTAGTAAGACAATGTACATGGACATTGTACAATGTACAATGGTCCTGTAAACTGTAATTATGATTTACCATTCCATTACACTACCAGGAAATCATAGCACGCAATGAGCTCAAAATAAATGCAAAAATGAACATTTTGGGGCATATTTATGATTTTTCTTAACATCTTGATGCGCAACCCATTACATTTTCCCCATGATTGTGAAGATCATACCATCTATTATAAAACATAATATATCTATATAACATAATATATATAATATATCTATTATAGAAACAGTTGTCAAGCTAATTTTTTTCTC
>CM069135.1:117673718-117991218 GCA_035221665.1 Okamejei kenojei | reverse complement strand
TAATGACTCGACGAATTGAGGTCACCGGATATTTCACCGCACTGACGATCTGTTCTCTAAACTTAGACTGAGTCACCACGTAAACAAATGTGTTGGTGCAGCAGTTTAAATTCAGCAGCATAACGCCGACCAATGCAAGCATATACTCAGACACAGTTGAAATCACTAGGCTTTTTCCAGTGGCGGTATAATATAAAAATTCTATGACTGTCACCGTCCAGAGGAGGATAAAACTGGCGGATAGCGTGAAAAGTAAAATGACCGATCTTCTCCTGCTCTCCATCTCTGGGTCAGTGCGGTTCTCTGTTTTTACTTCACCCCTGAGTCCCTTTCGGATCCGGCTGGCCACTAACACATATCTGCCTGTCAAGCGTTAAACAATAGGATTAATACGAACGGCAGCAATGGATTTAAAATGGTATCGAACCAGTCAAATCCCACCCACAGAGGCGCGGTGAAAAAAACTTAGTTTTGGATTACAGCCCCACGGTACATTGTCGATTATTGCAATAGGATTCACAGTAAAGTAGTGGGGGATGTTTTTTAAGCAGAGCAGGAACCCGGTCGTTGGCAGCAGAATCGTGGCCGTTTCCCTGCTGCAATATTTTGTTTTCAGCTTCTGGCAACAAATGGCGACAAATCGATCAAAGGTGAACGCGACGGTGAACCAGACCGAGCAGTCAATGGCAGCGCGTCTCAGCACCCGGATAACGCTGCACAGGGGCGTGACGTTCAGGACAGAGCCCGGAAAGTAATAATAATTCATTCACTTGGGTGACATTTTCGGCGACAGACTGAAAAAAGGTTGACGAGTCGTGGTCGGGTCGTGACGCGGCCTGATGCGTGGTGACACATGTAGTGACGTGCGGTAACTCCCAGGCACTAGCAATGTTACAAAATTTTGAGATTAAAATAATCAAGTCTGCAATTTATCCCATCAGATAAAGCATGAAAAGATGTTTAACTTGACATCTAATTCACTTTCATATCTTCAGTATTAAAAAAGTTATGGCCATTTTCATACTCAGAAATTAGCATCTTGTTCCCCATTGCTTTTCCATTGACTTAACACAAAAGCTGTGATCAAGGTCAAAAGCCAATAACTTTCTTAAGTTAAGAGAGCTGAATGAAATTTCCAGTTATTATAGATTGAAGCATTCTGAAACAAATATGAAACAATCTTACTTGCATGACCTGAAATTAAAGCATATAATTAGTTAGTTACCCAATTGTAGCTAATTACAAAATTTAATTACTAGATCTAAACAACTATCCATTTCTTAAGAAAAGGTTAACCTTTTAAAGGGTACACAAAGTGCTGGAGAAACAAAATGGGTGCAAAGAAGAAGGCGACGTTTTGGGCCAAAACCCTTCTTCAGGCTGATGGGGGGTGGGGGAGGCGGGGGGGAAGAAAGGACAAAGGAGGAGAGGGAACTCGAGGGCTGAGGGAGAGGTAGGAAGGGGAGGAAACAGCAAGGGGCAACAGAATTGAGAGAATTCAATGTTCATGCCAAGAGGATGCAGGCTCCCCAAGCGGAATATGAGGTGCTTTTCCTCCAATTTACGGTGTTGCTCACTCTGGCCATGGAGGAGGCCCAGGACAGAGAGGTCAGATACGGAATGGGAGGGGGAGTTGAAGTGCTGAGCCACCGGGAGGTCGGGTTGGTTATTGCGGACCGAGCGGAGGAACCCCTGCCTCCCAGTTAACATTTTTTAAAAAGCCTAATGTTCAAATAACATTCACACAAGAATTCACAATATAACATGATTTTTAAATCTCATTGTCATGAATTTATAGGCCAAATGGAAGGAATTTAGTGTTTAATTCCCATAAATTAATGGCCATTTAAATCAACTTGCGAGTGGGTTTTTGTGGAACGCGATGGATTGGAACGTTGCGGTTTGCAGTGAATTTAACCCCCAGTCGGCAGGAAAAATACTGCCGATTCATATATTTTAGTCACCTTTTCGCAACATGAAATTTTGATTAAAGGCTTCCTAAGAAGCACGTTTTTATGTAAAGATTAACTGTGTACCTTCTTTTGTCCCCTACGTAAGATCCGTCCCGTTGTCGGCATTAAAAATGATTTTTAATTTATGAGTGATTTTTCCAGCGCTAATTTTAATAAACTTAATTGAGGTGGGGGGGGGGTGGGAAAGGTGAGCGATCGATGGGGGGAGGGTGGTGGGGAGGGTGGTGTGGACCCGGTCTGAGCAGCGCCTGGTGTCGGGTCACGGCCGCTGCCAGGACTGGGTTCATATTCAGTCCTTCCCGCTTCCCGCCCGGCGACGGGAGAATGGTCTCTTCCAAACCATCCTGCCGGTCGGATTGGACCCTTCACGGGTAGTTTAATACCCCCGTTATAAAACAAACGGATTCCCCCGCAGCGCATCGCAATATTTCACGGTCCCACTCACCCAAACTAGGCTCGGAGCATCCCCCCCCACTGCGCACGCGTGGAGCGACGGCATCATTTTGCGTCGCTTCTGTATCTTTGGTCACCAGCTTCCCCCCACTGCGCAGGCACGGATGGTCGCAATTTTTTTTTGCTCTGGACAAAAAGGGGGTGCGATCGCACCCAACGCTCCCCCTCCCCTTCGGACGGCAATGGGGTAGACAGTTAAAATCTTTTTGGCAAGGTGGAAGGATCAAAAACTTGAGGGGATAGTTTAGGTGAGTAAAGTTGAAGGGAGATATGCAGGGGTTATTTTACACAGAGAGCGGTGGAAGCTTGAAATGCACTACCTGGTTGATAGTGGAAGCAGTTGCGGTCGTAGCATTTAGGTGGCTATTGAATAGGCGCATGGATTTGCAGGGGATGGGGAGGTATGGTTCACATGCAGGCAGAGGAAATTATTTTAACTTGGCTTCACATTTGGTACAGTCATTGTGGAACGAAGAGCCTCTTCTTGTGCTGTACTGTTACAGAGGCGTAGAGTCATAGAGTGATACAGCTTGGAAACAGGCCCTTCGACCGGACTTACGCACGCCGGCGCACATGTCCCAGCTACATGTAATAAGAGCTTTGTCCGAACAGTCCGTGGCTCATAGCGCTGTGGCGGTAGCGCTACGTTTAAAGCTTCATAGCGCCGTGGTTTGTAGCGGTATATTTAAAGCATCACAGCGCTCTGGCTGGTAGTGCTAGATTTAAAGCCTCGTTCGTGCTGTGGCGGTGGCGCTACGTTTGAAGCATCATCGCGCTATGGCCGGTAGCGCTACGTTTAAAGCATCATAGCACTATGGCCGGTCCATAGTCCCAGCCTACAGTTGTTCTATGTTCTATATTAGTGCTAAGGACATCTAGATTCCTGCATATGGCACAGACAAGCGATTTCCCGACTGGCACCAGAATTTAAATAAGTACTTATTTAAATACTACTTATTTAAATTCTGCTGCCAATGTGATTTCACCATTCGCCAATCTTTGCTCACTCCATTAACTTATCCATATTCCATTTGAACCTCCTGATGCCCTTTTCGCAATATATATCTTTTTTTTGTCACTAAATTCAGTATCCACTTTTTGTATATCTTCATACAAGACAGTTCATCCAATTGTAAACCCCAGACACCACACTGATTACCGTGCCAGTCCTCTCGTTACAACTTATTAACTGGGAATAAATGAATAAGATGATGCTTGGGCTCATCGGGTGTGAGCCGCTCACCTGAGCACACCCAGAATTTGATTTGCCGTTTTATACGCGGTGGAGTTGAGTTTCTAGTCGAGGGACATGAGCTGGGAAATCACATTGCAGTTGTATAAGACATTACTGCATTTAGTATTGTGTTCAGTTCTCAGCTCCATGTTACAGGAAAACTGGAAAGGGTACAAGGAAGATTTACAAGGATGTTGCCAGGGCTAGAGGATCTGAGCTATAGTTGAGTAGGCTGGGACTCTATTCCTTGGAGTGCAGGAGGATGAGGGGTGATCTTATAGAGGTGTACAAAATCATGAGCAGAATAGATCGGTTACATGCACTGAGTCTCTTGCCCAGAGTAGGTGAATCCGGGACCGGAGGACAAATGTGTAAGGTGAAGGGGAAAATATTTAATAGGAATCTGAGGGGTCACTATTTCACACAAAGGATAATGGCAACATTGGGCCGAAGGACCTATTTCCACACTGTATCACCCTATGACAGTTCCTACCATCACGGATAAAGCAGTCCGTCACATTGTTTTCTTTTCCACCACTGAGGATATTCATTTCCCCATAATAGGGCACAGTTGATACATCATATAGGAACTGTACAAAGCAAGGCAGATGCTCGCCTTTACTACCCAGATATCACAACAAAGAACGATCAATTTACAATATTATCAGACACTTTATTCAGCCAAAACGACACTGTTCCGTGAGAATGGAAACATTCTTACAGAAATGTTATCTCTCAGGTTTAAATCTGAAAGACAGAGAATTATTAGGTGCTGAAATATAAGTAAAAGATATTGAAGAGTCTAATAGATCTTTGAAAAACGGAAAGGCCGCAGGTAGTTTAAACTCTGAATTTTATTTAAAAATTAATGATTTCATCTCTCCATGTCTACAGACATTATATAACTATGCCTTCAGCAGAAACTGCCAGAACCTTTAAACGAATCAACAATAACACATACCAAAAACGGATAAGGATCTCGAGGATCCTGGTTCATATAGAGCTATAGCTCTTTTAAACACTGATCAGAAGATATTAACTAAAATTTTAGCTCATAGATTAAGATTAGTGATTCATAAATTAATACAGGCTTTATCCCAAAATGTTATTCATTTTATAATTTGAGATGATTATTTAATATTATATACTCAAATAGAATAGCTAATGTAGATTTAGCAGTCATTGCGATAGATGCTGAAAAAGCATTTGATCAGGTGGATTGGCCTTATCTTTTTTCTGTGATGGAAAAATTTCAACTGGGTGAGAAGTTTTGCACATGGGTTAAACTCCTATATACTAATCCAACAGCCAGAATATTGACAAATCAAATGTTATCACCCAAATTCAATCTATCTAGAGGTTGTAGACAAGGATGCCCATTATCTCCGTTATTATTTGCCCTAGCTATCGAACCACTTGCAGAAAATATTAGAGCCCACCCAGAAATTTGTGGGTACAATACTAAAGATACAGTTCATTAAATGTATTTATATGCATATTATGTATTACTGTACATCACAAATTTATAAACGTATTCCAAATTTATTAAATCTTATAACTCAATTTGGTTCATTCTTGGGATATAGAATTAATTGGAATAAAAGTGAAATTATGCCAATAACGGAATTAAACCCACATTCAGTGGCTTGAAAAAGTTTTCATACCCCTTGAACTTTTCCACATTTTGTCACGTTACAACCACAAACGTAAATGTATTTTATTGGGATTTTATGCGATAGACCAAGACAAAGTGGTGCATATTTGTGAAGTGGAAGGAAAATGATAGATGGTTTCCAAATTTTATTACAAATAAAAAACTGAAAAGTGTGGTGTGCAAAGGTATTCAGCCCCCCTGAATCAATACTTTGTAGAACCACCTTTCGCTGCAATTACAGCTGCAAGTCTTTTGGGGTATGTCTCTACCAGCTTTGCACATCTAGAGATTAACATTTTTGCCCATTCTTCTTTGTAAAATAGCTCAAGCTCAGTCAGATTGGATGGCGAGCGTCTGTGAACAGCAATTTTCAAGTCTTGCCAGAGATTCTTAATTGGATTTAGGTCTGGACTTTGACTGGGCCATTCTAACACATTAATATGCTTGGATCTAAACCATTCCATTGTAGCTCTGGCTGCATGTTTAGGGTTGTTGTCCTGCTGGAAGGTGAACCTCTGCCCCAGTCTCAAGTCTTTTGCAGACTCTAACAGGTTTTCTTCCAAGATTGCCCTGTATTTGGCTCCATCCATCTTCCCAACTCTGAGCAGTTTCCCGGTCCCTGCTGAAGAAAAGCATCCCCACAGCATGATGTTGCCACCACCACGTTTCACAGAGGGGGTGGTGTGTTCAGGGTGATGTGCAGTGTTAGTTTTCCGCCACACATATGCAGTGTTAGTTTTCCGCCACACATTTAGGCCAAAAACTTCAATTTTGGTCTCATCAGACCAGAGCACCTTCCTCCACATGTTTGCCGTGTCCCCCACATGGCTTGTGGCAAACTGCAAACGGGACTTCTTATGGCTTTGTTTCAACAATGGCTTTCTTCTTGCTAATCTTCCATAAAGACCCGATTTGTGGAGTGCACGACTAATAGTTGTCCTGTGGACAGATTCTCCCACCTGAGCTGTGGATCTCTGCAGCTCCTCCAGAGTTACTATGGTCCTCTTGGCTGCTTCGCTGATCAATGCTCTCCTTGCCCGGCCTGTCAGTTTAGGTGGACGGCCATGTCTTGGTAGGTTTGCAGTTGTGCCATACTCTTTCCATTTTCAGATGATGGATTGAACAGTGCTCCATGAGATGTTCAAAGCTTGGGATATTTTGTTATAACCTAACCCTGCTTTAAACTTCTCCACAACTTTATCCCTGATCTGTCTGGTGTGTTCCTTGGGCTTCATGATGCTGTTTGTTCACTCATGTTCTCTAACAAACCTCTGAGGCCTTCATAGAACAGCTGTATTTATACTGAGATTAGATTACACACAAGTGGACTCTATTTACTAATTAGGTGACTTCTGAAGGCAATTGGTTGCACTGGATTTTATTTAGGGGTATCAGAGTAAAGGGAGCTGAATACTTTTGCACGCCACATTTCAGTTTTTTATTTGTAAAAAAAAATTTGAAAACCATGTATCATTTTCCTTCCACTTCACAATTATGCGCCACTTTGTGTTGGTCTATCACATAAAATCCCAATAAAATACATTTACGTTTGTGGATGTAATGTGACAAAATGTGGAAAAGCTCAAGGTGTATGAAAACTTTTGCAAGCCACTGTACATTGCAACAATCTCCTTTTAAAATAGTCTATGAAAAATTTAAATATCTTGGAATTTATGTGACGAAGAAATATACTTCCTTATTTAAATTAAACTTTCCTCCTTTACTTAATAAACTACATAAGAATATTCAGTATTGGAAAACACTCCCCATCTCAATGCCATAAAATGATTTTCCTTCCACAACTACTGCACTTATTCAATAAATTCCGATATATCTTCCAATTTTTTTAATTTTATTTAAACTTGACTCTATTGTTACAAGCTTATTTGGGTCGACAAGAACCACAGAATAAGTAAAAAACATTTGTGTAAATCTAAGATGAATGGAGGATTAGTCTTACCAAATTTTTATTTTATTTGTGGGCAGTTAATATAAAAAAATATGACCTCGTAGTTGGAGGATATGGATCAACAACCAGATTGGTTAAAGATGGAAAAGGAAGAATGTTTACCTATTGAAATTAGCTCGATTTTGTTAACCCCTACAAAATTGAATTTAAAAACTTATAGTGGAAATCCAATAATATATAGTGGTATACGAACTTGGAAAAAATTTAAAAATACTTTAAAATTGGATAATTTATCACTCCTTCTCCCTATTATAAATGACCCTTCCTTCCAACCTTCCGTGTTAGATAAAGGTTTTGCACAATGGAAAACCCATGCTACAACAGAATTATGGACTACACACCAAATAATTTTTTTAGATATTTGCAACTTAGAGATTATGTAAAATCACATACACAAGAAGATAGAATTAGGGATCCAGAAATCCTTGATGAATGTTTGAATAAACATCCTAATACAGATAAATGAATATCCCATATCTATAATATCCTTTCAGATATTGAGGTTCCGTCGACGGAATTACACAGACAAGCATGGGAAAATGAATTGGCTCAACCCATAATGAAAGGTATAGGGGATGAAAGTTTACAACATATTACATCAATGCTCGTTAAATGCCAGACACTCTTTAATACAATTCAAAGTACTACAAAGATTGCACTACTCTAAAACAAAATTAAACAGAATTTTTCCAATTATTTCCCCTATCTGTGACAAATGTCAATGCTCAGAAGCTACTCCAACTCATACCTTTGTAAACTGCATAAAAATTTAAAATTTTTGGACGGATATTTTAAAAATTATTTCTGAAGTTGTTAATATTCAATCTGATCCAAAACTAATAATATTAGGAATATCAGAACAAAGTATAAAACTTACAATAAATCAAAGACATTTTCTTGATTATAGTATAATAATCGGGGAGAATATAATACTAACATTTTGAAAAAATCCAACAACCCCCATAATTAAAATGTGGATTACGGAAATGTCTGAGACCTTACACTTGGAAAAAATTAGACTTGTCTTAATTAACAAATCAGAACTATTTGCTTGAATATGCTCTCCATTTATTGATTTTCTAAAAGGGTAAATTGGGTCAACTCGGAAGCTGGACTGGAACTCGAGTCCAGGACTGGATGAATAATTACACTTTAAAATCTACCGACCATTCTCCAAAATGGTGTTATTGGTAATTTTTTTCCCTCCCCTCTCTATTAGTTTATAGTTTATTTTTTCTCTCTTATTTCTCTCCTCTCCATAGCTTTATCTTTAAAAAAAAATGTATTAAAACATTTTAGATTAAAAAAAATAGAAACTTTGTATATGTAATTGGTAAGCAAATCGTGTTTTGGTTATTATATGTTTATGCTTCAAATAAAAATGTTTAAAAAAAAAAGATCAATTCAACAGCACGGAAATAAGCGCCACCAGTAGTTTACGTCCGAACATTTATCGCGGGATCCGTAAATGCACTCACTTTGCACGTTTCTGCAGAAGTACCTTGCAGTTTTCAAGAGCCGCTCCCACTACCTGTGTCCAGCTCACGCACTTTAACAGTTTGGATGATTTAGGATAGTGTCTGAGCAAATTCCTATCTCACATCCTGCACCAATTTTACGAAGCTGTAGATACTGTCTTTGCGTTAATCTCAGTACTACGGCTAACCTCTAGGTATTGCGGCGAGAAAACGACCCCAGAACATTATCCAACAATCGAGCAGCTGACGCAGAGATTTATTAGGCTTCAATCCTTATTATCAACCTACCAGGTACTCCAATAACGACAAGGGTAAAGTAATATATTTTCTTCACTCTGTTGAAAATGTCGAGCATTTTCTCTGTCTGAGGCGATGAGCACTGGTGCGAAATTACTTATTAGAACGGCGCTCCGTGACGATACCCTCCCAAAACGTGTAATTTATACCCTCCCGGTACTCCAGCAACATGGGTTAGAACTTCTATTTTTAAAATCGAGCAAACAGATTGCGACATTTAATTATAATTCCCCTTGTGATAAACATTTTTACTCTGGAAACTGAACGAACTCTTCTCAAACTTAGCCAACTCCGGACACATTAATAATGGTCAGACTCATAAACTTACCGCGATTCAAATCGTTGACCTCATCACTCACGGCCTGACATTGATTCTTCAGTTTTCACTCAGTAATCACGTTATGAACGTGGTCCTGTCAGCATTAAAGCCGGTCAGGCCGGTTGGGGCGATCAGGTGTTCTATCTAATTACAGTAATTAAATTAAACGGACAATAAATTAATTGGTTTACTTTTTGTTATTGATTCCAGAACTGATTTCAAATCATGTACTGGTCAGCAAATCGATACGGACCAATAAACTAAAAGAACTCCTTGAAATTGAACGTTGCAATGAAAATATTTCGTGAGACCTTTAAATGATTTGATATCAATGGAAACGCAAGTAGCCAATATTTTGCCAACAGAGGAGTCTGCCTCAGAGGGCGGTGGAGGCCAGTTCTCCAGATACGTTCAAGAGAGAGCTAGATAGGGATCTTAAAGATCGCGGTGTCAGGGGATATGGGGAGAAGGCATGAACGGGTTACGGATAGGTGATGATCAGCCATGATCACATTGAATGGCGGTGCTGGCTCGAAGGGCCGAATGGCCTACTTGTGCATCCATTGTCTATTGTCTAAATGGAGCGGGCATGCAAAGGGAACAATATGCCCCTTTGCAGCTACGTAAACCAAGTGATAAGAATCGCATGGACGTTTTCAATTGATAGGCGGTTAGACAGAACAAAGCAGAATGGAAAAACTGTGATAAACAAGTGAAAGCCATAAAGTCATAGATAAACAGCTTGGAAACAGGTATTTGTACCAAAAGCTAGACGGAGGGTTGTTTTTTTTTTCTGAATGAAGGTCTGTGATCACTGGAGTGCTGCAGTCGTTGCTGGGTCTGCTGCTGTTTGTAACATACAGTGCTGATTTGGGTGACTATGCAGTGACATTGTTCGTACATTTGCAGATGACGCCAAAGTAGGTGGTATGGTAGATAGTCCGGAAGGTAACCTAAACTTACAAGAAGATCTGGGCCAGTTGGGAAGGCAGGCCATGTAGGACTGGCACCTAGTAAAGATTCCAGGGCTTGGGTCTGATGAGTAATTCCAGCTGAGCGGTAGGTAAGCCCATTCAGAGTTGTTCCAATCTCACAGGCCTCCCGACACCCACCATGACAGGCTGCTCCCACAGCCAACTTGCCCCCACCCCGCCGGCGGATGGCAGTGCTGGCTCGAAGGGCCGATGGCCTATTCCTGCACCTATTTTTCTATGTTTCTATGCTTGAGTATATGGTAATAAACTCGATCACTTGATCACTTGATTTTGAAGCATTCATGCATGGTGGAGGTATAATGTAGTCATACAGTCTGAAAACAGGCCCCTCGGCACAACTTGCCCACACCCACCAACATGTCCCAGCTACGCTACCTGCTTTTTGCTCCAAACCTGTCCTATCCATGTATCAGTCTAACTGTTTCTTAAATGTTGGAATGGTCCCTGCCTCAACTACCTCCTCTGGCAGCTTGTTCCATACACCCACCACCCTTTGTTTAATTTTAATGGATGGGAATTGTGTTTAACCAATTGATGACTTCTTTGACCAAGTAACTAGCATGTTAGATAACAAGGAAGCCAATGAATGTAGCAAATTTTGTTATCCATAAGTGAAGTGAAGTGTCATATGTGAAGTGCCCCATAAAGGATTACTGCATTAGATAAGTACCAGTGGACTTGAACATAATAGGTTAAGTCCAGGGGGTCGGATATGGGACTTCATGTGTGGGCCAGATATATTGTCAGTGCAAAGGGGCTAGGAGCAAGGCCACGTTTGCATCCAGAGTCAAGGTCTGGAATAGTACTAGGTATGCAGTCAAAGCTGGGACCAGGGGTGTGTTCAGCACTGGGAACCTAAGCAGGTAAGCAGCTATGATCAGGCTACAATAGGGGGCCAGGTGTAAGGCTGGACTCAGGGACAGGAATGAGAGAAGGTATGCAACTGGAGTCAGGGCAAGGAGTAGTACCAGGTGTGAAGTGAGACCCAGGTTGGTCAACATGGGCCAAGTGCTTTCCATTGATTCCATACATGAATACACTAAGATCATTCATGTGCTGCACCTGTTGATCAGAGCCTGGGCTCTACTGTGGAATGTAATTAGGAATGTAATTTACTGTAACCTTATTCATGGCTAATCCAATTTAAAGCATATATCTTGCATTCAAGTGTAAGTTAAAAGACCCGCTACAGTATGCACCTTTTTGCACAATTTCAAGCTGAAAAATGCAAAGGTTCCGTACCAATGGGAGGGGACACACCATCTTCGCACAGCACCCCCCCTCCCCCCGGCCAGTCGCTACGCTCCCTCGGGCTTGGTCTCTCACAATTTCTCACTCCCAACTCTCACCCAATGTTGTCAGCCCACCGAGGCCCCATCGTCGCCAGACTAATACTACCCTGCAATTTTCCTGCTAACTGAAATCTCACTGTACATCTGTATCAACGATGTGGATGACACCGTTCTTAACATTTTTCATAAATTTACAGACAACACCAACATCTGACCAATGTGAGGAATTGCATTTTGGTCAGTTAAACCAGAACAGGACTTATAAAGTGAATGGCAGGGCCGTGGAGAGTGTCATGAAGCAGAAAGTTTTCGGTACAGGTTTTCAGTTCCTTAAAGTGGCGACATGGGTAGACAGTGTGATGAAGAGCGTGATACAAGGTAATTCACATGTTTGTGGACAAAAGACACAAAGCGCTGGAATAACTCAGCGAGTTAGGCAGCATCATTGGAGGACTTAAATAGGTGATGTTTCAGTTTTTCACCATCCTTCAGATTGTAGAGGGGAAGAGGGGTGGGGGGGAGGGGGTAGCTGGAAGAGAGGAGGAGTAGGAAAAAGCCTGGTGAGTGTTAGCTGAATGCGAGTGAGGGCGTTTTGATAGGCAGATGGTTGAACAAGGGCCAGAGATGGAAAGACAAAGGGTGAAAGATATGTAGAGAAGAATAGCGAATTGTGAAGCCAGAGGAAGGAATATAGGTGGAAGAAGAGGTGGGGGGGGGGGGCGGGACGGGTGCATGTCCAGGTGGGACGCAGGGAAGAAGAAAGGAGAGAGTGAGAAAATGAGGAGGAGATGTTTGAAGTTTAGTTACATAAAATTGCATACTGTTAGCTTATAAACTACCAAAGCGGAATATCAATCTGACAATGGAAGAGGCCCAGGACAGAAAGGTCAGAATGGGAAGGGGAGCTAAAATGATTAGCAGCCGTGAGATAGAGCAGGCCTTGGCGGATAGAGCGCAAGTGGACCCTTGCCTCCGTCGGTGAGAGCATTGAGCATGAGAATTGAGATATCATGCTGCAGCTGTTTAAGATATTGTGAGACCGCATTAGGGCGCAGGGCAATCATGAACCTGGGGACATCGCAAACTGAGGGACAACATTGGGTGATGATGGATTATATGGAACTAGCAAGTGGTTGATGCAGGTACTGTCACAACATTTATGAGGCAACTGAACGGGTACATGGATTGGAGTGGTGTACAGGGATATGGGCCAAGCTTGGCATGTGGCACTGGTGTAGATGGGGGCGCCTTGGTCGACGTGGGCATGTTGGGAGGAAGAGCTGTAAGGCTCCATTACTCCATGAGACCGCAATTGGAGTACTATATGCGTTCTGGTCACCCTACCATAGGAAGGATGTCATTACGTTGGGTACAGAAGTGGCTAGACTGGTTAAAAAAGGCAATAAAAAGGACTGCATAAGCTGGTTTCTACCAAAGATAGACACAAGATTCTGTGGTAACAGCGGGGCAGGCATCATCCTCATCTTCATTGCTATCGGAGCCCTTCTTCAGACTGAGAATCAGGGGAGAGGGTCACTAGAGGTATCAATAGGTACAGTACAGAGCACAGTGGGAAGCAGCGAGAGAGGGTGCTGCAGAACTCCAATCAGAGAGAGGAGGAGAACTCTAGTTTGTGGATCAGGGAATTGAGTGATGTGAATGCAGTGCATGCAGAGGAGATCAGCTTAGGATCATGTTCGGCCCAGGCATTGTTGGCCGAAGGGTCTGTTCTTGTGCTGTACTCTTCCATATTCTACCTAACGCAAGGTCATTGTTGGTTATGTTGACAGGAAGAATGGGTTTTTTGTAGGTAAAAGGGGGTGAGATAAGTGGGAGCTTCGGTGAGATAGCGAGAGTTTCGGCTCACGGTGATCCCGTTGGGGTGAGGTGCAAGACGGGCAGAAGTAGGGATCCCTGGATGGTGAATCTATGGGGTTTTTTTATGCCGAAGACTGTAGAGGCCAGGTCAGTGGACATTTCTAAGGCAGAGATGGGTAGATTTTTGATTTGTACAGGTGTCAGATGTTATGGAGAGAAGGCAGGAGAATAGAGTTAGGAGGGAGAGATAGATCAGCCATGATTGAATGGCGGAGTAGACTTGATGGGTGGTATGGCATAATTCTATCTGTTATGACCTTATGACAACGAGAGATAATGAGTTTCTGGTCCAAGACAGTAGGTGGTGTGGCCGTCACATACATCTCAGCAACTATTTCAGTGAATATTCAACTGCGGTTAAAGGATGGGCCGTCACCTTGGATATTTCATTTCTCAAAGAAGTCAGGGGCGGAGATCAGTTCCTGCGTTTATTAATGACTCGACGAATTGAGGTCACCGGATATTTCACCGCACTTACGATCTGTTCTCTAAACTTGGACTGAGTCACCACGTAAACAAATGTGTTGGTGCAGCAGTTTAAATTCAGCAGCATAACGCCGACCAATGCAAGCATATACTCAGACACAGTGAAATCACTAGGGCTTTTTCCAGTGGCGGTATAATATAAAAATTCTATGACTGTCACCGTCCAGAGGAGGATAAAACTGGCGGATAGCGTGAAAAGTAAAATGACCGATCTTCTCCTGCTCTCCATCTCTGGGTCAGTGCGGTTCTCTGTTTTTACCTCACCCCTGAGTCCCTTTCGGATCCGGCTGGCCACTAACACATATCTGCCTGTCAGAGCGTTAAACAATAGGATTAATACGAACGGCAGCAATGGATTTAAAATGGTATCAAACCAATCAAATCCCACCCACAGAGACGCGGTGTAAAAACTTAGTTTTGGATTACAGCCCCACGGTACATTGTCGATTATTGCAATAGGATTCACAGTAAAGTAGTGGGGGATGTTTTTTAAGCAGAGCAGGAACCCGGTCGTTGGCAGCAGAATCGTGGCCGTTTCCCTGCTGCAATATTTTGTTTTCAGCTTCTGGCAACAAATGGCGACAAATCGATCAAAGGTGAACGCGACGGTGAACCAGACCGAGCAGTCAATGGCAGCGCGTCTCAGCACCCGGATAACGCTGCACAGGGGCGTGACGTTCAGGACAGAGCCCGGGAAGTAATAATAATTTATTTGATACAGTATGACCTCGGCAATAATGGTCAACAGATCTGTCAGGGCCATGGCCACCAGGTAGCGAGTGGTGCAGCGGGAGATGCCGCACTGTCCTCGGGACAAGATGACGATCGCTACTAGATTCACTGTCAACATAAAGGGAGAGAATAGAGAACAGACTGTTAGATCACGTTTCTTCGATCTCCTTGTCCGGCTGACAAATGTTGAAAACTGTTCTGGTTTCCCCTCTCTGCTGCTCAGGCTGTTTGCCCAGCCCAAATCTTCACATATAACATATAACAATAACCATATAACAATTACAGCACGGAAACAGGCCCTCTCGGCCCTTCCAGTCCGTGCCGACCATTTGTTTTCCCCTAGTCCCATCTACCTGCACTCAGACCATACCCCTCCATTCCCTTCACGTCCATATACCTATCCACTTTACTCTTAAATGTTAAAATCGATCCTGCCTCCACCACTTCTGCTGGAAGCTGATTCCACACAGCCACCACCCTCTGAGTAAAGAAGTTCCCCCTCACGTTACCCCGAAACCTCTGTCCCTTAATTCTCATGTCAAGTCCTTATAAATTGCCTTGGCTCCTAATGCTAATGCAGAGAGTTGGAATCATTCAATCTAATTCGCGAGATCCGATGGCCCAAGCACGAGATCATGTTGACTATTCCTAAATAACCTTGCCCTTGCAAATGAATGTAAATCCTGCCTCCCAGAGCCTCTGCAATATACTGAACACCACCAATTTTAGGCTCACCTGTCTGTAAATCCCAGCCTTCTTCTTGCAGCTCTCCTTACATAGAAGGATGCCTTTAGGCACTTCCAGTCTAGGAACACCTCACCCGTGTCTGTCCATGATATCAGTTCTTTGCTCTGGGCCTTGTAATTACTTTCAAAGGCACCAGGGTGTCGATACGCACCTGATCAGGTCCCAGTATGTATCTACCAAATTGCGTTTCTAGACCTTCGGGTCCTGATTTTCAACTTCCGATATAATTCCCGAGCTTTCATTTGCACCTCATTTCTTTTCCCGCGTTCCTCTTTAGAACCAATGTGAACCAGTGTTTTGTCTCAAAAGACAAGGCTGTATAAAATCATGAGAGGAATAGATCGGGTCGATGCAGTCTCTTGCCCGGAGCTGGGGAATCGAGGACCACAGGTGAAGGGAGAAAGATTTAATAGGAATCTGAAGGGTAACTTTTTTCCACACAAAGGGAGGTAGTTGAGGCAGGGACTATCCCAACATTTAAGAAATAGTTAGACAGGTACATGGATAGGCCCAACGCGGGCAGATGGGACTTGTGTAGCTGGGACATGTTGGCCGGTGTGGGCGCTGGGCCGAAGGGCCTGTTTCCACACTGTCTCGCCCTGTGACGCTATGACTATGACGACAATCTCCTTCAGCTATTAGTGTAGTAGACAATCTCTCGGTTTCTTTGAATGTATTCATATAATTTCATTGATAAGGAGACTGCGAATGTACTGTATCCGGAGCTGTACTCACCTGTGCCATATATGCCTGAAGTATAGGTGCTTTACCTTCAAATGATCCAACAATGTGATACCATTCTGCTGTCTTTCCTCGTGCTTCCAAACTCTCTTTACGGATCCTTTTCTGCTTATTATTATTATTATATCAGAGAGACTTTAGACTTTATAGATCCAGCGCGGAAACAGGCCCCTTTGCCCTTCGACAAGCGATCACCCGTACTATCCCACACAATAGGAGTACCCGGAGAAAACCCACACGGTCACAGGGAGAAACGATCAAACTCCGTGTAGGCAGCGCCCGGAGCCAGCATCGAAGCCGGGTGACTGGCGCTGGAAGGCAGCAACTCTACCGCTGCGCCACCATGCTGCCCTAAAGAGAGATTGGACAAACGTGATTTGTTTTCTTTGGAGCGTCGAGGTTCTCAAGTTCACAAGTTTTAGTAGAATTAGGCCGTTCGGCCCATCGAGTCTACTCCGCCATTCAATCATGGCTAATCTCTGCCTCATAATCCCATTTCCTGCCTTCTCCCCATAACGCATGACACCCGTTCTAATCAAGAATTTGTTTACATCTGCCTGAGGTTGGGAGAACCCTGATATAAGTTTTCAAAGTTGAAAGGCATAGATTCGGTAGACAGTTAAAATCTCTTTAGCAAGGTGGAAGGTTCAAAGACTAATTTAGAAGTTGAGGTGAGTAAAGTTGAAGGGAGATGTGCGGGGGTTATTTTACACAGAGAGCGGTGGAAGCTTGAAACGCGATGCCTGTGTGATAGTGGAAGCAGATGCGGTCGTAGCATTTAGATGGCTATTGAATAGGCACGTAGATATGCAGGGGATGGGGAGGTATGGTTCACATGCAGGCAGAGGAGATTCTTTGAACATGGCTTCACGTTTGCTACAGACATTGTGGAACGAAGAGCCACTTCTTGTGCTGTACTGTACATAGTCGTAGAGTCATAGAGTGATACAGCTTGGAAACAGGCCCTTCGGCCCGACGTGCGCACGCCGGCCCACATGTCCCCGCTACATGTAATAAGAGCTTTGTCCGAACAGTCCGTGGCTCATAGCGCTGCGGCTCGTAGCGCTACGTTTAAAGCATCACAGCGCCATGGCCGGCCCAGTCCCAGCACACAGTTGATCTATGTCTATATCAGTGATAAGGACATCTAGATTCCTGCGTATGGCACAGACAAGCAATTTCCCGACTGGCAGCAGAATTTAAATATTTGTATACTTATTTAAATTCTCCTGCCAATGTGATTTCACCATTCGCCACATTGTGCTCCATTTGCCAATCTTCGTTCACTCCATTAACTTATCCATATTCCATTTGTGCCTCCTGATGCCATTTTCGCAACGTATATAACTTGTATTGTCACTACATTTAATGTCCACTTTCTCTAGATCTTCATACAAGACAGACCAACCAATTGTAAACCCCAGACACCACCACTGATTACCGTGGCAGTCCTCTCCTTACAACTTATTAACTGGGAAAATACGAATAAGATGATGCTTATCGAGTGTGAGCCGCTCACCCGAGCACGCCCAGAACTTGATTTGCTGTTTTATACGCGGCAGAGTTGAGGGACATGAAGTTGGGAGGTCACATTGCAGTTGTACAAGACGTTACTTTAATTGTGTTGTGTTCAGTTCTGGGCACCATGTTACAGGAAAGCTGGAAAGGGTACAGGGAAGATTTACAAGGATGTTGCCAGGGTTAGAGGGTCTGAGCTGTAGAGAGAGATACGTTGAGTAGGTTGGAAATCTATTCCTTGGAGCGCAGGAGGATGAGGAGTGATCTTATAGAGGTGTATAAAATCATGAGTGGAATAGTCTCTTGCCCAGAGTAGGTGAACCTGGGACCAGAGGACATATGTTTAAGGTGAAGGGAAAAGGGTGTAATACAAATCTGAGGGGTAACCATTTCACACAAAGGGTAATGGCAATGTTGGACCGAAGGACCTATTTCCACACTGTATCACTATGACAGTTCCCACCGTCGAGGATAAAGCAGCCCGTCTCATTGCTTTCTTTTCCACCACTGAGGATATTCATTTCCCCATAACAGGGCCCAGTTAATACATCGTGTAGGAACTGTACAAAGCAAGGCAGATGCGCGCCTTTACCACCCAGACATCACAACGAAGAACGATCAATTCAACAGCACGGAAATAAGCGCCACCAGTAGTTTACGTCCGAACATTTATCGCGGGATCCGTAAATGCACTCACTTTGCACGTTTCTGCAGAAGTACCTTGCAGTTTTCAAGAGCCGCTCCCACCACCTGTGTCCAGCTCACGCACTTTAACAGTTTGGATGATTTAGGATAGTGTCTGAGCAAATTCCTATCTCACTTCCTGCACCAATTTTACGAAGCTGTAGATACTGTCTTTGCGTTAATCTCAGTGCTACGGCTAACCTCTAGGTATTACGGCGTGAAAACTATCCCCAGAACATTATCCAACAATCGAGCAGCTGACGCAGAGATTTATTAGGCTTCAATCCTTATTATCAACCTACCAGGTACTCCAATAACGACAAGGGTAAAGTAATATATTTTCTTCACTCTGTTGAAAATGTCGAGCATTTTCTCTGTCTGAGGCGATGAGCACTGGTGCGAAATTACTTATATGAACGGCGCTCCGTGACGATACCCTCCCAAAACGTGTAATTTATACCCTCCCGGTACTCCACGGGGAGGCAGCCATATGGATTAGAACTTCTATTTTTAAAATCGAGCAAACAGATCGCGACATTTAATTATAATTCCCTTGTGATAAACATATTAACTCTGGAAACTGAACGGACTCTTCTCAAACTCATCCAACTCCAGACTAATAATGGTCAGACTCATAAACTTACCGCGATTCAAATCGTTGACCTCATCACTCACGGCCTGACATTGATTCTTCAGTTTTCACTCAGTAATCACGTTATGAACGTGGTCCTGTCAGCATTAAAGCCGGTCAGGCCGGTTGGGGCGATCAGGTGTTCTGTCTAATTACAGTAATTAAATTACACGGACAATAAATTAATTGGTTTACTTTTTGCCATTGATTGCAGAACTGATTTCAAATCACCTACTGGTCAGCAAATCGATACGGACCAATAAACTAAAAGAACTCCTTGAAATTGAACGTTGCAATGAAAAGATTTCGTGAGAAGGGTCCGTTCAGTTTCCAGAGTAAATATGTTTATCACAAGGGGAATTATAATTAAATGTTGCAATCTGTTTGAATAGTCACTGATATAGATGCTGAGATGTATGTGATAGCCGCGCCACCTACTGTCTTGGACAAGAACCTCATTATCTCTTGTTATCATCAGGTCATAACAGATAGGAGTAAGAGTTAGGCCATTTGACCCATCAAGTCTACTCCGCCATTCAATCATGCTGATCTATCTCTCCCTCCGAACCCAATTCTCCTGCCTTCTCTCCATAACATCTGACACCTGAACAAATCAAAAATCTACCCATCTCTGCCTTAGAAATGTCCACTGACCTGGCACCAAAAAACTCTACAGTCTTCGGCATAAAAAAACCCCATAGATTCACCATCCAGGGATCCCTACTTCTGCCCGTCTTGCACCTCACCCCAACGGGATCACCGTGAGCCGAAACTCTCGCTATCTCACCGAAGCTCCCACTTATCTCACCCCCTTTTACCTACAAAAAACCCATTCTTCCTGTCAACATAACCAACAATGACCTTGCGTTAGGTAGAATATGGAAGAGTACAGCACAAGAACAGACCCTTCGGCCAACAATGCCTGGGCCGAACATGATCCTAAGCTGATCTCCTCTGCATGCATTGCATTCACATCACTTAATTCCTTGATCCACAAACTAGAGTTCTCCTCCTCTCTCTGATTGGAGTTCTGCAGCACCCTCTCTCGCTGCTTCCCACTGTGCTCTGTACTGTACCTATTGATACCTCTAGTGTCACTCTCCCCCGACTCTCAGTCTGAAGAAGGGCTCCGATAGCAATGAAGATGAGGATGATGCCTGCCCCGCTGTTACCACAGAATCTTGTGTCTATCTTTGGTAGAAACCAGCTTATGCAGTCCTTTTTATTGCCTTTTTTAACCAGTCTAGCCACTTCTGTACCCAACGTAATGACATCCTTCCTATGGTAGGGTGACCAGAACGCATATAGTACTCCAATTGCGGTCTCATGGAGTAATGGAGCCTTACAGCTCTTCCTCCCAACATGCCCACGTCGACCAAGGCGCCCCCATCTACACCAGTGCCACATGCCAAGCTTGGCCCATATCCCTGTACACCACTCCAATCCATGTACCCGTTCAGTTGCCTCATAAATGTTGTGACACTCCACGGCCCTGCCATTCACTTTGTAAGTCATGATCTGGTTTAACTGACCAAAATGCAATTCCTCACATTGGTCAGAATTCAATAACATCTGCCATTCCTTGGTCCTCTTCCCCAGTTGATTCTGATTTTTTGTAAACTTAGATAGTATTCCTTACTGTCCACTATATTATAAATGTTAGTGTTGTCTGCAAATTTATGAAAAATGTTAACAACTTTGTCATCCATATCGTTGATACAGATGCACAGTGAGATTTCAGATAGCAGGAAAATTGCACGGTAGTATTAGTCAGTCGACGACGGGGCCACAGCCGTGGTGAAGCCTCGCGGCGGCGGCGATGGCCCGCGGTTCGACCCGCGGTCGATGGTCGATGAAAGCGTGGAGAACCACCGTGAGGGGGGAGGAGAAGAATAATGGAGGAAGAATAACGGCGCGGGGGAACTACTGTGGTGGGGGGGGGAGGACAAAAAGCGGAGTCGCCGTTCTTTGTAACATTGTCAGCACCGTAGGTGGCTGCTATTTTAATACGTTGTGTGTGCAAGCAAAGAATCTGACTGTGCTTGGACACGTGACAATAAAGTATTCCTGGTGGGAGATTTCAACTTCCCTTATGTATCCTGTACCGCCCATAATGTAAAGGTTATGGACGAGGTAGAATTAATCAAATATTTACCAGAAATCTTCCTGAATAAATATATAGAAAGTGGTACTGGGGAGAGCACAACACTGCACTTCAAGAGTCAAGTGTCTTTTATTGTCATACAGTATATCCCAGAAACATAGTACTCTGTAACATAGAAACATAGAAAATAGGTGCAAGGGTAGGCCATTCAGCCCTTCGAGCCTGCACCGCCATTCAATATGATCATGGCTGATCATCCAACTCAGTATCCTGTACCTGCCTTCTCTCCATACCCACGGATCCCTTTAGCTACAAGGGCCACATCTAACTCCCTCTTAAATATAGCCAATGAACTGGCCTCAACTACATTCTGTGGCAGAGAATTCTACAGATTCACCACTCTCTGTGTGAAAATGATTTTCTCATCTCGGTCCTAAAAGACTTCCCTGTTATCCTTAAACTGTGACCCCTTGTTCTGGACTTCCCCAACATCAGGAACAATCTTCCTGCATCTAGCCTGTCCAACCCCTTAAGAATTTTGTAAGTCTCTATAAGATCCCCCCTCAATCTTCTAAATTCCAGCGAGTACTAGCCAAGTCTATCCAGTCTTTCTTCATATGAAAGTCCTGCCATCCCAAGAATCAGTCTGGTGAACCTTCTCTGTACTCCCTCTATGGCAAGAATGTCTTTCCTCAGATTAGGAGACCAAAACTGTACACAATACTCCAGGTGTGGCCTCATCAAGACCCTGTACAACTGCAGTAGAACCTCCCTGCTCTTGTACTCAAATCCTTTTGCTATGAATGGCAACATACCATTTGCTTTCTTTACTGCCTGCTGCACCTGCATGCCTACTTTCAATGACTGGTGTACCATGACACCCAGGTCACGTTGCATCTCCCCTTTCCTAATCGGTCACCTTTCAGATAATAGTCTACTTTCCTGTTTTTGCCACCTCACATTTATGCACATTATACTGCATCTGCCCACTCACCCAACCTATCCAAGTCCCTGTATAGACCATAATAAACAAAAAAAGTTATGTTCCCCTCTCCCCCTCTATATGTATATACGTAGATATATGTGCGCACACACACACACACACACCACACACACACCACCACCCCCGCCCCCACACCCCCCCCCCCCCCCCGTATATAGTGCAAAGACAAAAACAATTTCCACAAGTCCAGTAGTTCAGAGCTTATTTGGAGATTGTAGTGTTTAATAGTAAGATTAAACGAGAACTTACCAGTTTGATCCTTATTTTATGAGGAGTTACGATGAGGAATTACGTGAAGAAGCCTCGCCAGACGCATGCACGTCATACTTCAAAGCAGCGGCGTGAAAACACAAAAACCAATAGCCGAAGTAACATAGTAAGGCTTTTAGAAGACTAGAACTACCAGATGATCCTTTAGATTATGAGGGTGGGAGCGGAGGGCACGTAATCCCTCATCGTAACGCCTCCTAAAATAAGGATCAAACTTCAAACTGGTAAGTTCTCATTTAATCTTAATATTTTACTTCGGAGTCACATGAGTGACTACGTGAAGATTTCAAAGCTCTGTGATTTCATGCCGTAGATGCACTCCATGCGACACTGCTTCGATTGATACAGTAGTGAATAAATAATATATTGAACATTGCTTCGAATTATTCAATAACTATTTTTAATAATAACAATAACAAAACAGTAATAACCCCTCTGTCCCAGGGGGAAATTACCAAGAATAATATGAAACAAAGCAAATTAAATTAAATGGAACCCAGAACAGCATGCCCAAATCGAGGCACTGTCTGTACAGGTTTATCATAGTATTGTGAAAATGTTGACTCTTTAGACCATCCTGCGGCCCCGAGGATTTGATCTAGTGGCACGTCCTGGTGGAGTGAGATTTAAACACATGAGTGTCTACTCTAGCATAATGCAGAACCTGTTTCAACTAGAAATAGTTCATCTAGAAATAGTTTGTACTGACACTCTTTTATATGGTTTTTTATGACTAATGAGCAGTCCTGTCTTGAACCCCTGAGACTGTTAGTTAGCTCAATATATCGGTGTAAATGTTTGAATACACATAACGTTTGGTCAACAGGATATGCTTTAAAGATCACTTTGGTTCCAGCCATTCCTGGCCTGCTTTGTTTGATTAAATCATAGACATAAAATGTAATGGTATCTTCAGACAATTGCATGCAATTTAATCGTAAAAATTATAATGTTTGTACCCGTTGCGCTCTGACAAGCACCATTAGCTTTACCATTAGCTTTAAAATGTTAACTTCTGAAAAGATAATGACGTAATTGGAGCCCATTGCCATAGCAGTGTGAGAACTATACTGACATCTCAGATTTCTGTATATTTAGGCTTAGGAGGATTTTTGGTAAAAATTCCTCTCATGAATCGGGATACTAACGGATGAGACCCAATAGATTGTTGCTCTGAAAAGTGCCCTAAATAAGAGGACAAAGCACTGCGAGCACTGTTTATGGCACTATAACTCAAGTGCTCATCAAAATGCAACATAGCAAGGAACTCCAACACATCAGTTATGCTTGCAGTATGATAAGATATGTCTGATTTTACACAAAACATCTCCCATTTGTTTATATGAGATACATATTGTTTCTTGGTGCTATCTCTCCAAGCTGCAGTCATAACATCCATGGTCCTGTCCGACAATCCAAGACCTTGGAATAGTCTGATCAGAACCTGCAGACCAATAAATTAATACGGTCATGTAATGGGTGACTTTCTCCAGAAACTGGATGCACCAACAAAGCACTGCAGCTGGGAATCATCATGAACGGCTGAGTCAGCATTCTGAGAACTAATGGGAACCATGGTAGTGTTGGCCAGTCTGGAACCACCAAAACACCTGAGGCAAAGTCGCATTCTACTTTGGCATTGCCTGATCAGACAAAAATGGGGAAAAGCATAAAAAAATGAATGCCCCCAGCGTAGCGAGAATGCATTCACCGCCACTGCTCCTGGATCAGGTTCCCATGAAACATATTTAGAACTGGTGATTCAACCTGGATGTAAACAGATCAATATCTGGCAACCCAAATCAGCTGACAATCATTTGAAAAAGTTCAGGATTTAACATTAATTCTATATTGTCATTGAACTTTCGTGACCTATTGTCTGCCACCCGGTAGATAGATGGCTGAAACCTAGATGTTCCTTGAAATACACCAGTGCCACATGAGGTTGGCCAATTTATCACATGACTCTGATCTTATTCCTCCCATATGATTAATATATGCCACAGCCAAGGTGTTATCGATCTGGAGTTGAACATGTACATTAGTCATTGTGGAACAATGTGCTTTTAATCCATAAAATGCCCCCAATAACTCTAAATAATTAATCCCATGCTTGTGGAGAATCAAATCTTCTTGTACACTCCATCTTCCACCACAGCTAGACTCGCTGTCTGTAGCTCCCCATCCCAGAGCACTCACATCGGTCTGTAAAACCACTGAAGGTTCCTGCACCACAATGTTTTAGGTAGTTTGGCTAACATTAACAATCCACCATTGCAATTCAGCCAGATCTGTAGTTGGTAATTGGATAAATCGATCAAAATGACCTGCATGCTCTTTCAGTGCTTGTTCTCTGGTTCTTTGCAGACTTTGATAATGCAAAGGTCCAAACTCTACTGCACGAAAAGCTGCTACAAATTTACCAATCACCTTAGCTATTTCTCGGATGGCGGGATAAAGCTTTTGTGCAAGACAAGTACAGACATTTGTAATATCCACAACCTTGGCTGTTGCTAATGTTACTGTCATGTTAACTGAATCAATGTGAAACTTCAAGTACTCAATTGTTTGGGATGGCTGTAACTTGGACTTAATTGGACGGACCAAAAGCCCTAATCTTTCAAACAGATTCTTGGTTGCTGAAACCGACTCTTGAGTGTTGCTGACAATTAAGAAATCATCTAAATAAGCCATTACAATGTGATTATGGGCTCTTAATAGGCCCAGCACTGGTTTCACTTGAACTTATGAATCCATTAGGTAATGCTCTGTATTGCGACAGCTGTCCCGTCCAATTAAATTTCAAGTATATGCGCTAATGATCATGAATTGGTACTGAATAATATGCATCTTTTAGATCTATTGTTGCCATATAGCAGCCTTGTGATAACAGCTGTTTAGCAGTAACCAAGGTGTCCATTTTAAAATGCATATATTGAACATAGGAATTTAAGTGAGTAAGGTCCAGAATAACTCTACAACCCCCATCTTTTTTAGGTCTGGGGAAAATATTAGACACAAATTGTTGAGGATGGTTAACCGTCCTCTCAATCACCCCTTTCTTACATAAATTATTAATCTCTTCGTGTACCTGCTGAGTCTCTAGAGCAGAAAACACTAACACTCTTTTAGGCTTGTACTGTTCAGGTGGATCTATTCCTGAGACAAACTCAATTGTAGAACCTGACACAGTATCTAATATAAACCGATCAGATGTTATGCAGCACCATTCATGATAAAAACAACTGTAATCTACCTCCAATAGGAGGTGGTACATCAGAAACCTCATCCACAGAATTTTCCTGTACCTCCATAATCGGCTTGTAAGCTCCTTTTACCGCTATTGGGGTTGTTGCTTTTCTGGCCCAGTGGACAAAACCGTTGGATTGGCCTCCCTTTGCTTGGCCCAGCACCTGGATCCGACCTTCTGTACGTCATAGTAGTCTTCCTAAATGGCGTTCTCGGTACAGCTGGTTTCATTAATCCGATAGTTTTAGCATCATCATCAATGTCACAAATTTGTTTTATGAGGTCTGCCCCAAATAGATAGTCAGGCTGTTGAATGTTAGTAGCCCTGCATAAAGCCGCAAACTTTTGATTCAATGTTGGCCGGATTGTGATCTTTCGGATGCAGTTTACTTGAAAGAAAGCATTACTGAAGAGGGCCAACATGTCTTTTTGAGTTGTTGTCATCAGTTTTGCTTGAACTGACCTGCCGAATGCAGTAATGGCTGCCGCCACCAGCTGGAGGACGCGCTGAAAGCGAACTTCCTGTCCTCTCATAGATGCACTCATGGGTGCCCAAATTGTGGGCACCCTGAGTGATGCACAATTGATGGGCGTTTTGTATTTACCCGTGGTTTCCTCCATCACGGATTGTTGGAGCTGATGAGACACTAGATAATTCACGTTGGTGGCTACGTATTTGTCCATTGCCTCACCAGTCCCTTCCGGAATAGCAAAACTCCTTGCTAAGTCCGGGACACCCAGAGCGTGGCTCTTGTGCTCTGGTGTATGCCCATGAGCAGTGACACCAGACTCAGGGTCAGCTTCTTCCTGCCCCACATCTCCCGAGTCATACTCCAGGGAGGCATCTTCCAGTCCTAAACAAGGCGCTGGAAGGAAATCCCCTTGTACATAAGCTCCATATTCTTCTCCATATGGGCCTAGAGCTGCCTGGGGAATTAATGGGGCCTTTGACCCTTGGTTTATTATAGTGTGGAGCATTTGTTCCATTTTCTGAAATCTCCCCCACATTCGTTTTGTATCTGGAGGGGAGTGTCCTCTTCTTCAGACCCGCCTGCCAAAACGGGTCTGATAGACTTTTGTTTAGATTTTCTAGGTGCAGTGGCCTCAGTTTGCTGAGACACTGGAGCTGGTACAGATAGTTCCGTTGTCGGTGTAACGGCAGCTGGTATCGGAACCGGCGTTACCGGTCTTATCTACACAACCGATCGAATGTGTGAATCCACATCCCCGCTGAATCCTCGCTTGGTACGGACTTTCCTAACTGAAAGCTCCATCTGTACTGCAACGCCTACTGACTCCACGAGCCAGATTGACGGAGCTGAAATAGAGCAGGAAAAGTTGTTTAAAACCACTTACCTGCAATTTACTACTTACCCGCTGGTGGAGCTGCGCTCTCCAGCCCGTTCAGTGCGACATGCGCGGACGTAATGACACGCATGCGCCTGGCGGGGCTTCCTCACGTAGTCACTCACGTGACTCCGAAGTAAAGTGGTCGATCGCTGTGGGAAAGAAGCTGTCCTGAAGCTGGATGTACAGTTTTTAGGCTCCTGTACTTCCTTTCCGATTGCAGGATTGAAATGAGAGTGTGGCCAGGGTGGATTTAGGTCTCTGATGATGCCGGCTCCGTTTTTGAGGAAGCGACTCCTGTAGATCCCTTCGATGGTGGGGAGGTCAGTACCAGCGATGGACCGGGCAGTGTTCACAACATCTTGCAACTTCTTCCTTCCTGGGCATTTAGACCTTCAGACCAGAGATATTAGGTTAGACGAACTACGTACCAATGTCTGACTATGGGAATGTGTAGGGGGTCACCTGAAATGAACGGAATTGGGTGTCTGCCGGGTACCACCCGCTGCGTGTACACCTGGGGGACCCCCCAAGGGACCAGAAAATGGGTGCTAAATAGATGAGTGAGGTACCACTTAAATCCACTACCATGGTGTGCTCACTGCCACGCCTATATCAACAACACAAACGGCAGACATTTTTCCCGCTGCAAATGGCCCGCTAGACCCCCCCCCCCCCCCACAAAGGGCCTAAAATATGGGCTAGCACAGACGAGCAAGGTACCACTCAAATATAATGCCAAATGAACAAGTTGAGTTCAAAGAGTACAAAATGGGTTAAGCAAGACAAATAGCCTGCTGCACCACAGGTACCAGATACCCCAAAAACGGACACCCTAGGCTAGCCTAGATATTGTGGGTACCAGCTGAAACCAAGTTTAAAGGACCTTTCACACCTTGAGGAATATAAATTGACCTATGACAGAACAATTATCTGCTGCCTTGAGTCTACCAGACTCCCTAAATGGCCCATCTCGACTTGCCTAGATACTAAAGGTACCAGCTAAAACCAGGTTTATATGATCAATCACAGCCTAGGAAATCACCAATGCCAGAATAATAATCCATTGCCTTGGTCCTACCAGACTCCCCAAATAGTTCCTTAATTGCCCAACTAGGGGGGAGGGAAGGCAACCAGGCAGCAGATAATTCCTCTGGAATAGGTCATTTTGCATTCCCCAAGGTGCGATTGATCCTTTAAAGCAAACATTTAGCCCGATGGCAAACATGTCGTCCAAAATTGACATTTTGGTCCCAAGCTCATTTGTATATGGCTCAATGTATTTTTAAAGTTTATTATTAATATACTTGTGTAAGGAATGATTTATTAAAGAATACCACTCAAATGTTAACCCTACCCTTAAGGAAATTTTATCTTCTTATGTTACATAGTTACATTAAATCTTTAAACCTTTTTTTTGTAAAATATTTTTATTAGAAGTAAATACATATTAAGAGGGAATAACATAAAATCAAAAAGAAGAAACATATTATTCGTCACATACATTCTTAATATTTTTTAAGTTTACAGTCATTCTTATTTATACTTCTATACGTTTTATTATTTTATAAGAGAAAGAAGATAGTAAAGAGAAATAATAAAGAGAAATAAAATAGAAGTAGAAAATCGATAATATGAGTGGAGTACTAAGCAGGCTATTCTTCATTGGAGATATATGCGTGATCTATTGTATATAGTTCTTCATCTATTCCTTCATTCAGGCTTCAGTCAGGCCCTCGAACCGGACCACCTTGACCCTTTAAATATTCAATAAATGGAGACCATATTCCTCAGAATTGATCTAACTTGTCCAAACGGACAAGTCTTAATCTTTCCAGATGAAGTGTCTCCGACATTTCTGTAATCCACATTTTGATTGTGGGGGATGTAGGACCTTTCCAATATCTTAGTATTAGTTTTTTACCATTTATTAAACTATAACCAATAAAAATTATTTGCTGTGTTGTTAGTAGTTGATCCGTTTCTAATATTCCTAATATGATTAATTTTGAGTCTGGAGTCAGATTTGCATTAACTACATTCGAGATTATCTTAAAAATTTCTATCCAAAAATTAGTAATTTTTATACATTTTGTGAATGAATGCGTTAGATTAGCTTCTAAATGCTGACATTTATCACATATAGCAGAAACATTTGAAAAATTATTTAGACATTCATCTAAAATTTCTGTCTTTCTATTTCTAAAATCCTGTGTGTTTGATTTAACATAATCTCTAATTTGTAGATATCTAAAGTACTCTTTTGAGTGTAATCCGTAATTTTGTTGTAATTCCTGAAATGAAAGAAATAAACTTTCCCTGTAGAGATCAACCATCTTATTTATTCCATAGTTCTTCCATTTTAAAAAACCTTTATCCATCATTGAAGGTTTAAAAGTAATGTTGTTTATAATGGGAAGAGCCAATGGTATACTTTCTAATTTTAATGTTTTCTTTAATTGTTTCCAAATACGTATGCCACTTTCTATTATTGGATTTCCTCTATATATTTTCTTATGTATTTTAGTATTAGCAAATAAAATCGAGCTAATTTCGAAAGGTGAACAATCTTCCTTTTCCATTTTTAACCAGTTTGGTTGTTTATCTACTTCTTCCAACCAAAAATTCATATTTTTAATATTAACTGCCCAGTAATAAAACATAAAATTAGGCAATGCAAAGCCTCCATTTATTTTAGATTTACATAGATGTTTTTTATTTATTCTATGGCTCTTATAATCCCAAATAAAATTGGTAACTATAGAGTCCACTTTCTTATTTATTTATTTATTTATTTATTAAATTTTATAATACAACTTAGGAGATAGGTCCGTAGGTAGGAAAACAAAACTATTCGTCTAGTCCTGGTTTCAAGCTTCTGTCGAGCCTCAGCGCTGGCCCATTCTACCCCTTCAAATAATCTATGAACAGGGACCATATTCTAATAAATAATTCAGGTTTGTCAATTAAGACAAATCTAATTTTTTCCAGATTTAAGGTCTCCGACATCTCCATAATCCACATTTTAATTGTAGGGGATGCAGGGTTTTTCCAAAATTGTAATATTAGTTTTTTCCCAGTTATTATACTATAATCCAGGAAATTTCTTTGGTTTATTGTCAGTTTTAGGTATTGTTCAGATATGCCCAATATTATTAATTTAGGATCAGGATCCAGTTGAATATTAACCACTACGGAAATGATTTTAAAAATATCCACCCAAAATGTTTTAATTTTTATGCAATTTACAAAGGTATGGGTTAAATTAGCCTCAGAGTATTGACATTTATCGCAGATAGGAGAGATATTAGGAAAAATTCTGTTTAGTTTTGTTTTAGAATAATACAATCTGTGTAATATATTAAATTGTATTAAAGAATGTCTGGCATTTAACGAACATTGATGTATATGTTGTAGGCTTTCATCCCAAATATCTTTCGTTATGGGTTGAACGAATTCATTTTCCCATGCTTGTCTATATGATTCCGTCGACGGATTCTCACTATCTAACAGAATATTGTAAATATATGATATTAATTTGACTGTGTTGGGATGTTTATTCAAACATTTATCTAGAATCTCAGGCTCTCTAATTCTGTATTCTTGTGTATGTGATTTAACATAATCTTTCAATTGTAAATATCTAAAAAAATGATTTGAATGTAATCCATAATTCTGTTGTACCTCCAGAAGCGAGAGGAACATACCATTTCTATAAAGATGTCCTATCTTTTTAATTCCATAGTTTTTCCATTGTGTGAAGCCATTATCCAATACCGAAGGCTTAAATGAAGGGTTATTTGCAATAGGGAACGAAAGTGATAAATTATCCAGTTTTAATGTCTTTTTTATTTGTTTCCAAATTCGAATACTGCCATGTATTATTGGATTTTCACTATATATCTTTTTATTCAATTTTGTAGGGGATAGGAGAATCGGACCAATTTCAAATGGCAGACAGTCCTCCTTTTCCATCTTTAACCAGTCTGGTTGTTGATCCATATCTTCCAACCAGAAATTTATTTTTTTGACATTGACTGCCCAGAAATAAAATAAGAAATTTGATAAGACTAATCCTCCATTCGTCTTAGATTTACATAAGTGTTTTTTACTTATTCTGTGATTCTTATAATTCCAAATAAAACTTTTTACAATAGAGTCAATTTTTTAAAAGACATTTTTAGGAAGGTATATTGGAATTGCTTGGAAGAGGTATAGGAGGAAGGAAAATCATTTTAATTGCATTATTTTTACCGAGCATTGAAATAGGAAGCGTTTTCCAGTATTGAATATTCTTGTGCAATTTATTAAGTAAAGGTACGAAATTTGATTTAAATAAAGAAGTATATTTCTTGGTCACATAGATTCCTAAGTATTTAAATTTTTCATTCACTATTTTAAAAGGTGATTGTTGCAATATGTATACATTAGGTTCCATTATTGGCATAATCTCACTCTTCTTCCAGTTAATTCTATATCCCGAGAATAAACCAAATTGAGTTATAAGATTTAACAGATTAGGGATACTAATTTCTGGATTTGAAATATATAGTAATACATCATCTGCATATAGAGAAATTTTATTAACTGTATTTTTAGTATTATACCCATATATTTCTGGATGAGCTCGAATTCTTTCTGCAAGTGGTTCTATAACAAGAGCAAATAGTAACGATGATAACGGGCATCCTTGTCTACAACGTTTAGATAAATCAATTTTTTTTGATAACATTTGATTTGTCATTATTCTGGCTGTTGGATTTGGTATATAAAAGCTTAACCCATGTACAAAACTTCTCCCCTAATTGAAATTTTTCCATCACCAAAAATAAATAGGGCCATTCAATTTGATCGAATGCTTTCTCAGCGTCTAGCGAGATGACTGCTAAGTCTTCATTAGCTATTCGATTTGAGTATATAATGTTGAATAATCGTCTCAAATTATAATATGAATAACGTTTTGGAATAAAGCCAGTTTGATCAGGGTGTATTAATTTATAAATCACTAAGCTTAATCTGTGTGCTAAAATTTTGGTTAAAATTTTCTGATCGATGTTTAATAGAGCAATTGCTCTATAGTCTGAAGAAGGGTCTCGACCCGAAACGTCACCTATCTCCTTCGCTCCTTAGATGCTGCTGCACCCGCTGAGTTTCTCCAGCTTTTTGTGTACCCTCATTGCTCTATATGAACCTGGATCTTCAAGGTCCTTATCCGTTTTTGGAATAAGTATTATAGTAGATTCATTTAAGGTTTCTGGGAGTTTCTGTTGCATGAATGCTTGAGTATATAATGTCTGTAGGTGTAGCGAGATCAAGTCATGAAATTTTTTATAAAATTCACTATTTAAACCATCTGGTCCAGCGGCCTTTCCATTTTTTAAAGAATTAATAGATTCCTCAATGTATTTTACTGATATTTTAGCCCCTATTAATTCCCTCTCTTTCAAATCTAAACCAGTAAGGTTACAATTCTGTAAAAATAATTCCATTCCTACAGAGCCCCCTGCCGTTTTGGTTGAATAGTGTTTGATAGTATTGAGAGAATCTATCATTAATATCCTTGGGTAATGTTAATATTTCTCCCATATCTGATTTAATTTTATATATTGTTTTTTCCCCTTCCTGTTTCCGGAGCTGGTGTGCCAATAATCTTTGTGCTATATCTCCAAATTCAAAGTGTAATTGTTTACTCTTTTGATAAAGTTTTATGGATTGGTCCGAATATATTTGGTTTAACTTATATTTGTGTGCAGCAATTTTATTATGTATTATTATAGAAGGCGCGATTGCATTTTCCATATCTAATTGCTTTATTTCCATTTCTAATACCAGTTGTTTGGCGCGGTTCTCTTTATTATGAAAGGCTTGTGCGGAGATTAACGCTCCTCACATAAATGCTTTAAATGTTTCCCAAAAAAGGGAGGCAGAAGTTTCAGGGCAGTCATTTGTCTCAAAAAACATATTTATCTGTTTGATAAGATATTCATAGCATACTTTATCATTTAAAATTTGAGGATTAAGTCTCCATTGTGTCTGCTTGTCGGTCATACCACTTAGTTTGATCATGAATGTTAAGGGAGCATGATCCAAAATTATAATATTATGATATTTCGAATTATAAGTAAATGGGATGAGTTTAGAATCTACTAAAAAGTAGTCTATCCTTGAATAAGTTTTATGTACTGAAGAATAAAATGAGTATTCCCTTCCGGATGGGTTTTCAATTCTCCAAACATCCTTGATATTGGTGGTATTAATATATGAGTTTAATAATTCACTTGATTTGGATTTTGCTTTTCTTTGTCTTGTTGATCTATCGAGATAGGAATCTAATGTACAATTTAAGTCTCCACCAATATCAAATTATGTTGTGTCAGCTCCGGAATGGTATTAAGTATATTCTTAAAAAACATTGGATTATCAAAATTTGGTCCATAAACATTAAGAAAAATCACTTTTTTTTGATATAATTCAACCACCAGTATAATATATCTCCCATTGATGTCCGCTATAGTTGATATATGTTTAAAAGATATACCTTTACGAATTAAAATTGCGACACCTCTGGCCTTATGGGAAAATGAAGAGTGATATGTTTCAGCGATCCATTTTGCTTTCAATCTATGTTGTGCGTCTTTTTTAAGGTGAGTCTCTTGAATGAACGTTATGTCTGCTATGAGTGATTTTAAGTGAGCTAATACCTTACCTCTCTTGATTGGTTCATTAACTCCCTTGACATTCCAACTACAAAACGTAATTCCTTGACCCCCGTTTTTTCTATTTACGTCTTGCATCTTGCTTTTAGGGTGGTCTATAAAAGAGCAAATAGGTCAGCACCGTAGACCCGACCTTCCACCCGAACCCTGGACTGACGAGTTGTAATTCTAATTCATATAAATCCTCCTTACGGACACATCTCCACAACTAATATTTGTAAATAAATTCAAGATTAATGTAATAATTAGGAAAAAATACAAAAAGTAAAAAAAAAGAAAATTAATAAAATGTGAAAAGAAAGAAAAAACGACATCTAGATTTAATGTAGTAAGTGCTAGCCACACTAACGTGGCTGTCCATCTAAAGACTTCCGTAGATTAAACAAAAATATATAATTATTCCTAGCTCCATGCTACAAGAAAAATTTGAATATGAGTAATATACGGGATTATATTAAAACTATTTTAGACCAGAGTGTTGGTAATCATATAGTGAGAGACTATTACTCTCTTAGTTAGTTATTAGTCAAGTGTTAGTCTAATGTAGATAAAGGGTGAACATCACAAATTCCAATTAATAAAATATCTAAATTATAACTTTTTATTTGTTAGTTTTTTATATTTAACATATCATGTATTTAACTAGTTATTCCAATAATAATAACAAGTGTTTTTGATGATTAGTAATTGTTAGTAAAAAATTAGTACTAAATATTTAAAAAATAATATGTCCCTAATTGAGGGGACAACCCGATTGTCGATATCAGCTTTCAATAGTCCTTGACTATAACGAATTAAAGTTCCATTTGTTCTCAGCAAGATGACGGTATTATATGTAAATTATTCAATCCTCTCTCGAACCCACAATCTTCTGGGCATACGCCAGTGCTTTCGTGTGATCAGTGAAAAAGTGTTCCTTCTTCAGATAAGTGACTCGCAGTCTTGCGGGGTACAACAATCCGTATTTCAAATTGTCTATCTTCTTTAGAATCCCTCTTGTCTCGTTGAATAACGCTCTCCTTCTGACCACTTCTGCAGGGTAGTCTCGAAATATGCTTATTTTGTAATGCTGTTGTGAAGTTCATCCATTTCTCTTTTCTTTATATATATCTTCTGGGTCACTGAAACGTCCTCCTGGGAGGATGTTAAAACTGAGCCCGAGGCTTCAGACCGGCCTACTTCCTCCTTCGGGTGTTTTCCTCTTGTTGGTTTTCTAGTCGGTTCCTTTGTGGGGGAGTGTTTTACCGACATTAGGAATCCAGTCGAGGTCTGATGACGTCACACAGGCTGCCGGGGCGATTTCTGCAGGTCAGTTCTATATTAAGTTCCCGTTTTTTTTTTTTTTTTTTCGCGTGGAGCTAGTTGGCACTCACCCTATTCCACCATTAGCGCCACCGGAAGTCAGAGTCCACTTTCTTAAAAAAAATTTTTTAGGAAGATATATCGGGATCAGTTGAAACAGGTATAATAATTGCGGAAGAAAAATCATTTTTATCGCATTAATTCTACCTAGCATTGAAATAGGTAATGTTTTCCAATATAGGGTATTCATAAGTAGTTTATTCAATAGGGGTGGGAAATAAGATTTAAATAAAGAATCATATCATTTTGTTACATGAATTCCAAGATATTTGATTTTTTCATTTGCTATCTTAAAAGGATATTGTTGTAATATATGTATTTCCCATTATTGGCATAAGTTCACTTTTATTCCAATTAATTCTATATCCTGAAAGCAATCCAAATTGAGTTATTAAATCTAATAAGTTAGGAATACTAATTTCCGGCTTTGTAATATAAAGTAATACATCATCAGCGTATAAAGAGATTTTATTTTCAGTTTCTTTGGTTTCATACCCGTATATTTCAGGATGTGATCTCACGCCTTGTGCTAATGGTTCAATTGCCAGTGCGAACAGTAGTGGAGATAGAGGACAACCTTGTCTACAGCTTCGGAATAAATTAAATTTAGTTGATAACATTTGATTTGTTAATATTCTAGCTGTTGGCTTTGTATATAGTAGCTTAACCCATGTTATAAACTTCTCTCCCAACTGAAAAGTTTCCATAACTGAAAATAAATAACACCATTCAATCTGATCGAAAGCTTTCCCTGCATCCAACGAAATAATTGATAGATCTTTATTAATATTTCTTTTCGAGTATATAATATTGAATAATCGTCTCAGGTTGTTTGAGGAGTATCATTTTGGTATAATTCCTGTTTGATCTGAATGAATTACTTTATTAATCACTGTATTGAGTCTTTGTGCTAGTATTTTTGTTAATATTTTTTGATCAGTATTTAAAAGAGCTATGGCTCTATACGACCCCGGATCATCCAGATCTTTATCTGATTTAGGTATGAGCGTTATAATAGATTCATATTAATGTTTCTGGTAACTTCTGTTGTGCATAAATTATTCAGAAAGTGTCTTCAAAAGTGGTGCTTCAAATCTAGAATGTTTTTATAAAATTCTGAATCCAAAACCATCCGTCCTGGGTTTTACCATTTTTTTAATGACCTAATAGATTCTTCGATTTCTTTAGTAGTTATTTCAGCATTTAGTGATTCTCTATTTTCTGAATCCAGTCCTTTTAGATTAAAATTTTTTTTAAATGTTTCTATTCCTGTCCTATTTTCTGTCGTTTTGGCTGAATATAAATTTTTATAATATTGCAAAAATCTCTCATTTATATCTTTAGTTTGTATTAGTAATTCCCCTTTGTCTGATTTAATCCTATGGATTAATTTTTCTCCCTCCAATTTTTGTAATTGACGAGCCAATAAGTTGTTTGATGATCTGTCCAAATAAGGATCTAGTGTACAATTTAAATCTCCTCCAATTATTAGGTTGTGTTGTGATAATTCTGGGATATTATTTTTTTTTTTTTTTAAACAGTGGGCTGTCAAAATTTGGGCCATATACATTGACAAAAAGCATTTTTTGTGTGTATAATTCTCCTATTACAATAATATATCACCAGGGGGGGGGGGGTGGGGGGGGGATCACTCAGTTATAGTTGTAGTATGTTTAAATGAAGTGCCTTTACGAATTAATATTGCTACACCTCTAGATTTGTGTGTGAAAGAAGAATGATATACTTTGTCAATCCATTTAGCCTTTAAATGAGTTCTGCCTCTTTTTGGATGTGTCTCTTGGATGAAAGCCACATCTCTACTTAAGTGCTTTTAAATGTGCTAATACTTTACCTCTCATTAATTGGTTCGTTTATACCTTTAACATTCCAGCTACAAAACGTTATTCCTCCATTCCCCATATTCGATTGTAATCTTTGCATTTTATTTAAAGGGATAAAAGAATAGGCAAATGGTTCAGCTCGACATACCCGACTTTACACCCAAATTCAGAATAGATGAATTTCAAGACCCTTGGTATCTCTCACGTATACCTCCTTTGTATTAATTTATAACTCCATTCAAATATAAAATAATATTAACAAGAAATAATGTTAAAAAAAGGATAGATTAAGAGATTAAATAGGGTGCACAAAGAAAAAAAAACTACATCAATATTGGTGTAGTTAGTGTTAGACATACTACCATGGCTAGCAATCTATAGACTTCCATAGTCGATGTTACAAACTTATCCATCTCCATGGTTCATTAAAATTGTTATTCCATAAAAATATTTAACCGGGAGTATTAAACTCTGATGTGTACAAGATCCATCGGTCAAGTATATGATAATATCTATGCTTAATACATATTAAAATATATAATAATAAGAAAATATAAAAAAATAAAGTAATAATAAAAAATTAAAAGAGGGAAGAAAAATATAGAACAAATAAAAAAAATTAAAAGTACCACGGGGGATAAATAAAGTCAAAGTTTATATTTTGTGTGTTACACAAAAGGCTGGAGAAACTCAGCGGGTGCAGCAGCATCTAAGGAGCGAAGGAGATAGGCGACGTTTCGGGTCGAGACCCTTCTTCAGACCCTTCTGCTTTATATTTTGTGTGTTTATATTTACTATTTACTTAATTCTAATTAATTAGTTAATCATTAATTGGTAGTTATTAGCTTTAATTAATAATAATACCACAGTATTAATTTTAGTATGTGTCAGTTATTAATATTAGTAGTTACTATTCTAATTATTAGTATCCATAGGAGAGTCTCCAATCCGTATCTCCCCGAATCTCCAATCCGCATCCTTCTCCATCTTCCTTTAAACCTTTAAATTTGAAAGATATTAACTCCAAATTGTGTAACATATTTTGTACTTCAATATGTTTACCTGAGAATAATTCTGAAAAGAAAACTGGGTCTACCGTTACTCAGTTCTTAGATGTGGCCATTTCAAAACAAACAGTATGCACCTAAAGCAGTCTGAAGTTGTCATTAGCAAAATTGGCAAAAAGTGAACAGTTGGGACATTTTTTTCTAAAAAAAAAGCTTGACAACTGTTTCTAAGTTTTATATATGTTTTATAATAAAGATACATCTACAACAATCATGTGGGAACTGATTTATGGGTTGACGCATCGAGATGTTAAGAAAAATCCCAAATATGCCCCCAAAATGCTCATTTCTAGCTCATTGTGTGCTATGATTTCCTGCTCGCGTAATGGAATGGTAGATCATCATTACAGTTTACAGGACCATCCACGTACATTGTCTTACTACTAGTACTAGCTAGGTTTGGTAATTTGCTCAGGATAATATTAGCCTGAACTGTATAAAAAGATTTTAATGGGAGAACAATGTGGACTAAAAATACTCTCCATCACAGCTTGTTTCTCCATTTGAATGTAGAAAACTTTAAAAACTTAGGTCATCAAAGTATTTTTTTATTAGATTGGTTCAGGGTACTAAACCTAACAAACATAAACAACAAATTGGAAGTCAGTCCCAAACTCACTGACTTCATCCATTTACACTTCCATCCGGCACAAATACACCCTGGACCATTTCCGACATTTCCCTACATTTTGAAAGAAAGAAAGAATCTTGACCTGAAAAGAAATGAAATTTTTTGATTCATAATTCTTGAAAAAAATGGAAAATTCTTGAGAAAGAATTGATTCTTGATTCCACTTGAAAGAAAGAAAAAAAAAAAAAATCTTGAAAAAAAAAAAAACTGGAAATTGAAAAAAAGAGAAAATTCAGGAGGCCAACTACTAATATCTCCACCCCAGACTCCCTGACCGCCAGCCACCATAAACCCACTGACACCCATGCCTATCTGACTATTCTTCTTCCCACCCTGCTTCCTGTATGGACTCCATCCCCTACTCCCAATTCCTCCATCTATGCCGCATCTGGACCCAGGATGAGGTGTTCCACACTAGAGCATCGGAGATGTCATAATTCTTCAGGGAACGGGGGTTCCCTTCCTCTACCATAGATGAGGCTCTCACCAGGGTCTCTTCTATACCTCGTGACTCTACTCTCGCTCCCCATCTCCCCACTCGTAACAAGGGCAGAGTCCCCCTTGTCCTCACCTTCTACCCTACCAGCCATCACGTACAACAAATAATCCTCCGTCATTTTCGCCACCTCCAACGTCACCCCAACACTTCACATCTTCTCCCGTTTGCTTTCCGCAGAGACCACTCCCTTCGTAACTCCCTGGTCAAATCGTCCCTTCCCATCTGAACCACCCCCTCTCTGGGCATTTTTCCTTGAAACCGCAAGAAATGCTACACTTGTCGCTTTACCTTCCCTCCTTGACTCCATTCAAGGACCCAAGCAGTCTTTTCAGGTGTGGAAGAGGTTCACCTGCACCTCCTCCAACCTCATCTATTGCATGCGCTGCTCTAGATGTCAGCTGCCCTACATCGGTGAGACCAAGCGTAGGCTTGGCGATCGCTTCGCCCAACACCACCGCTCAGTTCGCAATAACCAACCCGATCTCCCGGTGGATCAGCACTTCAACTCCCACTTCCATTCCGAATCCGACCTTTCTGTCCTTGGCCTCCACCATGGCCAGATCACCGTAAATTGGAGGAGCGGTACCTCATATTTTGCTTGGGCAGTTTGCACCCCAGCGATATGAACATTGACTTCTCTAATTTCAGGTAGTCCTTACTTTCTCCTCCACCCCTTTTTTTTTCCCCCCTCAGCTCTCCCTCAGCCCACTGGCTCCTCCTCGTCCTTTCTTCTTCCCGCCCCCCCACCAGGGTTGCAGGTCTGAAGAAGAGTTTTGGCCCGAAACGTTGCCTATTTCCTTCGCTCCATAGATGCTCCCTCACCCACTGAGTTTCTCCAGCATTTTTGTCTACTTAAATAAACAAATTATCAGTTATGAATAACAAAACAAAATAACATTATTGTTTCAATTTCACTTTCTTGATCTGTGATATAAGGTAAGTAAATAGTGCAATGTTTCCCTGTGATATATAGTAAGTAATATTGCAATGTTCCAAATCATACTTAACAATGTTAAACATGAGACTGAATGTATGAATCTAAAGTACAGAACAAGTATCTTCAAAACTATTTTTATCTGGGACCTGGCCAGAGATAAGCATCTTATAATGGCACAAATTGAGCCCGACAATAAACAACATAATTTAGTTTTATATTTTGAAGCATTCACTCTCAGCGTCAATACTGATATTGGCAATTATGTCCAAACTATAGGATGTCGATACGGCTTTCCATAGTTTTTTCTTAAGATGGGATGACTTAAGCTTATCAAAATTAAAGTCCACCCCCACATTTAAGATAAACACCATCAATCACCATCAAACCACCATGATGCGGTGCTGTTCGAAGGGCCAAATGGCCTACTCCTGCACCTATTGTCAAATAACATAATATTCTAGCTCAATTGGATTTAGGCCTATATAGCTTAGTTTATTGCACAAATTCACAGGGCATTTATATGCACTTGCTGATGCTTGATCCTAACCATGTGTCAGTCATTGTACCTCTCTGCAGACCATGTGCTCTGGGCATGGCATTGTCCCATGGCATTGGTTTTAATGTAAATGATCAACTGAACACTATAACTGAATTATGCATGATATCCCTGCATTATAATAGCAACCTAGAATTATGTAGCAAAGTAAAACAACTTGCCTCAAACAGCCGTAAACAGTGATGCTTTACTGCAAAAACTTCCATCCAATCCGATGTTGATATATTGTTTGGATACAGCTAAGGAAAGCATGTCTCCACAAGGGGGGGGGGGGGGTGGGGAAAAGGGGGGGTGGGGGGGGGATCTCAGCCAAATGGCCAAATATATAGAAAGCCAAATAGGACACTCCAACAGTTTATTCCCACTGTTAGCCTCTTGTCCCTCTTTTCTCATTGAAATAGGTTGTGGTGGAAATGGTCGATAAAGTGGTTAATTTTTTGACATGAGTCACTTTCTATTCACTAGCCGAAGGTTGTGGTTGATCATTTAAAACTGGGTCAGCTCATATCTTTAATACCTACACTAGCTTACTTGGGCCCAAGGATTTATTATAAGGGGGGGGGGGGGGGGGAGGTCTAGTAAGGCCTAGGCAATGTGTTACCATTCTGGCACGGGTCATTTTGTATTTCCTAGTCTGTGATTGGACAAAGGACAAAGGACAAAGGACGTCACATACACCAATTGGTGTAGTGAAATTTTACTTGCCATGCAGCACACATATAAAGATAAAACACCACACTAAGAATGTAACAATAAACATAGAAACACCCCCCCACAATGGTCCCACTGTGGGGGAAGGCACAAAGTCTAGTTCCATCCCCATGTTCACCCATGGTCGGGCCTATTGAGGCCTCCGCAGTTGCCGCTACGGGGCCCGATGTTCCAGGCTGTTCTCGCCAGATGATGTTGCTCCGGTGTCGGGAGATTCCTCACAGTGGCTTGGGACACCTGGAGCAGCTGCTTCCTTACTCGAGATCGCGGCTTCCGAAGCCGATTGATCATCTAAACCTAATTTTAGCTGGTCCCTTTCATATCTAGGCTAGAAATTGTCCCCCCCCATGTTTTGATTGGCCTAAGGGCCCATTTAGGGGTTCTGGGGCCCAATGCAGCAGATAACTGTTCTGTCAATTAGGTCAATTTATATCCCCACAGTCTGAAAGATTATTTAAAATTGGTTTTAGCTGGTACCCACAATATCTAGGCTAGCCTCGTTGGACAGCCGGGTCTAGGGTGTCCATTTTTTGGAGTGTCTGGTACCTGTAGTGCAGCGGACTATTTGTCTGGTGTAACCCATTTTTTACTCTATGAACTCAACTTGTTCATTTGGCATTATTTTTGAGTGGCACCTTGCTCGTCTATGCTAGCCCATTTTTTAGGCCCTTTGTGGGGGGTCTAGCGGGCCTTTTGCAGCGGGGAAAAAGGTCTGCCGTTTGTGTTGATGATATAGGCGTGGCAGCGAGCACACCATGTTAGTGGATTTTAGTGGAGTTACCTCACTCATCTATTTAGCACCCATTATTTGGCCCCTTGGGGGATCCCCCAGGTGTACACGCAGCGGGTGATATCCGGCAGACTCCCAATTCCATTCATTTCAAGTGACCCCCTATACACTCCCATAGTCAGACATTGGTACGTAGTTCGTCTAACCTAATGTCTCTGGGCTGAAGGTCTAAATCGTGCCAGACCGTGATGCAACGAGTCAATATGCTGTATACTGTCACCTATATGTTGACAGACACAATCTCCTCTTAAGGAACAAGGTAGGGCAGTTGTCCAGGAACAATGTAGGCCGCATTGTTTAACGTGTTAGTGAGGGAGCTCGTTGGGTTGAGTGATCACACTCCTATTACATTTAAAGTAGTTGTCGGTAGGATAAGGACGGCCAAGAAACATGAACCTCCTAAAATTGGGGAAAGGGCAAATTTGCTGGCATTAGATGGGATCTTGCAGCGATCGATAGGGAGAGCCTGCCTACCGATCATAAGGTCATAAGTGATAGGAGCAGAATTAGGCCATACGGCCCATCATGTCTATTCCGCCATTCAATCATGGCTGATCTATCTCTCCCTCCTAACCCCATTCTCCTGCCTTCTCCCCATAACCCCTGACACCCGCAATTCAAAGGGATAAAGGGACAGTTCGCAAGCAGGAAGCTTTGAAAGGTGAGGTAGCAGGCGTAAAGGGACAATGTTCCTCTTACTGTAAAGGGCAAGGCTAGTAGGTTTCAGGAATCATGCTGACAAGAGATGATGAAGGTCTGATCAGGTAAAGGATGGCCGCATGTGATGTATTTAGGCAGTCGGAATCAAGCGAATCCCTCCGCGGGTATAAGAAGTGCAGGAATATACTAGTGAAGGAAACCAGGAGGGCGAAAGGAGGACGTGAAACCGAGCTGATAAGCAAGGTAAATGAAAACCCGAAGAGATAGGGTGGTGGCTCTAGAAACAATGGATCCCCCTAAATATCAACATTGTGGTCTTTCAATAGCACCACGAGAAACGAGGGAGAGATGAATGGATATTTATTATCCATTTCTGCCTAGCTGGGATTGATGGAAGCTAAAGAAGAGAGAGATATGAGTTGTCGGCAGCTACATCATATAGTAATTGACAAAGATGAGTTAATGGTGAGTTTAAAGCACATTACGACAGACAGATCTTCAGGGCCTGAGCACGTCCATCCTTATACATTGTGAAATGCCAGTGAGGAAGTTGCGGATGCTCTTGCAATTACAGTATATTTGTATTATCAGTAGCAACAGTTGCAGTTGCGGGAGATTGTACGGTGGATAATGTTGTTACGGGGTTTAAGAAGGGCAGTATGTACATGCCAGGGATCTACGGGCAATTGAGCCTGACAATAGTGGTGCATAGTGTAGGAAGGAACTGCAGAAGCTGGTTTAAACCAAAGATAGACACAAAATGCTGGAGACGCAACATCTCTGGAGGGAAGGAATGGGTGACGTTCGGGTTGAGACCCTTCTTCAGTAAGTTGTCGGATGAGATATGTTGTGGCAGGATCGGCCCACATTTGGATCAGCATGGACTGACTAGAGATACTCAACATGGCTGAATGGACATTAGCAAGTCCTTTGACAAAGTCCCACATGCTGAGCTTGTCTGAAAGGAAGACTGTCCAGTTTGACTCCTGGTTTGTTGTTTGAAACGGTGTTGTCCAGGCAGACCCAGTGACGGGGAGCGGGACGACATGATGATTCAGGGCGATGATCGGAGGAGGAGGTGTAGGTCAGAGGCGGACGTAGGGGGGTGGGACTGACGATAGAGCACGGTGATTGGAGGAGGGAGACGTCCTGGTGGAGCAAAGATCATAGAGTAGCAATGTTACAAAATTTTGAGATTTTAAAAAGCAAGTCGGCAATTTATCCCATCAGATAAAGCATAAAAAGAAGCTTAATTTGACACCTAATTCACTTTCATATATTCAGTATTAAAAAAGTTACAGCCCATTTTCATCATACTCGGAAATTGGCAACTTGTTCCCTATTGCTTTTCCATTGACTTAACTCAAAAGCTGTGATCAAGGACAGTCAAAAGCCCATAACTTTCTTAAAAAATTTAAGAGAAACTGAATGACATTTTCAGTTTTTGTAGATTGAAGCATTCGAAACAAATATAAACATCTTACTTGGATGACCTGAAATTAAAGCACATAAGTAGTTTATTACCTAATTGGAGCTTAATTACAATATTTAATTACTAGATCTAAAACATCTATCCCATTTCTTAAAAAAGGTTAACATTTTTAAATAGCCTGTCCAAAAACATTCACACAAAAGTCACAATAAACATGATTTTTAAAATCTCATTGTCATTAATTTATAGGCCAAATGAAGGAATGTTTAATTCCCCATAAATGATGGCCATTTAAATCAGCTTGCAGTGAGATTTTTGGTGTGAACGCATACGATTGGAACGTTCCATTTGCGGTAAATTTACACCCCACATTCGCAGGATAAACACGGCCGGTTTCGTATGGGGCCAAATCACTTTCGCACGTGAAATTTGATTAAAGCAGCTAAGATGTTTTAATATGTAAAAAATAAACGGCATACCTTGCTTGGTCCCTACGTGAGAGCCGTCCCCGTTGTCGGCGTTGAAGGCTTTAGAAGACAATTTTATTTACTTCCTGCTATTAAATTTATCACACTATTTTTTAAGAAAACTTGATAAAATGGCAATGTCGGAGGAGCGATTTTTCTCTTCACAACAAACAGCCGGACAAAGATCGATTTCAACAGGCTGGAGAAAAACGGCATTTTGAATCCGCCCCCCTCACAAAGGCACCAAAGTTGCGCACATGGCCAGTGGCAGAACTGCAGCGCCGCTGAAGGTAAGTTTTGTAACATGCCTACATAGAGCGAAGCTTGAATTGGACCATTCGCTGGGCCTTTCATCGCCGGGCGCAGCTTGAAATCAAACTGCTGCATCGAGGCTCCTGATGTTGAAGCCCCCGCCGGCAGATTTTAAGCTGTTCCGGGCAATGAAAGGCCCCACGAACAGGTCGATTCAAGCCCCACGATTCGGGGTGGACAAAGCTGCAGTTGCTGGAGTTCAGAGTCGGTCACCAACCAGGTTAGCTTCCGATGTTACCGTCCACAGGGCCCACGGCTGAATCCTCCGAAGCCTCGTGCGCACGTGTTAGTTTGTGTGTGCATGCCACATGCACATGCACATGCGGCGCCAAGAATTTGTGTCCCCCCCCCCCCCCCCCATGTTTGATTGCGATTTCCGCACCTGATTCCAGCTGAACCCTTGGTGCTCTGGTATTTCTTACAGTTTCTGCGTTTTCTTCGATGAAAACAGAACGTGATTGTTTAATTCTTTTCCTATATCCCTATTTTCTGCCATAAATCTCTCGACTCTACGACCCACGTTTTCCATTGCACGTCATCCATTTTATATGTCCTCAGCAGCTCTTACATTCTACTTTGGGTATCAGTCTACTCTCATATTCTGTTTCACTTCTTTGTCTCTTTCCTGCCCCAGCTGAGGCGAATTCTAAAGAATTCGCAGTCCGCAGGTTAGTGGCAATCTGGCAAATTTATTAACTGTTCTTAAATGTTCAAGGACGCAGAATCACACAGAAGATAGAAACAAAATGCTGGAGTAACTCAGTGGGACAGGCAACATCTCTGGAGAGAAGGAATGGGTGATGTTCCGGGTCACGACCCTTCTTGAGACTCGTTCATTTACCCATTGTGAATACAACTTGTCTTCAGGTATCATTTAACTACTTCCTCTCCCACCTTAATCCAATGCCCTCCATCTTTAGACAACTATGGGGAAAAGATTGTGACCATGCATCACATCAATGCCTGTCATATTGTAAACCTTCTAAAGATCACCCGTTAACCCACCACCCTCGAAAGTAAACACTCCCAGACGATACAGTCTTACCCTGTATCTGAAGACGTCCTGTCACGACAAAGATCTTGGGAACCTTTCCTGCGCCCTCTCCTACTTACTCACATCCATCCTTTAACATCAGTAAGCAATGATGTATCACAGCGATTGGTGTTGGGACCGTACGAAGGTAGGTGGAGTAGCAGAGAATAAGGAGAGGTGCCCTGATATACAGAAAGACCTAGATCAACTGGAGAGTTTGGCGGAGAGGTAGCACATAATTATATTTAATCGAATCGATAATTGAATTTAATCCTGACAATTTTGAGGTGATGGACATTGGAATGTCTAAACATGGCTGGACATGTGGATTGCAGGTTTACATCACCTTAAAACGGCAACACAAGTGGATAGGATCGCGAAGAAGGCATTTAGCTTGCTTGCTTCACAGGCAGAAATACTGGGAAAGAACTGAGATAAAAGGTAAAAGGCATCAATTAGGCCGCACTTGTAATACTGAATGCAATTCTGGTCACAACGCTATAGAAATTACTAGATTAAGTGGGACCCGTTGGGGCCCAACATCACATGGGAGGGTTGGTCACCAACGCAATATTCCACCTCTCCACCAATTCCATATTGCTCACCAGTGGGTGGGGGGGGGGGGGGGGGTTCAGTTGTGCTAGTATGGGTGTTGCTGGCCGAAAGTACTGGTTTCCAGAGGGCTAGTATAGACAGTGTGGGCCGAATGGATTCTTGGGCTGGCAGCCAACTATTGCAATGATTTTAAAAGCAAGCATGGCTAAACAATTTGGCTGCAGCCACATGACAACCAAACTCCATTTTGTGAACACAAACGTTTTAAAAAGGCGAGGCAAGCAATTGGGCTGCAGCCACCAGACAACCAAATTCAATTTTGTGAAAACAAACTCTTTAAAAAAGACAGGCAAACAATTGGACTGCAGCCACCTGTCACCAAAAATCCATTTTGTGAACAAAACTCTTTTAAAAAGGTCGTTGGAGGGAAGCATTGGGCTGCAGCCACCTGACAACCAAAATCCATTTTGTGAACACAAACTCTAAAAAGGCCCCGGAGGCCCACAATTGGACTGCAGCCACCTGACAACCAAAATCCAATTTGTGAAGAAAATTCTTTAAAAAGGCAAGGCAAACAATTGGGCTGCAGCCACCAGACAACCAAAATCCATTTTGTGAACACAAACTCTTTAAAAAGGTGAGGCAAACAATTGGGCTGCAGCCACCTGTCAAACAAAATCCATTTTGCGAACACAAACTCTTTAAAAAAAGGGACGAGGCAAACAATTGGGCTACAGCCACCTGACAACCAAAATCCATTTTGTGAAAACAAACTTTAAAAAAAATAGGTAATCAATTTGGCAGCAGCCACATCAAGGGGACTCACCATGGAGTAGACGTCCGTTCTGTGTTATTCGCAGCTCAGAGAGCCGTGACCCTCTCGCTTCCTGGGTCTGGCAGAGACTGAGTGAGGCACAACACTTCTGGGTTTTATAGTCCCTTCCCCCTACCCCCTGCCACCAGCAGGGGCAGCAGAGAGAACAGAGAGAATGGGGAATTTTTTAAAAACATTAATATCGCTCTCATCTTTCATCGATGGGATAAATCCTCTGGTCCCGGAAGGCGGAGGGGGGCTCTGAGTGAGGTGGCGTTCTCTCGGACATCGCGGGAAAAGTGGGCCAAAGGGTAAAGATCAGACTTTAGTTGATATATACTTAGACCAAAGTGCAGACCCGTTAGTACGGGGTCTGTTCCCCTAACGTGCGGTTTGCGGGGGAGGGAGGCGTGCAGCATGAGGCGGTCACACACACTAACTACCCACCCGGCAACACGTAATCTCCCCCTTGATATTATATTAATATTATTAATTGCTCCTTTTACCCAATAACCGCCCTATCTATGATGCTAGCACCCACCTTGCAGGCGCGTCGTAGGACGGGGGGGGGGGGGAGTTAGAGAGTTGAGGGCAGAGAGAGAGTGGGGAGAGACAGAGAGGAGAGGGCAGATACAGGAAGGGCAAGAGAGGGGGTGGAGGGGGGGAGGAGGAGAGGATGGGTGAGTGACGGGTGGGGCAGGTAGGGTGGGGCGGAGCGGTGAGAGGGGATGGGGAGAGAGTGGGAGGTGAGGGGGAGACTGGGAAGATAGTGGGGAGGGGAGATGGGGAGAGAGTGGGGAGTGGGAGGAGAGGGTAGGGGGAGGGAAAGGGAGAGAGAGGGGATGAGGATTGTGGAGGGGAAAGGAGGAGATGCGGGGAGGGTAAAGGAGGGAGATGGGGCAGGGGAAGGTCATGGTGGGGGGAAGGGGGGGACGGGTGGGTGAGGGGGAGTAGAGAAGGATGGTGGAAGGGTAAGGGGTGGATGAGGGGAAGAGGGTTGGCAGTGAGAGGAGAGGGGTGGTGGGAAGAGGGGAAGTACGAGAGGAAGGGGGAGTGAGGTAGTAGGGGAGAAGAGGGGGAGGGGAGAGGTTGGAGACGAGGTAGTGGGTAGGCGAGAGTGGAGGGGGAGAGTGGGAGGGTGAGAGAGAGGGGAAGAGTGGGGAGTGAGGGTAGCAGGGGAGTAGTGCAAGAGAGAGGGGAAGGGGTGTGGAGGGTGAGTTGGGGGTGAAGAAGGGGGGTGGGATGAGGGTGAGAGAGGGGGTGGGAGGGGTATGAGGGAGGGGTGAGGAGAGAGGGGGATGGAGAGGGGGAAGATAGGGGGAAGGGAGGTGAGAGGGGGTGGGGGAGGGGATGAGAGGAGGGTTCGGGTGAGGGTATGAGAGAGAGGTGTGGGTGGTTGGGGTGGGGTTGGGGTGGGGTAGAAGAGGGGTGGGGAGGGAGGGGGAGAGGAGGGAGAAGGGAGGGGAGGGATGGGGGATAAGGGGAGTGGGGGAAGACTGTGTGAGGAGGGGGAAAGGGGTCGGGGGAGAGAGAGGAAGAGTGTGGATAGGGAGGGAGTGATTGGTTTAGGGGCAGGGGAAGAGTGGGAAGGGAGGGGAGAGCGAGAGAGAGGGGGAGGGGACAGGGGTGGGGGGAGGAGAGATGTGGAAGAGTGGGGTGGGAGGGGAGAGGGGGTAGGGGAAAAGGGGTGGAGAATGGAAGGGGGTGGGTGAGAGAGTTAAGGGGTGGGGGGAGAGGGATAGGGGTGGCGAGGATGGTGGGATTAGAGGGAGGAGTGGGAGAGGAAGGTGAGGGGTGGAGGAGAGAGATGTGGAGGTGAGGGGGAGGAGAGGAGGGGGGTGGAGAGAGGTGTGGGGGAGGGGGGAGGGAGGGGAGGAGGGAGATGGGGTAGGGGAGAGAGGGGACGAGTGTGGAGGGAGGGAAAGTAGGAGGGGGAAGGGGGAAGGGGGGTGGCGGAGAGAGAAAGGGTGGCGGAGAGGGATGGGGTGGGAGAAGGGGGTGGGGGAGAGAGGGAAGGGGGGGGTGGGGGAGAGGGGATGTGGGTGGGAGGAGGAGGGGAGGAAGAGGGAGGGGGTGGGTGAGGGAGATGGAGAGGGAGGAGGAGAGGGGGGTGGGGGAGGAGAGTGGGGAAAGATTGTGGATAGTTAGTGAGGCGAGGGGGAGGGTGTAGGGGCAGTCATCTATTACCCACTCCCTATCACCCCCATCCTCTTTCTCTATTCCCACACACGTGATCACATTATTCAACACAGGCTGCGGGGGGGGGGGGGGGGAGGGGGGGCTGGGGCTGGGCAAGGGCAGATGTAAATGGATCCATCCGATTGGACATCTGTGAGAATTTGGCATTGTGACATCACATGATGAACGTTCACCAAATTCTATGGGTGAGAGCAGTTGATTTTTTACGTTTTGAAATATTTGGGGGGGGGGGAAGGATTTTATTAAATAATTGTGTAAATAATAAAGGGTCATTAAATGTAAATGAGGAGTGCTGGTTGAATGTAAAGTATAATGTCTAGCAAGATGGAAAATATCACGGCGTTTGAGTTCTGGTTTTGGCGGGACTATGGAATCAAAGGCCAAATTCTTATCTGAAAAAAAAATGGAATGTGACATACACCAAAAGACACACACTTGTCTGGCGGCAGACACACACACATACAGAGTTTAAAAGTATATTACTAGACCAAGTGCAGACCCGTTGGGTCTGTTCACCCAACGTGTGGTTGCAAAAGGGGGGGGGGGGGCGATGTTGGTCACACTCACTATACTACCGCCCCGCACCCCGCCACACCACACTAACTACCCCATTGATATTATATTAATATTATTCATTTGCTCCTTTTACCCCATAACTGCCCTTATCCACCTGACGCCATAGCCGCCCAACTCGCTAGGCGTGTCTAGAGGGGGTGGGGGGATAGAGAGTGAGGGAATAGAGAGAATGGGGAGGAGACAGAGAGGGGAGGCGGCAGAGGGGGACCCAGAAGGGCAAGAGACAGAGGGCGGGGGGTGGAGGGAGGAGGGAGGTATTGTGTGGGTGAGGGGGGGGAGGGTGGGTAGAAGGGGACGAGGGAGATAGAGAGAGAGTGGAGATTGGGGAGGGGTGGGGAGGGGGTAGAATGGTGAGCGAGTGGGGAGGGGAGAGGGTAGGTGTGACGGGAGCGAGGGAGGGGGATGAGAATGGGGGGTGGGGTAGGAGAGCAAGGGAGGGTAAAGGAGGAGACAGGGGTAGGGGGAAGGGATGTTGAGTGGGGTTTCGTAGAGGGTGGGTGTATGCGGGGTAGAGAGGGATGGGGGAGGGGGGGAGGGTGGGTAGCAGGGGGAGAAGGAGATGGGGGATGAGAGGGTGGGGAGGGGGAGATGGGGGAAAGAGGTTGGGAGGAGAGGGGAGGGGGAGGGAGAGTGTTAGAGGGGGTTGAAGGATGGGGAAGGGGAGGAGAGCGGGGAGGGTAAAGGGAGGAGACGGGGTAGGGGAAGGGGGTGGTAGCGGGGAGGAGAGGGGTGGGGAGATGAGGGGAGGAAGAGAGATGGGGAGGGGAGTGGAGAGGGGGATGGAAAGAGGGGGAGGGGGATTAGTTGGGGAGAGAGACGTGGAGGGGGGAAATGAGAGAGGGAGTTCAGGGAGGTTTTTGAGAGAGTAGTGGGGGAGGGAGGGGGAGAGAGGGGGAAAGTGTTGGTGGAGAGGGGTAGGGAGGAGGGAGAGAGAGGGAGAGTGTGGAGGGACGGGGAGAGTGGTGGGGGGAGGGGGGAAGTGTTGGGGAGGGAGGGGGAGAGCGGAGAGAGGAGAAAGAGTGGGAGGGAGGACGAGAGAGGGAGGGGTGAGGAGAGAGAGGTGGGGGAGGGAAGTTGGGGAGGGGTGGGGGATGGGGAGAGAGAAGTGGAGGAGTGGGCGGGAGGGGGATAGGTGTAGGGGGGTAGTGGTGGGAAGTGGTGAGGGGGGTGGACGTGAAGTGGAGAGGGACAGGGTGGGGGAAGGGGGAGAGATGTGGAAAGTGTGTGGAGGGAGGGAGAGGGGTTCAGGGGGGGTAGGGAGAGAGGTGGGGGAGAGAAGGGGAGGGGGAGGGGGTTAGGGGGGTGTGGTGGAAGGGAGTGAGGGGTAGGGAAAAAAAAGGGGGTGGGGGGAGAGATGAAACGGTGGGGGAGAGAGGGAAGGGGGGTGGGAGGAGAGAGGGAAACGGGGTGGGAGGAGGATGGGGGCGAGGGAGAGGTAGAGGGGTTGAGGGAGGACAATGGAGAGGGGAGGAGAGAGGTGTGGGGGAGGAGAGGGAGAGAGGTTCGGGGGAGGGTGGAGGGGAGGGGAAGGAGGAGATGGGGATAGGGAGAGGGGAGAGGGGGAAGTGTGTGGAGGGAGGCGGAAGAGTGGGACGGTGAGGGGGGTGGGCGGAGGAGGTGGGAAGGGTGTGGGGGAGAGGGAAGGGTGGTGGGGGATTAGAGAGAGGGATGGGATGGGGGAGGGGGGAGAGGGAAGATGGTGGTGTGTTGGGAGGAGGAGGGGGAGGAGAGTGAGATGAGGTGCGGAGAGGGAGATGGAGAGGAGGGTGGGGAGAGGGGTGGGGGAGGGGAGAGAGGGATGGGGAGGAAGGGTGGAGAGAGGGGTGTTGGGGGGGGGGGGGGATTGGGGGGGGAGGGGGAGTTAGGGTAGGGTGTGGAGGAAGAGTGTGGATGGGAGGGTGAGAGGGTGGAGGGAGAGAGGGGAAGAGTGAGGAGGATGTGGAGAAGGAGGTGGAGGGTAGGGGCAGTCATCCATTCCCCACTCCCTATACCCCCAATCCTCTTTCTCTATTCCCACACACATGTTCACGTTATTCGACACAGGGTGCAGGGGGGGGGGGGGGGGGGCAAAGGCAGCATGTAAATGAGATCATTCCGATTGCGACATCTGTGAGCATGGGGCATTGTTGACATCACACAAGTGGATACGTTCACCAACATTTCTTATGGGTGAGAGCAGTTTGATTTTCTTTACATTTTCAAATATTGGGGGGGGGGGGGGGAGGAAGGATTTTATTTAAACTGTTTGTTCTGTAAAATGTCTAAATGTTATGTGGAGTAAATCGTGAATGTAAAGCGTAAGTCTAGCAAAATAGAAACCATCGGTGCGTTTGAGCTTCTGGTTTTGGGGGTGGAGGGGGAGGAGGAGAGGCATGGGTGAGTGAGGGGGGTGAGGGTTGGGGAGGAGGGGAGAGGGAGATGGGGAGAGATACGAGAGGGGGGAGGGGGAGATGGGGAAGAGATTGGGGAAGGGGTGGGGGATGTGGGGAGGGCGGAAGGGAGAGAGGGGGATGATTGATGGGGGAAGGAGGAGAGCGGGGGGGGTAAAGGAGGAGGGACAGGGGTAGGTGGGAGGGGGTGGTAGAGGGAGGTGAGGGTGGTTGAGGAGGTAGAGAGGGGTGGGGGCTGAGGGGGAGAGAAGGGGTGAAGGGGGAGTTGAGAGGGGTGGGGGAGATGAGTGGAGGAAAGGAGAGGGGGAGGAAGAGGGGGAGAGAGAGGAGAGGGAGGACGAGTTGGGGGGAGGAGAGGAGGGGGAGAGAGAGTAGGGGGATGAGGGGGAGAGGGAGAAAGGGAGGGAGAGGGGTGGGGACTGGGAGGGAGAGGGGAAAGAGTGGGGAGTGAGGGGTGGATGAGGGGGAGAGGGGGTAGCAGGGAGTGGTGCAAGATTGAGAGTGGAAGGGTGATGGGGGGAGAGAGGGAGATAGAGAGTGAAGAGGGGTGGGGTAGGGGGAGCGAGGGTTGGAGGGGGAGTGAGAGGGGTGAGGGAGAGAGGGAGCTGGGAGGGGGGAGAGAGGGTTGGAAAGGGGAGGAGGAGAGAGGGGTTGGGGGAGGGTGGTGACAAGGTTATGGGAGTTTTGAGGGGGTGAGAGAGGGGGCGGGGAAGGGCGGAGAGAGGAAAGTGAAAGAGTGGGGAGGCAGGGGGAGAGGTGTAGGGGGAGTGGTGAAGTGGACAGAAGGGGGGAGGGGGAGGGGGACAGTGGTGGAAGAGGGAGAGCTGGTAGGGGGAAAGGGGTAGGTGGGGGGGGGAGGGAGGGAGAGATGTTGGGGAGCGAGAGAGGGGTGGGGGACGGGGCAAAGATAGAGTGGAAGAGTGGGGAGGGAGGGGGTGAGGGGGAGCGGTTGTAGGTAGGGGGAGTGGTGAAGTGGGAGAAGGAGGGGAAGTGGTGGTAGAGGGAGAGAGGGGTAAGGGAAAAGGGGTAGGGTAGAGGAGGTAGGGGGAAGGGAGGGGGAGAGAGAGAGGATGGGGGGAGGAGGGGGGGTCGGGAGGTTGAGAAGGGTGGGCGATGGGGGAGAGAGAGTGGAAGAGTGGGGAGGGAGGGGGAGCGGGTAGGGGTTGTTGTGGAAGAGGGGTAGGGGGTAAGGGGCGGGGTGAGAGTGGGAAGGGGGTGGGGAGGAGAGGGGAAGGGGGGTTTGGGGAGAGAGGGTATGGGGGTTGGGGAGGGAGAGAGGGATGGGGGTGGGAGGAGGAGGAGGAGGAGGGGGATAAGGGTGAGGGAGAGGGGGAGGAGGGGGAGATTGGAGAGGGGGGAGGAGAGAGGGGTAGGGGTGGGGGAGGAGAGAGGGGAGGGGGAGGGGAGAGGTGTGGGGAGGGAGGGGTGGAGGGAGATGGGGTAGGGGAGAGAGGGGGAAGGGAAAGTGTGGAGGGATGGGAAAGAGTGGGGAGGGGGGTGGGGGACGGGGTGGGGGAGAGAGGGAAAGGGGGTGGGGGAGTGGGAACGGGGGTGGGGGGGGTAGAGAGGGATGGGCGTGGTGGAGGAGGGGGAGGGGGGGGAGAGAGGTGTGGGGTGAGGAGGGGAGATGGAGAAGTGGAGGAGAGATGTATGGGGAAGGGGGACGAGACGGTGTGGCGGAGGGATATTTTTTGGGGGATAGGGGAGGGAGGGGGAAGAGTGTGGAGGGAAGGGGAGAGGGGTGGGGGAGAGAGGGGAAAGAAAGAGTGGGGGAGGTAGAGAGAGAGGGAGGGGGAGGGGGATAGGGCAGTCCATCTATTCCCCACTCCCTATCACCCCCAATCCTCTTGTTTCTTATTCCCACAGACGTGATCACGCGCTTCGACACAGGCTACGGGGGGGGGGGGGGGGGTGGGGGCAGGGGGGGGAGGGGGAGGGGCATTGCAGGATGCAAGGCAGGTGTAATGATCCATTCTGATTGGCCACCTGTGAGCATTGGGCATTGTGACATCAACACGATGGAATGTTCTCCAACATTGTCTATGGGTGAGAGGAAGTTTGATTTGTTTTTAAATTCATTTTGAAATTTGGGGGGGGGGGGGGGAAGGATTTTATTAAAAATAGGGTACATAAAAATGCCATAAATGTAATGAGGATACATTAGTGAATGTAAAAGCATAATGTCTAGCAAAATGGAAAAAATCGCTGCATTTCATCATGTGGTTTTGAGGACCATGGAATCAAATGGAATGTAACATACACCCACAATGCTGACACACACACACACAGAGTTTCTAAATATAGATAGATAGATAGATAGATATATATATATATATTTTATATATATATTTATTTTATATATCTATATATTACTATTTATATTATATATATATATATATATATATATATATATATTATATATTATTTACACAAGTGGCTTGCAGGAGTATTCATACCCCTTGAACTTTTCCACATTTTGTCACGTTACAACCACAAACGTAAATGTATTTTATTAGGATTTTATGTGATAGACCAACACAAAGTGGCGCATAATTGTGAAGTGGAAGGAAAATGATACATGGTTTTCAAATCTTTTTACAAATAAAAAACTGAAAAGTGTGGCGTGCAAAAGAATTCAGCCCCCTTTACTCTGATACCCCTAAATAAAATCCAGTGCAACCAATTGCCTTCAGAAGTCACCTAAGTAAATAGAGTCCACTTGTGAAGCCCAAGGAACACACCAGACAGGTCAGGGATAAAGTTGTGGAGAAGTTTAAAGCAGGGTTAGGTTATAAAAAAATATCCCAAGCTTTGAACATCTCACGGAGCACTGTTCAATCCATCATCTGAAAATGGAAAGCGTATGGCACAACTGCAAACCTAACAAGACATGGCCGTCCACCTAAACTGACAGGGTCGGCAAGGAGAGCATTGATCAAAGCAGCCAAGAGGCCCATGGTAACTCTGGAGGAGCTGCAGAGATCCACAGCTCAGGTGGAGAATCTGTCTCCACAGTACAAACTATTAGTCATGCACTCACAAATCGGGTCTTTAATGGAGAAGCATGGCCAAGAAGAAAGCCATTGTTGAAACAAAGCCATAAAGAAGTCCCGTTTGCAGTGGTTTGCCACAAGCCACGTGGGGGGACACAGCAAACATATGGAGGAGATGCTATGGTCTGATGAGACCAAAAATTGAAGTTTTTGGCATAAATGCAAAACGCTACTGTGTGGTGGAAAACTAACACTGCACATCACATGAAAACAAACACACCATCCCCACTGTGAAACATGGTGGTGGCAGCATCATGCTGTGGGGGATGATGCTTTTCTTCAGCAGGGACAGGGAAGCTGGTCAGAGTTGATGGGAAGATTGATGGAGCCAAATACAGGGGCAATCTTGGAAGAAAAGAAAACTTGTTAGAGTCTGCAAAAAGACTTGAGACTGGGGCGGAGGTTCACCTTCAGCAGGACAACAACCTTAAACATACAGCCAGAGCTCCAGAGCTACAATGGAATGGTTTAGATCAAAGCATATTCATGTGTTAGAATGGCCCTCCCAGTCAAAGTCTTCCAGACCTAAATCCAATTGAGGAATCTCTCTGCAAGACTTGAAAATTGTGTTCACAGACGCTCTCCATCCAATCCGACTGAGCTTGAGCTATTTTGCAAAGAAGAATTGGCAAAAATTCAGTCTCTAGATGTGCAAAGCTGGTAGAGACATTCCCAAAAGGGGACTTGCAGCTGTAATTGCAGCGAAAGGTGGTTCAACAAGGTATTGACTCAGGGGGGCTGAATACTTTTGCACGCTACACTTTTCAGTTTTTTATTTGTAATAAAATTTGGAAACCATGTATAATTTTCCTTCCACTTCACAATTATGCACCACTATGTGTTGGTCTATCATGTAAAATCCCAATAAAATACATTTACGTTTGTAGTTGTAACGTGACAAAATGTGGAAAAGTTCAAGGGGTATGAATACTTTTGCAAGCCACTGTATATATATATAGATAGATATGGTAGCGGTAGAAAGAGTACAGAGAAGATTCACCAGGATAATGCATGGAATGGAGAGTTCTAATCAATAGAAGTGATTGTACGGGCTGAGGTTGTTTACACTGGAGCCCAGATCGGACAGTGAATTATAAAATTGTGAGGTGCATAAACATCATAGATAATCATTGTTTCTATCAAAGGATAGGAGAAATGATATGGATTTAAGGGGAAAGAGAGATAAGTAAAGGAGACCTTGGGGAAATTTTTTCACACCAAGTTCATCTCCAAACTCGTGGAACTTGGAATCAGCACTCCCCTCTGCAACTGAATCCCCCACTTCCTGACCAACAGGCCATTATCACTGAGGATAGGTCACAAATCATCCTTAACAATAATTCTCAACACTGGTACCCCGCAAGGACGCATTCTCAGCCCCCTACGATACTCCTTATACACACATAACGGTGCAGACAAATACCAAGAGAACTCAACTTGCAAGTTCACAGATGACACCACCGTAGTTGTCTGAATAGCAAATAATGACGAGATGGAGTACAGGAAGGAGATCGAGAACCTTGTGCCAGGATAACAAACTCACTCGATGTCAGCAACGCAAAGGAGATAGTGATCGATTTCAGGAAACGAAGCGGTACACATAACCCGTATACATTGACGGAACCGAAGTAGAGGTGGTCAACAGTTTGAGTTCCTAGCAATAAATAGCACACGCAATTTGTCCTGGAGCAGCCACATCAAAGCTATGACCAAGAAACCACACTAATGCATTTGGTTGCTTCGACCGCTTATGAAGTATGTTATGTCCCCATCAACTCTCATCTACTACAACTGCGTAGAAAGCATTTTATCGGCACGCATCACAGCATGGTTTGGGAATAGATCCATCTGAGTCATAAGACACTGCAGAGACTAGTGGACGCAGCCCAGACCATCACATAAACCAACATCCCATTGACTCCATCAGAATTTTACGCTGCCTCGGCAAGGTCACCACAATAATCAAGGACCAGTCTCACCTTGGTCATCCATCGTCTCCCCTCTCCCATCCGGCAAGAGGTACAGAAGTTTGAAAACGCACACCTCCAGATTCAGGGACAATTTCTTCCCAGATTTTATCAGAAAACTGAATCTTTCTCTCATCAGCTAGAATGCTGTCCTGGCATCCCATCTAACTAATTGGAGACCTTTGAACTCTCTTTAATTAGACCATATCACACTTTATCTTGCACTAAATGTCTTTATCTGTGCACTGTGGAAGACTTGATTGTTTTCAAGTGATTTTAGAAATATCACTATCAATGCCTCCACAATCTCTGAAGCCCCCTCTTTCAGAAGCCTATGGTGCAGGCCATCCGGTCCAGGTGACTTATTCACCTTCACCCCTTTCAGCTTCCCAAGCGCTGATTCCCCGAGTAATAGCCACAACACTAACTTCCACCCTCTGACGCGCTAGGGCCACTAGAGTCACCCTCTGACTCCCAGGCCACTAGGGGCGTCGCATGATGGCAGGCCCTGCCTATATTCTGTCTGTATTTCCATCTCTTTTTTTACATTTTTAATCTGTTTCAAAGTATGTTTTGGAGATTTATTTAGTATTTTTATGTAGGGGAGATGGGCAGGGTAAGGGGGTAAACGTTTCCCAGTCACTTCCTGGCGAGGATGCTTCTATTCTCCGAGTCAAGTCCTCCCCCCCCCCCCCCCTGCGGGCCTACCAACTGAATTGGCACGGCCTTTCCTGCCGGGGACCGGACCTCGGCTTCAGCAGCAGCGCAGCACTGGATTCATCGCAAAGCGGGCGATGCTTTACCGGGGATCCCCGTTTGAAGCTCCGGAGTGTTGGGCCTGCTGTATAACATCGTGGAGCTGTGGTTTGCGGAGCTCATCCACGGGCGGCAATGACTTCCACATCGTGGAGGCCTGGGATCCTTTGCCGAGGGTCGCCAACATTGCATCTCCACCCAGCTCGGCCTGTGGACTTCGGGAACCGCGGTCTCTGGTTAGAAGCAGCCAATTCGGTAGTCCAAGCCGCTGAGGATGTTCTTCCGTTCCGATGTCGGAGTTCCATCACCCGGTGACAGGGCCTGATCATCGGGCCGCCTGTAGCGGCAACTGCGGGGGGCTTGCGAGGCTTCGACCACGGGTGAACAACTAAGCGGAAGATGACTGAACTTTGGTGCCTGCCCTCACAGAGGGGGACTTAGGTTCTGCTGTGTGGGATGTTTATGTTAAAGACTATCATGTGTTGTATTCTTTTTTTATTCTTATGGCTGAATGGTGACCCCAAAATTCGCTGTACCAATTAGTGCATGTGACAATAAATGTCTCTTGTCTTGTGTTGTCTTGTCTTGAACTTCAGGCACGTTGCTGGTGTCTTGAAGAATGATGGAAAAAAGTTATTCACTCCTCTGCCATTTCAGTACTCACCACGATCACTTATCCTGTATCATTCTCCAGCGGTCGAACGTCCACTTCTTGCCCTTTATACAACTAAAGAAACTCTTGCTATCCTATTTTATATTATTGGCTAGCTTACCTTCGTATTTCCTCTTCTCTCCCCATATGTATTTCTAGTTACCCTCTGTTGTTCTTTAAACGGTTTTTAATCCTCTGGTTTCCCACTAATCTTTGCCATGTTATACTTTTAAACTGTCCTTGACTTACCTTGTCTGCCACAGTTGCCTCTTTCTCCCCCTAGAATATTTCTTCCTCTTTTCGAATGAAAAGATCCTGCATCTTCCGTATTAGTCCCAGAAATTCCTGCCATTGCTGTTCCACCGTCAACCCTGCTAGGATTCCTTTCCAGTCAACTTTAACCAGCTCCTCCCTCAGGCCTCTTAAGTCCCCTTTGCCCAGCTGCAATACCAACATATCCAATATCACCTCCCTACCTGAGCGGGTGTAGGGAAGGGTAGTGGGATATATCTCCGCTTTTTTTTCACTTCTTTGTTAGTTCAGGGGTATTTCTTCTTTCTTTTTCGTATCTTTTTCGAAATTCTTTATTTTCTTTTTCCTTTCTTCTTCCTTTCCCTTCTTTCCTTTTTTCTTTTTTCCGATTCACTTATTAGTTTATAAAAATGTTAAAACTGAAGCTGTACGAAAATTGTATAATTGTTATGCCGATTACTTTCTCCTTGTACAATAGCTTCTAATAAAATAAATATTTTTAAAAAATAATCAATTTCAAAGGCACTATACAAACTCCCTTTCATGGGGTCCAGTGCCAACCTGATTTTCCCAGTCTACCTGCATATTGAAATCTCCCATGACCACTGCAGCATTGTCTTTTTTATATGGCAATGTTATCTACTGATGTATCTTATACTGTTTGGGGGCCTGTAAATAACTCCCATTAGGGTATTCTATCCTTATAATTTTTCAACTCTATCCATAATAACTGTATATCTTCTGATCCTATGTCACCCCTCTTTACGGACTGAATTTAATTCACAACAGAGTTATCCTCCCCCCCTCCCCCCCACCGCCCACCTTCCTGTCATTCCGATATAACCCTGAATATTTAGGTTTCGGCTCCAATCCTCTTGCAGCCACATCGCTGTAATTCCCACAACATCATACCTACCAATCTCTAACTGTGCTACAAGCTCATCTACTTTATTTCTTATACTACGTGCATTCAAATACAACACCTTTAATTTGTTATTTACCTCCCTTCTCACACCGGTCCCGATTTTACCCAACCTTACTCTCTTATCCCTTCTTGGAATTTCCCTCCCATTGCCAGGCTTCGAAGGCCTTTGCTATACAGATAGATTGGACTGGCGAGGAGCTTACTCTTTGGAGTGACAGAAGACTAGGGATGACCTGATACATGCCTAACATCGTGAGGTGAACAGATAGAGCGAGAGGGAGAGGATTTAATAGGGAGATAGAGGCAAAGTTTTCACACAGGGTTGATTATATGGAACAGCTGCCAAAGAACGAGGTTGAAGCAGGTGCAATAATAACTCTGAACCTGTTTCTGTGTTGTACAGCTCTATGACTCTATATTGTGGATGGAAGCAAACTATCGTAGTAGTGGAGAGGGTGGAAGATATAGAAGAAAGGCTGATCAAATGTTGCCATTGCAAATGGTCTGCTTCAGAAGATATGTCCAGGCAGTTAATAGTGGGGCAGCTGCTGAATCACCATGAACAGAAGCTCAGTGGCGACGATAGCCAGGTCAATACGAGCAAATGAGATGCCAATCTCATCTTCTGGTTTAAGGTCAGTTTTATACTATTGTTTAAACAATTTAACAAATTCCGTGAACAGATACCTAACCCCATTTCAACTCCTCTCTGAATTTGCTTGGGATAACGTATAGGTACCAGTGTTGGTGTGCGAACCGAGGTCTCAGCATTATTCGAGCTTAGTGAAAAATGGGTACTGTATCATTGTAATTTACAACGGGCAGTTTAAGGAATGTATAACATAGGTAGCCCACATCAGTATAAAGTTGGTAGATAAAGCAAAGAGTAAGACATGGGATTCCTCCTGCTCTCAGTCTCTGGGTCCACGCGGAGTCCCCTGCGAAGGCTATTCGCTGTAGTAATGTTCCTGACAGTCTGAGCGTTAAACACCAGGATCAGTGCGATCAGAAAGAGGAGCGTATTCGAAGTCTGTCAATCTACTCGTACACGGTCCATGATGGTGAGCTGTAATAGTGCGGGGTTTGGACACAAAACCACGGGACACCGTCGATAATAAGTGCAGGCACGGGAAATGGATAGCAAACAGGCACCTGCGCTAACTGACCCTAAACCAACAGCCGCAGTGTTGTCCATGCAATACCTTGGGCCAAGCTTAAACAATAAATAGCCACATATCGGTCAGAGGTTAAGGCGACTGTGGACCAGATGGGACAGACCAGGGCACCCATTAATAAAGCACTTAACTACACACGCAAGAGTGATGGACATGAAAATAACTGGAAATGACTGGACATTGATTCGATTAAAAATCACGTTAAGAAGGACGTAACAGATCTGCAATCCTGGGCATTGCCACCAGGTAGCATTTCGAGAGACCACACTTCCCATGAGGCCTATGTAAGATCTAGGAAGTTGAAATTTCACGGTGGCTTTGAGGAATATAAACAAAATAGTAGAGAATTTAAACAGGGTAAGCATGGAGTGTGTAGGTCCACACAATGATGGACATATACCAAGAGCCAGAGTAAGAGGTACAACTCTGTTCTTCATATTGGTTTTGGCCCAGGGACGTACATGGAGACAAGCACAATCATGGAGGGTTATGCTCACATTCTACGGCATGTTGATAACATGGAGGGGATGTTGGATCTCTTGAAGAATATGAAGGTGGATAAATCCTTAGCGCCTAATATGGTCTAATCCAGGAGGAGGGAAAAGTTTAAACGCGATTCATGTAGCCGGGGAAATCAGCGGCTTCAATGTAAGCAACATTTAAGAGCCATTTGGACAGACATGTGGATATGTCAAGCATGGAGCGATGCGGACCATGTGCAGACAAATGGGATTAGTTTTAGTTGGCATTATGGGCGGCGCAAACTTCTTTGGCTGAATAGCCTGTTTCTGTACCCTGCCGTCCTATGCTATCTGTTATTTAATATGTTGTAAAAAGCCCATCTGTTTTTTTATGTAAAAAGCCCATCTGTTTTTTGAGTCCATCATTCTTTGTAGCCTGGGGTACACAAAAAGCTGGAGAAACTCAGCGGGTGCAGCAGCATCTAAGGAGCGAAGGAGATAGGCGACGTTTCGGGTCGAGACCCTTCTTCGAATTCTTTGTAGCCTCTTGTGATTATGTGCATTGAATTTGCCATAACAGGCCATAATGCATCCAGTCAAAATACTCTCTACAGTGCATCTTCAGAGTTTTGGTTGATATTCGGTGACCAAACAACTTTAAACTTCAAAGAAGAGGCGCTGATGTGTCCACTTCATTACCTTTGTACTGCAGCCAAAACAGGCCATCCAAGATTTTAACGTCCAGAATATTAAACCTGCCAACTCTGATCATATAATCCTGTTGACCAGTTCTGTATTTTAGTAGGAATTGGCCCACAGACCGAGTGTTGTGATGCATCAGTGAGAATACATTCCCAGCAGTTTGGAAAACAAATCACATGCAAATGCTTTGAAAACAATGGCTTATTAACTTCCCAAGAATAGGTTGTGATCAGGAGCAATGGTCAAGGAGCAAGTTTAGCTGTTGTGTAAATGGTTTACCTATAATCTCTTTACAGTTTTGTATTCAAGTGTTGGACCAGCTCAGAGTGAGGTCTACATTCCCATGTCGACCTCTCCATGGTTTCACCCACCACCACCCCATTGCTCTGGAGAGGCCCAGGAGTGGTTGCAGTGGGAGGAGCGACGTCCGAACTGTAAGTTTAAAAACTCGATCACGGGGCTTGTTTCCACAGAGGCCCAGGAGCGGTTGCAGTGGGAGGAACCCAAATCCGTAATGTTCCATTCGCAGCTCGCAGTTCAAAACAAGTGGGCTTGAGGAAGCCGCTGATTGGTGGAAGCGGACTCGAGGGAGCAGCTGATTGGCAGTCAGATCCCTGCTGATTTCTACCAACTATAATCCTTGCTTTGTACTGTGTTGTATTGTACATTGTATTGTATTGTACTTTGTATTGTAGCCAGGGTAAGGGGGAGTATGAGTGCCAGGGCAGTTTACTGTTCTGGATGTCAGATGTGGGAGGTCATGCAGTCAGATAGCTCTCCAGACGTCCACATCTGCGCCAGGTGCATCAAGATGGGACTCCAAAGGGTCCGTATTCTCTACCTGGAGCAGCAACTCGATGACCTCCGTCTGGTCAGGGAGAGTGAGGAGGTCATGGAGAGGAGTTACAGGGAGGTAGTCACTCCAAAACCACAGGAGGCAGACATGTGGGTCACGGCTTGGATAGGCAAGGGGCATAGGCAGGGACTAGAGAGTACCCCGGTGGCTGTACACCTTGACAATAAGTACTCCTGTTTGAGTGCTGTTGGGGGAGACAGCCTATCTGGGGGTAGCAAAAGCGGCCTGGCCTTGGGTACAGAGACCAGCCCTGTTGCTCAGAAGGGTAACGAAAAGAAGAGGATGGCAGTAGTAATAGGGGACTCCATAGTTTGGGGGTCAGATAGGTGATTCTGTGGACGCAGTCAGGAGACCCGGATGGTAGTTTACCTCCCTGGTGCCAGGGTCCGGGATGTGACTGAACGTGTCCAAGATATCCTGAAATGGGAGGGAGAGGAGCCAGAGGTCGTGGTACATATAGGTACCAATGACATAGGTAGAAAAAGAGAAAAAGAGAAAGGAGAATTCAGGGAGTTAGGAGGAGAGTTAAGGAGAAGGACCGCAAAGGTAACAATCTCAGGATTACTGCCTGCGCCACGCGACAGTGAGAGTAGGAATGGAGCGAGGTGAAGGATAAATGCCTGGCTGAAGGACTGGTGCAGAGGGCAGGGATTCAAGTTTCTGGATCATTGGGACCTCTTTTGGGGAAGGTGTGACCTGTACAAAAAGGAAGGGTTGCACGAACCCGAGGGGGACCAATATCCTGGCGGGGAGATTTGTAAAGGCTACTGGGGAGACTTTAAACTAGATCGGTTGGGGGGAGGGACACAAATAGAGAAAGCAAGTAGACCGTGTGTGAGGCAGGAGGCAGAGAAGGGAAACAGTCAGATGCAACACGTAGGGGGAAAGAAGAAAAAAAAAATAAAAAAAAGAATAAGAGGTGGTGGGTTTCTTAAATGTGTGAGCAGAGAGACAGAGGGGTGTAAAATGAGGATAGAAGCAATAGGTAGCAAGGTGAAAAGTGGCAGGCTGACAAATCCAGGGCAAAAATCAACATAATTGTATAAGGGGTAAGAGCATTGTAAAAACAAGCCTGAAGGCTTTGTGTCTCAATGCGAGGAGCATTCATAATAAGGTGGATGAGTTCAATGTGCAGATAGCTATTAATGATTATGATATAGTTGGGATCATGGAGACATGGCTCCAGGGTGACCAAGGCTCGGAGCTGAACATCCAGGGATATTCAATATTCAGGAGGGATGGACAGAGAGGAAAATGAGGTGGGGTAGCATTGCTGGTTAGAGAGGAGATTAACGCAATAGAAAGGAAGCACATTAGCTTGGAGGATGTGGAATCGATATGAGTAGAGCTGCGAAACACTAAGGGGCCGAAAACGCTAGTGGGTGTTGTGTACAGGCCACCTAACAGTAGTAGTGGAGTTGGGGATGGCATCAAACAGGAAATTAGAAATGCGTGCAACAAAGGTAAAACAGTTATAATGGGTGACTTCAATCTACATATAGATTGGGTGAATCAAATTGGCAGGGGTACTGAGGAAGAGGATTTCTTGGAATGTATGCGGGATAGTTTTCTAAACCGACATGTGGAGGAACCAACAAGAGAGCAGGCTATTCTAGATTGGGTATTGAGTATGAGGAAGGGTTAGTTTGCAGCCTGTTGTGCGTGGCCCCTTGGGCAAGAGTGACCATAATATGTTTGCGTTCTTCATTAGGATGGAGAGTGACATTGTTAATTCAGAAACACGGGTCCTGAACTTAAAGAAAGGTAACTTTGAGACGTGAATTGGCCAAGATAGACTGGCAATTGATTCTTGAAGGGTTGATGGTGGATATGCAATGGAAGGCCTTTAAAGACTGCATGGATGAACTACAACAATTGTTCATCCCAGTATGGCAAAAGAAGAAATCAGGGAAGGTAGTGCATCCATGGATAGCATCAAAGCAAAAGATGAAGCATACACATTAGCCAGAGAAAGCAGCCTACCAGAGGACTGGGAGACATTCAGAGTCCAACAGAGGAGGACAAAGGGCTTAATTAGGAAAGGAAAAATAGATTATGAAAGAAAACTGGCAGGAAACATAAAAACTGACTGCAAAGGTTTTTATCGATATGTGAAGCGAAAAAGATTAGTTAAAACAAATGTAGGTCCCTTGCAGTCAGAAACAGGTGAATTGATCATGGAGAACAAGGGCATGGCAGAACAATTGAATAACTACTTTGGTTCTGTCTTCACTAAGGAAGACATAAATAATTTGCCGGAAATAGCAGGGGATCGCGAGTCAAATGAGATGGAGGAACTGAGTGAAATCCAGGTTACCGGAAAGTGGTGTTAGGTAAATTGAATGGATTAAAGGGCCAGATAGGCTGCACCCCAGAGTACTTAAGGAAGTAGCCCCAGAAATAGTGGATGCATTAGTGATAATTTTTCAAAGCTTTCTAGATTCTGGAGTAGTTCCTGAGGATTGGAGGGTAGTTAATGTAACCCCACTTTTTAAAAAGGGAGGGAGAGAGAAAACGGGGAATTACAGGCCAGTTAGTCTAACATCGGTAGTGGGGAAACTGCTAGAGACAGTTATTAAAGATGGGATAGCAGCGCATTTTGGAAAGTGGTGAAATCATTGGACAAAGTCAGCATGGATTTACAAAAGGTAAATCATGTCTGACGAATCTTATTGAATTTTTTGAGGATGTAACTAGTAGAGTGGATAAGGGAGAAGCAGTGGATGTGTTATAACTGGACTTTCAGAAAGTTTTTGACAAGGTCCCACACAAGAGATTAGTATACAAACTTAAGCACACGGTATTGGCAGTTCAGTATTGATGTGGATAGAGAACTGGCTGGCAGACAGGAAGCAAAAGTAGGAGTGAGCAGGTCCTTTTCAGGATGGCAGGCAGTGACTAGTGGGGTGCCGCAAGGCTCAGTGCTGTGACCCCAGCTATTTACAATATATATTAATGATTTGGATGAGGGAATTAAATGCAACATCTCAAAGTTTGCGGATGACACGAAGCTGGGGGGCAGTGTTAGCTGTGAGGAGGATGCTAGGAGGCTGCAAGGTGACTTGGATAGGTTGGGTGAGTGGGCAAATGCATGGCAGATGCAGTATAATGTGGATAAATGTGAGGTTATCCACTTTGGTGGCAAAAACAGGAAAGTAGACTATTATTTGAATGGTGACCGATTAGGAAAAGGGGAGATGCAACGAGACCTGGGTGTCATGGTACACCAGTCATTGAAAGTAGGCATGCAGGTGCAGCAGGCTGTGAAGAAAGCGAATGGTACGTTGGCATTCATAGCAAAAGGATTTGAGTACAAGAGCAGGGAGGTTCTACTGCAGTTGTACAGGGACTTGGTGAGGCCACACCTGGAGTGTTGCGTACAGTTTTGGTCTCCTAATCTGAGGAAAGACATTCTTGCCATAGAGGGAGTACAGAGAAGGTTCAACAGACTGATTCCTGGGATGGCAGGACTTCCATATGTGAGGGATAAAGTGATTAAACCCCACTATTGTAAGGGGCTTTAAAGAGGATTCAAAAGGATAGGGGCCAGGGAGAGGGTTCTGACACAGCTGTGTATAAAAGTTACCAGAGCCATCCTTGAGTAAGAAGTGATAGCATTGTATAGCGGTAGAAGGGAGTGATGTAGATAGACCCCTATCAGTAGAAGGGAGTGATAGATGGGACCCTTGTCACTATAGCTTAGATTTGGTGCTGATATAGGAGAACTGAGAGAGTTCACTTGGAGGTGAGTAAAACTAGGGCAGGTCATGAACAACTGAGCATGCTTAATAAAATAAATGAATATTACAACACACCCCTGGTCAAGAAACTGCTCATTACAATGCACATGTCTGGACATGCGATGTATGATGTGGGAGGTACTGGGGGATGTACCTACAGATTGTGCACCTCAGACTCTGATTGGAGAAGGGTCCGGAGGGGAGGTTGAAAGTAGAATCGTGTGTATAAAGGGGGTTTACCCTTCTGACTTCGGTGTGTCTCAACTTGGAGAGGCACCCGACTCTGCAGACTCGAAAATAAAGAATCTCTTGCTTCCACGATTTAGTATCTGAGTAGTGATTGTGAGCACATTGCATATCTCACACATATGAAGAAAGACTGGATAGACTCGGCTTGTACTCGCTGGAATTAAGAAGATTGAGTGGGGAATCTCATAGAGACTTACGAAATTCTTAAGGGGTTGGTCTGGCTAGATGCAGAAAGATTGTTCCCGATGTTGGGGAAGTCCAGGACAAGGGGTCACAGTTTAAGGATAAGGGGGAAGTCTTTTAGGACCGAGATGAGAAAATCATTTTTCACACAGAGAGTGGTGAATCTGTGGAATTCTCTGCCACAGAAGGTAGTTGAGGCCAGTTCGTTGGCTATATTTAAGAGGAAGTTAGATGTGGCCCTTGTGGCTAAAGGGATCAGGGGGTATGGAGAGAAGGCAGGTACAGGATACTGAGTTGGATGATCAACCATGATCATATTGAATGGCGGTGCAGGCTCGAAGGGCCGAATGGCCTACTCCTGCACCTATTTTCTATGTTTCTATGTTTCTATGTTTTCCCTTTTTCAATCAGGTCTTTTTTGATCATTACCTGGGATAAAGTGTATCCCTGGATGAGCTTTGGCAACCGAGGAGCATACATGATAAGTAAATCAGAAGGGCAAAAAGGGGGCAGAAGATAGCTCTGGCAGATAATATTAAAGGAATTCCAACGATATTTTGCGAATATATTAAGGGAAAGAGGGTGACAAGAGAGAGAATACCTCCCCCCCCAAGAAACTAAAGTGTTCATCTTTGTGTGGAGCCACAGGGGATGGGCAAGGTCCTCAATGAGTATTACTCCTCTGTGTTTACTGTGGAGCAAGATATGAAGATTGGGCAACTTGGCACAGGTAATGGAACTGTCTTGAGGACAGTCAGTATTACACTCAAGAACATGCTGAATGTTTTAAGGCATATGAAGATGAATAAATATCCCGGGCATGATTAAATATATCTGAGGATTCTGTCGGAAGTTAGAGGAGAAATTGCAGGCACTCTGGATAAGTACATGAATCATCATTAGATGCGGGAGAAGTGCCATAAGACTGGAGGATGGGGAATATTGTGCCTCTAGGAAGAACTGCAAGAAAAAGCCTGGGAACTATAGACCAGTGAGCCTAACATATGTGGTAGGCAAGTTGTTGAAGGGTATTCTGAGGAATAGTGTGAGGGATAAAGTGATTAAACCCCACTATTGTTAGGGGCTTTAAAGAGGATTCAAACCGATAGGGGCCAGGGAGAGGGTTCTGACACAGCTGTGTATAAAAGTTACCAGAGCCATCCTTGAGTAAGAAGTGATAGCATTGTATAGCAGTAGAAGGCAGTGATGTAGATAGACCCCTATCAGTAGAAGGGAGAGATAGATGGAACCCTTATCACTATAGCTTAGATTTAGTGCTGATATAGGAGAACTGAGAGAGTTCACTTGGAGGTGAGTAAAACTAGGGCAGGTCATGAACAACTGAGCATGCTTAGTAAAATAAATGAATATTACAACACACCCCTGGTCAAGAAACTGCTCATTACCATGCACATGTCTGGACATGCGATGTATGACGTGGGAGGTACTGGGGGGATGTACCTACAGATTGTGCACCTCAGACTCTGATTGGAGAAGGATCTGGAGGGGAGGTTGAATGTAGAATCGTGTGTATAAAGGGGGTTTACCCTTCTGACTTGGAGAGGCACCCGACTCTGCAGACTCGAAAATAAAGAATCTCTTGCTTCCACGATTTAGTCTCTGAGTAGTGATTGTGAGCACATCGCATATCTCACAAACTGGGAGCTCGCCCGCGATCGCCACTCCGGCTGCTCGGTGGAGGCAAAGAAGGAAGGGAAGGTGCACCCTGCTGATTTCAGCAGTCTCTGATCTTGCTTGCCATCAGCGGTTTGAGCGAGTGATATTCGGGCAAGAGACTCAGGAAGCAAGAGGGAGTGTCAGATAAATATACAAGGGACGGTCGAGCAATTCTTGTGCACAAGACCCGGGTAAGAAAACTGACTATTAAGTATTGCCTGGGCGACCGAGGGTCTGTCGGACGGGAATAGTCCGATAAGATAAAGATAACCGGAACGGGAAAAGTAATGTCCGGGGGGAAACAGGACAAGGCTCACACTGGTGAAGAGCCGCACATTCCGCCTGATAGTCCATTGGGGCAAATGTGGCAATCTTGGGGAGAAGGAAGCCCCGGGGGTAAAAGATAAGGAGACTACGATTAAGTTCTGTTATTTTGATTAACCAAAGGAACCAATAAGGGGGAGTTCAGTCTGGTGGCACTGGACTGTACAGAATATTCAGAGTATCACTCAGACATTGAAAAAATCTAAGGAAAATCACAGTGCCAAATGTTTTGAGTACGAAAAGTTAAAAAACGAAGGAGAAGCACATGAAAGAAATATTGAGTTGTTTCACACAATCTATAGAAGAAACTCATATACAGATTGGTCAGGTACATGAGGAGTTAGTGCAAAATATGTTAATTTTGAAACTTTAATCTGTGTAGGAAATTGCATAATTTCATTGAAGTAAGAACAGCTGTAAGGTAACGGACAACGCTTTGTATCATCGCAACTTAAAAGGGGAAAGTTGGAAAATGTAGGTTGCTTGGCTTCTATAGATTTTTTTTCAGTAAAGTTAATTTGGAAAATTGTTAGTTGTATGTATTTAAACTAGGAATTGGAATTTGGGAATTGTAGGGAAAATGGTTTGAACAAAATTAGAAATAAGTTAATTGCTGAACAACAAGCAGCTTTTATGGTTTGTTTAGATAAACATTCTGGTTGGAAAAGGGTAATAAATTAATGGGGCCCATGGGAAAAAAAAAGGAGTTGGCAGACAATGATGTCAATAATGGGAAGTTTATTTACTTCAGAAGAAAGACAGATGGTCAGACAAGCAGGAATAAAGATCTGGGAAAAGGGGTTGCAGGCTCCGGGGGTAGCAGCAGACGCAGGTTAGCAGTTGCTAAAGGTTAATTTTGTAACCAAATCATGGCCAGACATTAAAAAGAAACTGGAAAAATTGGAGGATTGGAATGACAAACCATTAAATCAATTGTTAACAGAGGCTTAGAAAGCATATGTACGATGGGATGAGGAAACACAGAAGGGAAAGGCAAAAATTATGTTACAGGCAGTACACCAAGGGGTAAAGAAGAAGGAGGGAAAGTGATGACTGCCCCCGAGGTAGAAGGGGTGGTGGTAAAATATGAGAATCGAGAAGTCAGTGGAAGATTTTAAAAGGAAGGTGAATAAATTTGCAAAGGAGGATAAACTATCTAAGAAGTAAGAAATTGAGTTTAGAATGAGAAAGAAGGCAGATCAGAAAGGATTAAAGTGGGAAGCAGTGGGATAAATTGATGAGACTGCTTTAAACAGATAAGAGCAGGACAGACACAGATTATCCTTTGGGGCACCCATAAGCTGAGAGGGCTAAGAAATACCTTACCCAATATTCCTGATGGGGCAGGAAATGGATTATGGCTTTGGAGGACGATTATTGGCTATGGGAGATTTGAAAGCACTGTTGGTGAAAGTGATAGGAACCACTAAACTGACAGAACTCCTGAAGATGGCTGGTATAAAAATGCTGTGAACAATGCAATAAACAATGGCATGCTGTTTGACACAGTCAGGCAGGGGGTATTGCAGGCCCTCAGACAAAAATCCAGCAGCCTATCTGGAGAACAAGCTGAAAAGGTGGAGACTGGAAACTGAACAAAAATAGAAGGCAACCAGTCAATGAACTATATTTTGAACCACTGTGGTGGATGTCATTCCTCCTAAAGTCAAGTCTGGATTGGAGGAGGTGGTGGGATTGTAATCTATTTCCCACCCCTGATTCAGTGATCATTTGGTCAATGAGGTTAATAAATATCGCAAAGATAGGAAAAAGACTTGCAGACCAGCAGGAAGAGATGTAGAGAAAAATGATGCAAATGTAACTTGAAGAGCTCAAAAAGAAAGAGCGTGAAAAAGGAAAGACAATGTTGCCAGTAACAACAGACCTGGTTGAAAAGTCTGAAATAAGTGATGCACCGACACACAGTGAGTCCTATGACATAGCTAAACAGGGTCAAGAGATTCCATGCCAATAATAAATGTATTTGGGAGAGTGTTTCCTCAAATGCCCTATCAGGAGTGAAATAAATCTGGATATAAGCCCAGACAGGACTGGGGTCCCCAAGGGAGGGAGGGATCTCAAGGAAGAGGTCAAGGAAGGCTTGTAAGGAGATAGGTAATGGATAAGGTGTGTTGGGGATGTGAACAGGTATGGTAATCGGGAAATAATAATAATAACATTAGGATAATGGTGAACAAAGCTATGGTAAGAACATTAAGAAGAGGTATTAAATGTACCTAGGCTAGGATGCGGCAGGGTTTTAAATACTAGCGCCATGTTTTTAATCAGATGTTGTAGGCAGATCTGGAAGTTGTTGATATAGTATGTGGATGATTTGTTGGTTTGTTCCACAAGCGAGAAGCAATGTGAGAGAGATTGTAATTATCTTGGAAAAGATGGCATAGGAGGTCATAATGTATCAAGGAAGAAGTTGTTGTTTTGTCAGTAGCAGGTAGAATATTTTGGCGAGTAATATCTAAAGAAGTAAAAGCTATAGAGCAGGATCAAATTGAAGCGATAATTGAAGTTCCCAAACCTCAGACAGTAGAACAGATGATGATGATATTGGGAATGGCAGGATATAGTTCAGACTAGATTGGGAAGTATGTTGAAATTGTGATGCCATTAAGGAAAATAATGAAGGAAGAAGGACACACAAGTCTGAGAAATGTTTTACAGTCAGAGCCTTTGAATGAAGGGGACAAAAAGGTTTTGCTTGTGGATGTTTCTTGTTAATGGGATCATAATAGCAAGTATGCAGGGTTTGAAGTGATGCATCAGGATGAAATAGACTTTAAGGTAATCAAATTGGAAGCTTGCCTGCAATCTTGCTTAGCTCAATTGGCAGAAATTAAGGCTTTAAGAGCAGCATATGTACATGGAGTCTAGCACGTGTTTGGAGCAGTAGGGAAACAGAAAGGCTTTGAGAAAAGCAACGGAGACCCCATGCAAAGTTAGCAGTGTCCCCTTATGAAATGTTGTTTGGGTTACCTTATTTGGGAAAGATAGAAGGAATACCCATCATAGAGGGCAGTGATGTATTCTTAAGGAACTATTTACTGGTAGTATCTCGTTCCCTTGCAGAATTAAAAGCTAAAGGATTATTGGCTCAAAGCCCACCACTCGACTTTCCAATACATGCTGTAAAGGCCGGCGACTGGGTACTGGTCAAGAATTGGAAGGAGGAGAAACTCCAGCCCAGGTGGACCGGCCCACACCTAGTATTACTGACAACCGAGACAGCAGTATGAACAATAGAAAAAGGGTGGACCCACGCAATCCGGGTTAAAAGACCCGTTGATTCACCCGCTCTTGATAAGGAGGAACAGTGGATGGTGAAGCCAGGAAATAAGCCCCTAACATTAACTTTTAGAAAAAATAAATGTATAACAGTATGAAAGGAGCAGTCGTGGTATTGCTTGCTCTGCATGTAATTATGGTAAAAAAAGTGTTAATAAGTGTGATAAATGTTATCATCCTATCAGATACGGAGGGCGGACAACCAGATCATTTACCTATCATTCCCATGTGAACGATGCTTGCTATAACCTGAGGACTAGAACTATTTGTGAGGACAGGGGAAAGAAATATTATATGGTAGGGAATAGGGGATATGTAGGGAGATTTGGGTACCTTACCTGCCCAAAGGGGGAGAGATGGGTTTGTATGACTAGGACAGGGCAGTTAGGTCTCCCTTTCCATGCCCTAAGATGGACATTAGACAAAATGAAGGAGGAAGTACTAACAAGGTTAACGAAAGTAGTAGTCACCAAGCCTCTCCCCCCCCCCCCCCCCCCCCCCACCTAGTCAGCCTCAATTGCACCAGACACTGTATGAAGAAATAAAGAAGCAGATTGAGATCCCTGAAGGAGGAAAAAACCTGTTTGTGGACTTGGCCCTCCGGATAGCTGGAACCCGGAATGTGACTAACTGTTGGGTCTGTGGCGGATCACTGATGAGCTCACGTTGGCCGTGGAGAGGATCCATTGTTGAAGTATGGGACCTGATGGAGTGGAACCTGACAGTTGGACAAGACCGAGATCCCCAGGCATGGGTCCTGACAGACGCTCCGGTTGGGACTGAGTGTATCGCTAGGCCCTGGGCAAAGGATGCCATCCTAGTAGGCAGCAGCCCCTGCCAGCGCATCATCACCCAGTGGCCAAATCAGTCCCGAGTGTGGTGGCCAGAGGAGCCTAAATGGTATCCAACTAAGAAAGACGGGAGAAACTGCACTATCTGGATGAAGACCGATGGAATGGAATCGACTGGACTATGGAAATGCACAGGGAACAACCCTTATCAAGGAATCCCGGTGTTGTGAGACATATGGAACAAGGTTACCTCTAGTGGACCGGCCCCTGAAGGACTATATATGCGGACACAAGGCATACTCGGTGTTACCAACAAAGTGGAGCGGGACTTGCTTTATTGGACTGGTACAACCGGGATTTTTCCTGTTAAACTCCGAAGAAGGGCGGTCGCTGTATTTGACGACCTATATCGGAAGAAGAGGAAAATAGACATTGGAGAATGGGAAGATAATGAATGGCCACCCGTAAGAATCATCTCATACTATGGACCAGCCACTTGGGCACAGGATGGATCCTGGGGTTACCGAACCCATGTTAAACTGGATCATAAGACTGCAGGCAGTATTGGAGGTAATTACCAACCAAACTGCGGTGGCACTGGAGATGCTGGCAAAGCAGCAGACACAGATGAGAGCAGCAATATACCAGAACCGTTTGGCCCTAGATTACCTCCTGGCAGAAGAAGGAGAGGTATGCGGGAAATTCAACCTCTCTAATTGCTGTTTAAACATCGATGACAATGGACAGGCAGTGGTGGACATATCAGAAGGAATCCGTAAGTTGGCACATGTTCCAATACAGAAGTGGAATTCGATTATGGGTACCCGATGGTGGGATTCCGTCCTCTGTGGAACATGGTGGAGAACGGTGGGACTCGTGTTTTTATGTGCAGTGGCTGGACTGATCTTTATCCCCTGTTGCAACCCTTGTTTTAGGGGACTTATTACAAGGAGCATAAGTCAGATGCAGGCTGTAGTCATGCCTATGGGAGAGAAAGGGGTAATACAGAAAATAATGATAATGCGACCAGGGAAGGTCCAGGATCTACGGGAAAAGGAGATTAGGACAATGTTATGTCAATTCGAACTGAAGGAGCTTGAAATTGAGGTTTAATCAATAGATGCGTAGCAAAAGAAAAAGGGAGGATTGTGAGGGATAAAGTGATTTTAATTCGGAGTCACGTGAGTGACTACGTGAATAGAAGCCCGTACAGCCGTTGGTGCGTCATGACGTCAGACGCACTGGTGCAGTCGGCCGGTTGGAGCAGCAGCGCTCCTCCAAGCGGTAAGTTTAAAAACGGAGGTAAGTTTTTAAAAAATTTCCAGAGCTCATTTTCTGCGACGGTTGGAGTTCTCTTGTAGAAATGTTGCAGAAAATGAAGAAGGTGTCGGCGAGGCGCACCGGAGGTAGGAAGGAAAGTGACCAGGAGAGTGTTGTTGATGGAGGCCCATCTGGTACACCTGGTTCGGTGCTGGCTACACAGCCAGTGGTTGCGGACCCACTGCCTGTGAGCAGTGGAGGCTTGCCTGTAGGGCAGAAGGCCACTGGCAAGTCTGATAGGCCCGTAGACCCTGAGTCGGGCCTGGAGGTTATACCCTCCATAGGAGAGTCCGTTTGCTCACGGCTCTCCCAGGTCGAGATTTTATTGCAAAGAATGCTCGACAGGGACCAGCTCCGTGAGGAGGAGTGGTGCCCAAGCCAGGCTGAGGGAGAGCCTGGGCTAGCAGCACCTGTTATAGGGCTGCAGGACTATCCTGCCTGTGAGGAGGATGTTCCATCAGTGCAGTTTGCTGACACTGATTCTATGCTGGGGGAGAGCAGTAAAGAAGTTCGGTGGGAGGTAATTCCGAACATTGCTGGGAAGTTTGCTGAGCCTAGAGAGGCAGGAGAGGCGATTGATGTAGAATTGGCAGAAGCAATTCAGTATATGCTCTCCCACCAGTTACAGGAGCTAGCTGTGGATGAAGCAGCAAAAAACTATAAAGCTCCTGTTAATTGTGATATCCTGAAGGTACCGGTGGTTAATCACCAAATTTGGTCACAGATGGGTATGCCTGCTAGGGTCCAGGAAATGAAGTTTCAAAAAGTGCTTAAACTGTTGTCAGCAGGTGTTACAGCTGTGGTGAAAGTTATTGATACAAGCAATATGGTTGAAGCACACCAGGACGCACTTGGATTCCTTTGTAGTGCATTTTTTGAAATTAATAATATCAGGAGGGCCGCTATTAGGCCAGTGCTTAATCCGAATTTGGCGAGTTTGTGCAAACCGACCAGTATACCACCACGAAATCTGTTGTTTGGAGGTAACCTTGCAAAAAGGGTCAAAGACTGTCATGACGATGTTAAAACCATGGCCCTCATTAAGCCGGCTGGCAAGCAAGGCAAAAGGTTTTATTCGTATCGGAAAGGCACTAGTGTGGATGCAGGAGAAGGAATGAGCCGTTCAGGTTTTCAATATCGGAACTGGCAGGCTGCCAGTATGAAGGGGAAGGTGCCTTTCTCTACAAGAGGTCGAGGACAACAAGGTCCGCAAGGACTGATGCAGGTAAGGAATATAACATTGACAGACAATGAATTAACTGATGTTCCTGTTCAAATTGGGGGGAGGTTAAAATTGTTTCTCAAACAATGGCAGCAGTTGACATCAGATTCGTTCATACTTAGCAGTATTGAAGGGGTGAAAATTGAATTTTACTCTAAGGACAGTCTACCTAATCAACATGTTCCTAGTCGAAAACTTATATTTTCAGATGAGGAAAATGTGCTTATTCAAGCAGAGATTCAGTCGTTATATAAGAAAGGGGTAATTGAGCCTTCTGTCTATCAAAGTCAACAATTTGTGTCAAGTATATTTCCCAGATCTAAAAAGACTGGGGGATGTAGAATTATTCTGGATTTATCGAGTTTGAACAAATTTGTTTGTTATAGGCATTTCAAAATGGAAACCTTTACCACGGCCAAACATCTAGTGTCCAAAGGGTGTTATGTGGCAACCATTGATTTAAAGGATGCGTATTACTCAGTGTCTATTCATGGTGATGATAGAAGATATTTAAAATTCATTTGGATGACTCAGTTGTGGCAATTCAGGGCATTGCCTAATGGATTAACTTCAGCTCCTAGACTATTTACTAAATTGGTAAAACTTGTGTTAGCATTATTCAGAGCTCAGGGGCATGTGGTAATGGCCGATTTAGATGATATTCTGATTGTTGGAAAGACACATGCTGAAGCTCAATCATCAGTTTCAGTTGTTAAATTCACTTTTGAACAATTGGGATTTGTTGTTCACCCAGATAAATCTAACTTATCACCAGTCCAAATTATTGATTATCTGGGATTTACCATTAATTCAAATCACATGTTGGTAACTTTGCCCAGGGATAAATTGAATCAGTTAATTGTGGACTGTGTTAATCTCGTTGGAGAACAACGGCCTTCGATTAGACAAGTAGCCAGGTTAATTGGGAAGTTTGTTGCAACATTTCCAGCTGTGCAGTATGGTCCTCTACATTATCAACAATTACAACGATCAAAGGAACAAGCACTGAGAATACAAAGGGGCCATTTTGATAGGCCTATGCAGTTATCAGCTGGGGCAATTTCTGACATACAATGGTGGATAGTACATGTTTCAAAAAGTTTTAGGAAGGTTTTGGTGGAACCACCGTCACTGATATTACAGACTGATGTAAGTGCACTGGGTTGGGGTGCAACAGATATGTCTTCTAGTTGTGGAGGCAGATGGAATGTGGATGAGACATCTCTTCTTCAATTAAGAGGGATTAATTATTTAGAGTTGTTGGGCACCTGGTATGGGCTCAAAGCTTATTGTTCTACCAGGAGGGACTTGCAAGTGCAGGTTCAGATTGACAGCACCACAGCACATACAAATGGCTAGGGAGCCTTACATGATTATTCCCAAGAATAAAAATCTACTGGTAAATCCAGTAACTGGGGATCAACATCCTTTACATGATCGTATTGATCTGTTAATTTGCAGATTTTAAGGAGGCCATACCTGTGGAGAGGACTGTCTGATAGTAGGGATAGTACACAGCAGCAATATATCACCTCGATAAGGAAGTGGGAGCAATTCTGCCTACAGCAGAATATTTTATATCACACTGCAGGGATCACGGACGTATTGGAGTTTTTGTCAACTCTTTATTTCGACCAAAATTAAGTTACAGTGCGATCAATTCAGCCAGAAGTGAATTGCATACAGTAGGGACACATCCGTTAGTTTCACGATTCATGAAGGGAGTTTTCAATTCTAATCCTCCTAAACCCAGGTATGCCGGTATTTGGAATGTGAGTGAGGTTCTTATGGCTCTTCGCCAGTGGGCTCCGGTTACAAGCCTGGCTATAGCCAAATTAACTATGAAGGTGGTCATGCTTATGGCGTTGGTTTCACCTCAACGTGTACAAACGTTGCAAAAGCTACGGCTAGATACAATGCATGTGTCAGCAGATGCCATTATATTTTATGTCTATGATTTGCTTAAACATAATAGAAGGCATGACAGGATGTAAGATTGTGTTTTCGGCATACCCCACAGATGATCACTTGTGTGTAGTCTCACATTTATCTCGTTACATTGAGATTACTAAAGCTCTGAGAGGAACAGAGTCGGCTTTATTTATTAGTCACACAAAACCACACAGTAAGGTGTCGGTGCAAACAATTTCAAGGTGGCTAAAGCAGGTCCTGGGAAGTGCTGGAATTGATACTGATAAATTCAAATCTCAGTCCACCAGGGCGGCATCAACATCCGCGGCAAGGGCGATGGACTTGCCAATAGACCATATCCTCGCGGCCGCAGGATGGTCCAGTGAGCTGACCTTTCAGAGGTTTTATCACAAGCCGATTTCAAGGCTGGGGGTGTTTGCTGATTCTGTTTTGAGTACTGTTATAGTTTCCCCCTGAGTTAGAGGGGTTTGTTATGATTTTGTTTGTAAATAAACTGTTATTCATTTAACAAATGTTATTATTGATGCATGATTGATTGTTAACGACTTTTGAGTCAATCGAGGCTGTGTGAACGTCGGATTTGGGTCTGCGGCGTGAAATCACAGTGCTTTGAAGTCTTCACGTAGTCACTCACGTGACTCCAAAGTAAAATAGTAAGATTAAATGAGAACTTACCAGTTTGAAGATTGATCTTTATTTTATGAGGAGTCGAGTTGAGGGACTACGTGCCCTCCGCTCCCACCCTCATAGATCTCAGCTGGTAGTTCTAGTCTTTGTCATCTTACCATTATACTTCAGTCATTGTTAGCTGTGAATTCACTCCGCTGCTTTGAAGATTGACGCACCAATGGCTGTACGGGCTTCTATTCACGTAGTCCCTCAACTCGACTCCTCATAAAATAGAGATCGAACTTCAAACTGGTAAGTTCTCGTTTATTCTTACTATTAAACCCCACTATTGTAAGGGGCTTTAAAGAGGATTCAAACCGATAGGGGCCAGGGAGAGGGTTCTGACACAGCTGTGTATAAAAGTTACCAGAGCCATCCTTGGGTAAGAAGTGATAGCATTGTATAGCGGTAGAAGGGAGTGATGTAGATAGACCCCTATCAGTAGAAGGGAGTGATAGATGGGACCCTTGTCACCATAGCTTAGATTTAGTGCTGATATAGGAGAACTGAGAGAGTTCACTTGGAGGTGAGTAAAACTAGGGCAGGTCATGAACAACTGAGCATGCTTAATAAAATAAATAAATATTACAACACACCCCTGGTCAAGAAACTGCTCATTACCATGCACATGTCTGGACATGCGATGTATGATGTGGGAGGTACTGGGGGGATGTACCTACAGATTGTGCACCTCAGACTTTGATTGGAGAAGGGTCCGGAGCGGAGGTTGAATGTATAATCGTGTGTTTACCCTTCTGACTTCGGTGTGTCTCAACTTGGAGAGGCACCCGACTCTGCAGACTCGAAAATAAAGAATCACTTGCTTCCACGATTTAGTCTCTGAGTAGTGATTGTGAGCACATTGCATATCTCACAATAGGATATTTATGCATTTGGATAGACAGGGGCATTAGGTGTAGACAACATGGTATTGTACATGGAGATCGTGACCCATGAATCTGATTTTTGATGAAGTAACTGAAATGGATGATGAGGGCAAAGCTGGTGATGATGACTCGAAAGTGGGTGGCATCGTAAATAGCAAAGCTGGTTGTCAAAAATTGAAGCATGATCTTAATCAGTTGGGAAGGTGGGCTGAGCAATGGTTACTGGAATTTAATACAGATAAATGCAAGTTGTTGCATTTTGGGAGTGAAACCATGGCAGCATCTTCACAGTGAATGGTAGGGCTCGGGGGAGTGTTGTAGAGCAGAGGGATCTAAACACATAGGTGAATAGTTCCATGAAAGTGGCATCACAGGTATATAGGGTGGTCAAGAAGACCGTCAACAGTAAGAGTTTTGAGTATAGACGTTGGGATGTTATGTTACAGTTGTGAGGCCAAATTTGGACTATTGTGTTCAATTTTTGTCAATCTGTTAAAGAAAAGATGATGTTGCCAGGACTTGAGATATAGGGAGAGGTTGTGCAGGCTAGCGCTTTATTCCTTGGAGCGCAGGAAGGTGAGGGTGTAAATCCTGGCCAAATCTGAGTTAAAATAAAGTAAATGATTTATGCATCTACTGAAGAAGGGTCTGAAGAAGGGTCTCGATCCGAAACGTCGCCTATCTCCTTCGCTCCTTAGATGCTGCTGCACCCGCTGAGTTTCTCCAGCTTTTTGTGTAACCCTATGCATCTACAAGGCCTGTTTCAGTAAATAAGCCACAAGCTGTGAGCTGGTGCCAGGAAGTCTCAATCCCAGATCGATATATCAGATAAAGTGAGGTCCAGATATCCTCCCAATTGTTAGAATGTATGAGGACTCTGTAAAGAAACTCCAAGGTGTTGTAGGTGCATTGTCTTGATTGGATAGCTGCAAAGGGATTGTAAGTAATGTTAATATTGTTGCAGGACAGTTGTACTGCTGTTTAATGATTGGCTGAAGTGTGAAGCCTTGGCTAAATTGTTTATACTGCCAGGGGAAATGTTGCATTGTTCAGTTAGCTGACTACTTTCCAGAAGCTTCTGTAGAAACATTGTATTGGGACTCTTTGTAATTGGGTTTTTTACACAAAGGGTGGTAGATATATGGAATGCACCACCGGAGGAGGTAGTTGAGGCAGGTACTATCGCACGTTTAAGAAACATTTCGACAGGTACACGGATAGGATAGATTTAAATAGATGTGGACCAAACACATACTCGCTGGAATTTAGAAGATTCGGCTTGTACTCGCTGGAACTTAGAAGATTGAGGGGGGATCTCATAGAGACTTACAAAATTCTTAAGGGGTAGAACAGGCTAGATGCAGGAAGATTGTTCCCGATGTTGGGGAAGTCCAGGACAAGGGGTCACAGTTTAAGGATAAGGGGGAAGTCTTTTAGGACCGAGATGAGAAAATCGTTTTTCACACAGAGAGTGGTGAATCTGTGGAATTCTCTGCTACAGAAGGTTGTTGAGGCCAGTTCGTTGGCCATATTTAAGAGGGAGTTGGATGTGGCCCTTGTGGCTAAAGGGATCAGGGGGTATGGAGAGAAGGCAGGTACAGGATACTGAGTTGGATGATCAGCCATGATCATATTGAATGGCGGTGCAGGCTCAAAGGGCCAAATGGCTTGCTCCTGCACCTAATTTCTATGTTTCTATGTTAAACACAGGCGGGTGGGACCAGTGTAGATGGAGCATGTTTGTCAGTGTGTGCAAGTTGAATTGAAGGGCCTGTTTTCACGCTGTATGATTCTGCGACTCGATGAAATGCTGCCTTTGTGAGGCAGTATCACATGTAGATGCTGGAGGGCAGTTGCTATGATGTACTCAGTTGAGTTCTATACTCTCTGCAAATTTCTGCCATTCTGTGCATTGGAATTGCTGTTCCAGGCCACGATGCAACCATCAAGATTCTCTCTGCAGTGTTACAGGTATCTGCAGACGTTTGTTAGGAGTATTCGGTGACACATAGAATTTCTTTAAACTTTACAGAAAGCAAAGGTGCTGATGTGATTTCTTTCTGATGAAATCTATGTGCTGGGCCAGGACTGGTCATCTCAGATTTCCACATCCAAAAAATTAAAGCCGCTAACTCTGATCATATCACTTTGGTGATCATTTCTGTTTCTGAGTAAGAATCAACCCAGAGAACCTGTTGTGATGCATCACCCTCTTTATTTCACAGTGAGAATACATTCCCAGCAGTTCAAAAAGTAAAAGACGCGCAAAGACAGAAGACAGCAGCTTATTATTTTCCCAAGAACAGCTGTCAGCAGGAGAAATGGTTAGGAACAAGATTTGCTATTTTGCAGATGATTTAGATTCAAACTCTTTGCAGTCTCAGTATAAAAATGCCACAGAAATACATGTTGTTATTGTTATTAGTGGGAGACCCTTGTTAAAGTTAGGTAAAGACTTTAGCACATCTCACTGTTCATAATCTGTAAATGTAACAGAACCTCTAAGAGATATATTCTGTTACCTTAGTTTGGAAATTGCAATTTGAATTACTCCATCTGTATTGTAATAATTGACGAAGACTTCAGTGCTGTTAAAGGGACGATTTTCACTTTTCAACTTCGTTTTGAACTTATTGATGAGCGACTCATAGTTGTAAGTTTTCATGCTGACAGATCTGTGAAAAATTTGGAATAAATATTGAATATCTTCTCGGTTAACTTAACAACATAAAAGTGTCCCAATTGCTGAAGTTGATAGCAAGCTGGTGTCATCATCTGAACCCAGACAGTGAAAAGCCGAGCATGGGTGGGTCTAAACTTGGGTCTAAACTTGCTCTCCCACGCACGGTCTCTCTTATCCTCCACCCTCATCCTCATCCCCCAGACTGTGAAACTACAGGATTGGACAGTGTTAGTGGTATCTCACTGGTACTTTGAAGGAACAAATGGAATGTGCCCAATAGGGTTATTTCCTTTGTGTAATGTATTGCTGGTGTTGTAAAGTATGGGTAATGTTTAGTTTGGCACATTGAGACATGCTCAGCAAACCAAACTTACATCTTCCTACCTTGATTCCTTTCTTGCTCTTCTAGTCCATTTTCTTCCCACTTTCATCTGTGAATTCAGGTGCCTTACCCACCTCGACAATTCCCAGTTCCCTGGTTCTAACTGGTTCAGCTTCACCATGGATGTACAAACCCCTGACATCACTCACTGCTACCTAGACTAACACTTTCTTTCTCACTTCTAATGAAGGGTCTCAGAAGTGAAACATTATTTGCTTCTCTTTCCGTATTTGCTGTTGACTTGAAGAATGTTTCCAGCAGCTTCTAATTTTATTGATGATTTCCATTTCTTGCAGTCTTAGATTTTTAATAGAACTAATGTTATATTTTGGGTGCACCAAGGATCAAAGATTGTTCTTACCCAAGAATGCAAACCTGTTGTGTGTGTGTGTGTGTGTGAAGATAGACACAAAACACTGGAGAAACTCAGCAGGACAGGCAGCATCTCAGGATAGAAAGAATGGGTGACATTTCGGTTCGAGACCCTTCTTCAGACTGAAAGAGTTTAATTCAGCCTGAATTTAATCCAGCATCTGCAGTTCCTTTCTACACATTGTGTGTGTAGGAATATTTGAAATGTGGGTGTCAGCATGTTTTTGGTGCAGTGTTTAATACCAGTGGGATAATCTGCCTGGGGAATTGCCAATTTTGGGCACCATTTCTGAGGAGGATGAGCTGGCTCTGGAGAGGGTCCAGAGGAGTTTTACAAGAATGATCCCAGGAATTAATAGGTTAACACATGATGAGCGTTTGACAGCACTGGGCCTGCACTAGAGTTTAGAAGAATGAGGAGGGTACCTCATTGAAACATATAGAATAGTGAAAGGCTTGTATAGAGTGGATGTGGAGAGGATGTTTTCACTAGAGGCAGAATCTAGGACTATAGGTCCCAGCCTCAAAATTCAACGTTCCTTTAGGAAGGAGAAGAGGAGGAATTTCTTTAGTCGGTGATGAATCTGTGGAATTCTTTGCCACAGATAGCTATGTAGGCCAAGTCAATGGTTGCATTTAAGGCAGAGATAGATAGATCTTTGATTAGTATAGTTGTCAGAGGCTATGTGGAGAAGGCAGGAGAATGTGGTTATGAGGGAGAGATAGATTAGCCATGATTGAATAGCAGAGTAGACTTGATGGGCTGAATGGCCTAATTCTGCTCCGATCACTTATGATCTTATGATCTAATGACCTTCTGAACTACACCATCAGGAAAATAATTCTCACTAGAGATCGGGTCAGAGGAAAGTGTGTGACGGTCACATCCAATCTCCAGCTGAACCTGTCGGTGTGGAGAGTGGTCGTGTCCTCAGGAGAGGGAGTGAAGGTTGTGAGTCAGGAGCCAACTCATTCTTACCACCACTAATGATGGTCTCAATCCCTAACCGTGTGGACCAGCCCACCCACCACAGTCCCACTGTGCATGAGTGTAGTGTTGTTGGGAAGACAATGCTGACATGAGAAACAAATCTTACATGACATAAAATATTTCTTCAGGAAATTGGTCGAGCCAAACTGATGAATCGGTTGGAGCAGGTGGATTCACGATCCCAGCAGGCAGTGAAATGGAAACCGTGTAATCTTGTGTTGAAATCGCATATGTTGAATGGGCAAAAATTGTCCAAGGTAAACCGAGGGGAACAATCGTATCTGTGGAAAAGTAACAATTTTCAGTACCGTTACATTAGCAGAGTATTCCCCACCTTTTCAGAGTGGGCGGGTTTAAAGGTGGTATATTGACAATATTTCATTGACCCGTAATGACGGCTCGCAGATGAACCTCCCAAAGCTGAAATATTAACTCTGTTTCTCTAACATACACGGTCACGGCCTGATCTGCCGAGTATTCTCTGTTTTTACTACAGGTGGTTGCATGGTGAATGGTACTGGAATAATCTCATCCCACTCATCAAACACAATTCAACAACCATGTCCACCACACACAGTGCACACCGCGCAGGTGTCCCTTCGCTCAATCTGGAGGGGTTTTCAGAGAAACGAGGACCTGGAAATGAATTGGACTAAGGTAGGAATAGTGTTTATTAACCTTTACATCTTCTTAAAATGTCTTTACTTGCAGACTCTCACACTCTCACTCCCTCAATCTCTCTCTCTATTTTTCTCATGCGCACACTTTACTATTGTTTCCTAATTTCCTCTCATGATATTTCATCATTTCTCAAACATCTAAGTTGTGCTTTAAACCCAGTTTGGTTTTCTTTATAACTTTGTGACACACATTCTTTCTCTCTGCCTTGCCCTCACTTCACTCACTTTCTTTCACAAACACATTTACACCCACATTTACACACATATACACCCACATTTGCACGCACACACACACACTGAAAGCTCAAACTGGAATGGAATGGGTGATGAATAAAGTCACAAGTCACATACAATCTGGTCACCTCACCACAGGAAAGGATCGATAAGATGGAAATTAGGAAGAGCCCAGTTTGCCCCTTTTGCCCAGCACGGTCAGGAAGGGCCGACTGACCTCCTTCTGTCTTGTGTCCATGAAGCACAGAAAACCACCTAGTGGTGAAATGTGGACCCTGTCTGCCTGTCTGCACACTGGTTTTAATAAGATGGATCAGACACTATAAGATACGTTATGTACATTGAAGAAACATCTTACGTACGTGCAGTATTGTGGAAATGGGAATAATCTAAAAATCTCGCATGGGCGATATCTATTGCACTGGCCACACTTGCTTGTCGAACAGTCGTAGAGAGCCATCGCAGCGATGGGAGGTGATGTTCGTCATAGTTCTAAGGTGGTGAAAGGAAACATATGAGTGAAGGTAAACAGCAGTGAAACATCTGTGTTGGGAGCTGTGATGTGGGCGTTTGATGAGGCTGCAGGCTCCATGGACTGAACTACTGAGCGAATGTGTAGAATTTACAGGACTCGCTGCTCATGTAATCATTTTGTTTTCTGTCACCTGTTCTCCCCACTCAGACACCCTCGGGCAATAGATCACATTGTTGTAATATTTCAAATATTGGCAGACCCCACATTAGTGAATTCACTCTTTCATTTGTCCTCATGTTAAACCATTACTAGATCTTCATCATGTTTTAAATTTCAGCCGTATCACTATTTTTCAGGCTGAAAATGGAAATATTGATGCATCAGAATGCAGTTGTCAACAGGAAACGTCATCACTCCCCAACCTCTCTGGGATAAATTCCAGCATTTCTAACCATCACCCTGGAAATACTCTAACCGGACTGGGAATTCCACTGTGGGATCAGAGGGACTGAGCTTCACGCAGTCTGTGCTGCCATCACTGAGCTGACACCTAGTTTATCCTGTAACACTTTGACCTGCCCTTTGTGTGAGCACTTGTCTCCTGATTCCACTTCCTGATGGACCGGCTTTAAATGAAGGATCAGATCCCCCTTGTTCTCTTCTCCTGTTTTCACTCTATCTCACTGTGGTCAATAAACAGTTGCAAACACCACCCCAGGCAATACATTTTCCCCACAATACTTACCATATGGGGAATTTCTCTGAGGAGTGGTACACAAATGCTGCTCTCGCACACTTTCATTATAGCAGGAATTCCTCCTGATCCTGCAACCTGCAGCCGCAGGAGGACAGAGAGAGATAAACAGAGTCTCAGCATCGTGGGCTCTGCTCTGGTCACTGTTGGATGCACCCAGTCACTCTCCACACCTCCAGCTGGATCTGCTGTCTGAGCCCTGAGTTCAAACCTTTTTATACTATTTTATGAAGATGATTTGAATATAAGTTCTAAGGAATGAACTCACCTAAAATATTATGCAAACATTGATTTTACCACGCTTAAGTTGGATTGTGTAATCTTTAACCCTCGGAGTGCTGACTCTGAGATTTAAGGAACTGTCTGTGTGTCTTGTAGATATGTTGCACTGGATTGAATGCTGTTATTACGTGTGGATTTCGACAGGTTGGTTCTAAACTCTGCAGATTTGCAGGTTGAGAGATAATGTTAAAACATATCTGATGTGGAGAACAGAGGTTTAGACTCTGGGACGGCCAAGACTTATGTGGATCGCACAGGTCAATGTTGAGACCCAGATAAGAACAGCTATGGTCTTAATGAACAGCAGAGCAGGTCTGAGGGGTTGGATGATCCTCTCCTGTCCCCACTGCAATGTTGAAGCCACTTCTCTCTGTGAGAAGGAATAAATGGACATAGACAATAGACAACAGGTGCAGGAGTAGGCCATTCGGCCCTTCGAGCCAGCACCATCATTCAATGTGATCATGGCTCATCATCCACAATCAGTACCCCGTTCCTGCCTTCTCCCTATATCGCCTGACTCCGCTATCTTTAAGAGCCCTATCTAGCTCTCTCTTTAAAGTATCCAGAGAACAGGCCTCCACCGCCCTCTGAGGCAGAGAATTCCACAGACTCGCAACTCTCTATGTAAAGACTGTTTCTTCGTCTCCGTTCCAAATGGCTTACCCCTTATTCATAAACTGTGGCCCATGGTTCTGGACTCCCCCAACATTGGGAACATGTTTCCTGCCTCTCGCGTGTCCAAAACCTTAATCTTATTTGTTTCAATAAGATATCCTCTCATCCTTCTAAATTCCAGAGTGTACAAGCCCAGCCGCTCCATTCTCTCAGCATATGACAGTCCTGCCATCCCGGGAAATAACCTTGTGAACCTAAGCTGCACTCCCTCAATAGCAAGATTGTCCTTCCTCAAATTAGGGGACCAAAACTGCACACAATACTCCAGGTGTGGTCTCACTAGGGCCCTGTACAACTGCAGGAGGACCTCCTTGCTACTATACTGAACTCCTCTTGTTATGAAGGCCAACATGTCATTCGCTTTCTTCACAGCCTGCTGTACCTACATTCTGTGTATTAACTTTGGATGGCGAGCTCTGGGGAAGGTGGAGTCAGGAGTAAGGATACAACTGTGAGCAACTCTACCGCTGTGCTACCATACCGGTCGAAGGTGTAACAGGTTTATAGGGGATCTGAGGAGGAGCTTGTCCCACTCACTTGGTGATTGTGTGCTGGAAAGCACTGCATGAGAATGCATTAGAGTAGGAACTCTCACAACATTTATCTGGACAAGCACTTTTCTCTCCAGAGCTTAGAGAGCTCCAAACCAAATGTGCATTGAGTCATAGAATGACAAAGTCATATAGCATTAAAGCAGGCCCTTCGGCCCAACTCTTTCATGCCAACCAAGGTGCCACATCTAATCTAGACTCTCCCTGTGTTTTGTTCCAAACTTTTCCTATCCATATACTGACCAAATGTTGTTTAAATGGTGTTACCGTACCTTCCTCAATCTTCAAAGAATATGAGCAAAATTTGTCAAAATGATTTTCCATTCATGGGACTATGTGATTAGGTTTAATTCAGCACTCTTGAATGATGAGCTATTTTGTAGAACATACAACAATATAGCACAGGAATAGGCCCTTTTTGTCCACAATTTCCTCTCTGATTATTGACTCCCCCATCTTGCCAAAAATAGCTGTTGTACTAACTGTTCAGCCTTGTTCTGCTGGTTCCCTATCTTCTGCCTTGCCCCCCTTTTTGACCATAGGAATCATATTGGCTTTTTTTTCCAGTCATCTGGTACCCTCCCAGAGTTTAGCAAGATATGAAAAACTTCAACCAAATGAGGCCACTACATTTGCAGCCATTTCCTTTAATCCCAAATGGACAGTCCATCGGGCCTAACAACTGATCCGTCTTTAGTCCCAGGAGTTACTCCAATCATTTCTTTTTTGAAACTGGGAATTTTGTAAGTTCTACCATTTCATCTGAAATTAGCTCATCTAATATCTTAAGGATATTCACAATGTCTTTCACAGTGATAACTGATTCAAAAAATGTATTCAATATCTGTCATTTCATTGTTTGCTAGAATTAATTCATCAGCACCATTCTTGAAAGAATGAGCAACTGGCATTTAGAAGGATGAGAGGCTATCTTATTGAAACGTATAAGATCATTAAGAGATTGGACACGTTGGAGGCAGGAAATATGTTTCCGATGTTGGGGGAGTTCAGAGCCAGGGGCCACAGTTTAAGAATAAGGGTGGGCCATTTACAACGGTGATGAGGAGAACTCTTTCACCCGGAGAGTTGTGAATCTGTGGAATTTCTGCATCAGACGACAGTGGAGGCCAATTCTCTGGATGCTTTCAAGAGAGAGTTAGATGGAGCTCTTAAAGATAGTGGAGTCAAGGGATATGGGCAGAAGGAAGGAACGGGGTACTGAATGTGGATGATCAGCCATGATCACAGTGAATGGCGGTGCTGGCTAGGAGGGTCAAATGGCCTACTCCTGCACCTATTGTCTATTGTCTGTTGACCAGCTCTCCAGACTCCCTCCTTTGGTAGCAATGTGAAGTGACCTGTTGCTTCGCAAATTCACCTTGATTGCTTTGTCCAAGGAGTTTAAAGTCACAGTAACTTGTAGTTTCCTAGTCTCTGCCACTTCTCAGTTTGATCTGGGGCAGAAAAGTGGTAGATGGAGTTTAATCCGTGCAAGTCTGAGGTGTTGCACTTCGGGAGGATGAATGTAAGGGGAAAATATACAATAAATGGCAAGATCGTTAACAGAGGGATCTTGGAGTCCAAGTCCGTAACTTTCTGAAAGTGACAACACAAGTAGATAGAAAGGTAAAGAAGGCATATGGTATGCTTGGCTTTGTTGGTCAAGGCATTGAGTATAAGTGCCACAAAATCTTGAGTAGGAAGGAATTGCAGATGTTGGTTTAAACTGAAGAGAGACACAAAATGCTGGAGTATCTCAAGAGGACAGGCAGCATCTATGGAGCGAAGGAATGGGTGACGTTTCAGGTCAAGACCCATCTTCAGACTGAAAGTCATGGGAATGGGAAATGAGAGATATAGACAATGATGTAGAGATATATAGAGATGCGAGAGAGGATGTTGCTGAACTCACGTCGGAGAGAGGAGGAGAACATCTTCAAAGAATTTGGTGGCCTTGCACCCTGCTTAGAAACATAAAAACATAGAAACATAGAAAATAGGTGCAGGAGGAGGCCTTTCGGCCCTTTGAGCCAGCACCGCCATTCATTGTGATCGTGGCTGATCGTCTCCAATCAATAACCCGTGTCTCCCTTCTCCCCGTATCCCAAGATTCCACTATCCTCTAGAGCTCTATCTAACTCTCTCTTAAATCCATCCAGTGATTTGGCCTCCACTGCCCTCTGTGGCAGGGAATTCTACAAATTCACAACTCTCTGGGTGAAAAAGTTTTTTCTCACCTCAGTCTTAAATGGCCTCCCCTTTGTTCTAAGACTATGGCCCCTGGTTCTGGACACCCAATATTTGGAACATTTTTCCTGCATCTAGCTTGTCCAGTCCTTTTATCATTTTATATGTTTCTATAAGATAGCCTCTCATCCTTCTAAACTCCAGTGAATACAAGCCTACTCTTTTCAATCTTTCCTCATATAACAGTCCCGCCATCCCAGGGATCAATCTCGTGATCCTACGCTGCATGCCTCAATCACAAGGATGTCCTTCCTCAAATTTGGAGACCAAAACTGTACACAATACTCCAGATGTGGTCTCACCAGAGCCCTATACAACTGCAGAAGAACCTCTTTACTCTGATACTGAAATCCACTTGTTATGAAGGCCAATATTCTATTAGCTTTCTTCACTGCCTGCTCTACCTGCACACCAACCTTCAGTGACCGGTGCACAAGGACACCCAGGTCTCGCTGTACCTCCCCCTTACCGAACCTAACCACATTGAGATAAGCTTGAAGTGGTAGGAAACTGTACTTGAATTTGGTGGCCTTGCACCCTACTTGAAGTGGTAGAAAACTGCACTTGAATTTGGTGGCCGTGCACCCTGCTTGAAGTAGAAGGAAACTGTACTTGAATTTGGTGGCCTGGCACCCTGCTTGAAGTGGAAGGAAACTGTACTTGAATTTGGTGGCCTGGCACCCTGCTTGAAGTGGTTGGAAACTGCAGTTGAATTTGGTGGCCTTGCACCCTGCTTGAAATGGAATTTCAAGGAATAGCCGTGTCAACTACCAGCCCACCAGCTGTGAGTGCGTGAGCTGGCAGCACACCAGGCTTGAGTGACTGAGCTGCCAGCCCAAGAATCTATTCGGCCCACAATGTCCATACTAGCCCTCTGGAAACCAGTCCCTCCAGCCCACAACACCCATACTAGCACTCCAGAAACCCCCCACCCACTGGCCAGCAAATTTGGAATTGGTGGAGAGGTGGAATATTTTGTTGGGGGACCAGTCCACCCATGTGAACATGGGACCCAACGGGTTCCACTTAGCCTAGTATCCCTCTAAATCTATCCTATCCATACACCTGTCTAAATGCTTCTTAAATGTTGTGATAGCACCTGTGTCAACTACCTCCTACAGCAGTTTGTTCCATACACCTACCACCCTTTGTGTAAAAAGGATACCCCTCAGATTCCTGTTAAATCTTTCCTCCCTCACCGTAAACCTATGTCCTCTGGTCCTTGATTCCCCTACTCACGGTAAAAGACTGCATTTACCCTATTCATTCCTCTGAAGATCTTATACACCTCTACAAGATCCACCTCATCCTCCTGCACTCCAAGGAATAAAATCCTAGCCTGCTCAACCTCTCCCTGTAGCTCAGGCCCTTGAGTCCTTGCAATATCCTCCTATAACTTTCCTGCACCAGCTAAACAACATCTCTCCTATAACATGGTTACCAAAACTGAACACAATAATCTAAATGTGGCCTCACCAATGTCTAAATTGACTGATGAAGGCCAATGCGCAGAAAGCCTTCTTGACCATCTATCTACTTGTGACGGCAATTTCAAGGAATTATGTACCTACATTCCGAGATCCTTCTGCTCTGCAACACTCCAGAACCCTGCCATTTTACTTCGGAGTCACCTGAGTGACTATGTGAAGAAGGCCATCCCCACGCATGCACATCATTACGCCTGACACGTTGCGCACGGACTGACTGGTGGGCGCATGGCTCCTGCCAGCAGTACGTTTTTGAACCTGGAAGGTAAGTTTTAACTTATTTCTAGGGCCGTTTATTGTATTGCAGGATTTGCTGCTGAATTCGGGGCGAAGTTGGACAGACAGCGGGAAACCGGTTATGGACCGTGGGGAAATCCCGGTCCGGACCGCGGAACTGCGGGTAGCCGGCAGCCATCGGGTTCGCTCCCAAGACACTGACAAGGAGGTCAGCGACACCCAGGATGGGAATGTGAGTGGGGGTCTCTCATTTGGGCTCCCAGACCAGAGAATGGGGAGCCGGTCTTGCAACCCCAGTCACTCACAATGGGGTCTGCAGCTCCCACACCGCAATGATTCCCCAGGAAAAGGAGTTAGACTGGCAGTCAGCCGGTATTGCAACCCCAGCCATTCACTATAGGGTCTGCAGCCCCTACACCATTATGCTCCCCAGAAATAGGGGTTAGACTGGCAGCAAGCCGGTCTAGCTACCGCAGTCTCGGACAATGGGGTCAGAAACCCCCAGATCGCTTAGGTCTTCCGAGATAAAGCAGTTAGACTGGCAGTTCGCCGGTCTCGCTACCCCTGTTGCGGACTATGGGGTCAGCAGCCCCAGACCGCTTAGGTCTTCCTAGAGAAAGCGGTCAAACTGGCAATAAGCTGGTCACGCTACTCCAGTCGCAGACAATGGGGCCAGCAGCCCCAGACCGCTTAGGTCTTCCCAGGAAAAGCGGTTAGACTGGCAGGCAGCCGGTCTCGCTACCCCAATTTGTCAATGGGGTCAGCAGCTCCCAGACCGCTTAGGTCTTCCTAAATAAGCGGAAAACTGGCAGTAAGCTGGTCTCGAGACCCAGTCACTAACTATGGGGTCAGCAACTCACAGACTGCTATGGTTCCCCAGGAAAGGGGTTAAAGCACGAGGAAGCCGGTCAGGCCTTGGGACTCGGTCTAGTTGGGCCAGGAGGTCCCCCCCTCCTTCTATGGGTAGCGTCTGTGAACACCTAAAACCCACCTGGAGCACCTGATGGTGGTTGCTCCAGAGAGATATGCTCCAGAAGAGAGTTATCTGAGCCCGGGTATTATAAAAAACCCGCTGGCAGCAGCATCTGTTAGGGCTGCACAACAGCCTCCCTCTCTGAGGAGGGGAGCATCAGGGGTCAGTTTCGCTCTGGCCCAGAGTCATATTCTGATATAGGTCCGAGGGGCCATGTCAGCGCAGGTACCCTCAGGGGCCTGCGGCAGCACCTGCCTCAGGGTTGTCTACGAGTCTCCCTCTCGGTGGAGGGGAGTGCGAGGACATACTGTGGTGGGGAGTGCTAGGGAAGAGGCAAAAAACCCAGCAGGGGCCAGATTCACTCACGCTACAAGTGCCGGCAGTGCATAGAGCTATCAAATGAAACCATCGTATTGGCGATGACACCCCCATGCCTCAACGACAGTAAGCAGTTCACTGAAGTTGATGAGCGCTTGAAAGCTGGGCCAAGCTGGTCTCAGGAATATGGAACTAAGGATTGGAATGGAACCACATCAGGGGCCTTTGGGCTTACCATATGACCACCGGCAACCATGGAGGTAGGTGGGTCTGGTTCTTTCGAAACATGGGGTAAGTGGACCATTTACAAGTTTGTAATATTTACACTTGTTTTTGTACAAATGAAAATGATAACACGTGATGGGTATTATTACACAGTATACAAGGGTACCAAGCATGGCTTGGAATTGGGGTCAGAATTGTCTTCCGAGGCAGGCTCAGGATTACGGCCAGCATTGCCTTCCATGACAAGCTCGGTAATATGGCCAGAGTTGGCCGGAGCAGTTTTAAGGCAGGCCATTAGTATGGCCAGAGCTGCATTCAAGGCAAGCACGGAAAGATAGCAGGCGTGGCCTGTTCCTTGTGAAAGATGGAGAGATGTCGGTTCATATTTCATTTACTCCCATGTGCAACATAGCTTTTCAGTAGATGGAATATCTCTACTGTCTAACTACTAATTTCCTTAGGTTCCTTTTGGCATGCATCGATCTCATAGATGCATACTATTTAGGACCCATTTACAGGAGATCACCAGAAACATTTCAAATTGATCTGGAGGATATTCCTTACACTGTGTTTGCTTAAATCAACTGTTTTCAGCCATCCAGTCAAATTTTAGTTGATACCAACTGGAAGTTGTTGTTTATCGGATATACCTTTAACTATTAATTACCTGGGATTCTGCCCTGGGGCAACAGATTGGAATCAATTGATGCCTGTAACAACCTTGTTATCAAGCAGTCTTCTGTTTATCAAGTGTAATTGGCTATAGCAGCTGTGTTTCAGCTGTGCAATTGGGTCTTGCATTATTAGAACTTTCAACGTGCAAGTATTAACCTCTCAAGTGTTAACAGACCTATGCTATTATCAGCTGAAGCTACCAAAGTCACAATGGTGGTCGAACTATATTCAGCATTGCTCCAGTAATTTTGGTCACATACTCTTCAGTTATATTACTTACAGGTGCTAGAGCTCAAAGATGAAAAATCACGAATGCCATCTCTAGTAACGAAGGCGGATGGGATTTGCATGAATCACCAATTTTTCAATTATTGGTATCAACTACCTATAGACACTAGGTGCATACTATGGGTTAAAGGGTTATTGTGTGAATATGCATAACCTGCATGCTTAGTTCCAAGTTGATACTTGGAACTTGGAAAAAAGTCTGTGATACACTGTGGAGGTGGCTTATGTTAGTCACATGGATGCAATAAAGTCAAAGTATCCTGTACCCAACCTTTTTGGCGCTGGTGTATCATCATGCAAAGTCAATGACAACACAGTATGAATGTTGGATCACAAAGCATTTTAGGATCTATGGCTCGATGGCACCCAATATCGATATGTTTGCATGCAGGCTCATTCTCGCTACACAGGGGAACAATGTTCTTTTATGTGGTTCTCCATTTTGCCTCATCAGTCGGGGCTTGCAATAATTCAGCAAGATCCCGCATTCAGGGTTCTCGTACTGTCTGACTGGCCTACACAGCCATGGTTTCCCGCAAATGTTGGGAATAATATAGAACCTTATATGGGGTTCTAAACATGACATTTGCTGGTTCAGCCTGGGATTCGGGGAACCAGTCTCTACATGATTAATCAATTCGTTGCTTTACAGAATCTGAGAAAACCGCTCCTGCGGCTCAGGCTGTCAGACTGATCCATGTATGTCTCACTGCAGAATGCAGGGATAGCAACAAAAAAGCAGTACTTTGCCTCTTCAGGAGATGGGAAGCGTTTTTTTCTGTTAAATGTTATGTTACACATAATACGGCACGGACACTGACGTCTTAGAGTTCATTTTCTATGGGTCTTTGACAACAAATTTTATTATAGTCCCATTAACTGTACCCAACGTGCTTCTCATCATAGTTGCTGCAGCAAGTGGGACCCGCTTTCTTGGGTTTAACCTCTGGTGTCCAGTATTTAGGATATCATTAACACAATTTCTTCCAGACCCAAGTACACGGATGTATGGGATATTGACATTGTGTTAACATTTATTCACCATGGGGCTCCAGCTATATCTTTATCTTTGGTTCGGCTCTCATAGGTAGGTTATTCCCTGGCGCTGCATTCAACGCACGGGTCCAGTCATTACATAAATTTCAAATGGACAGGATCATTACACCTGCAATATCATAATTCATGTTTACATACCCCATGCACCTTCGGTTACATGTGGTCACACGTTTACATCATTACGTCAAGTTCATCTAGATCCTTAGGGGCTCCGATACTAGTTCAAACCATCTCCAGGTGGTTATGCGAGGCTTGGCTTATACAGGAGTAGATACTGATTTCTAATCTCACTCCATCAGTGCCGCTACTACACCAGCAGCAAGGGTTATGTGCGGTCCTCTGGACCACATCCTGACAACTGCCGGAAGGTCTAACAAGCGAAGTATCCAACATTTATTTTAACCCATTGCCAGACCAGGGGTATTTGCCAACTCTATTTAGGTTCAATTTATATTCAGAGGGGTTACTGTTATTATTGTTTGTTCTTTTATCAGCATCAGCATGTTTTAAATCTATGTCACGTATGTATGCATTATGAAGTTTCCCTCATCTATGGTCAACTGATGCAGTCGTGCTTGTGTGGACTCGTTTTTCCACGGCATGAAATCACAGACTTTCAAAATCTTCACGTTGTCACTCACGTGACTCCGAAGTAAAATAGTAAGATTAAACGAGAACTTACCAGTTTGAAGTTTGATCGGTATTTTATGAGGCGTTACGATGAGGGATTACGTGCCCTCCCATCCCTACCCTCGTAACATAACGATCATCTGGTAGTTCTAGTCATCTATAATCGTACTATGTTAGTTCAACAACTGTTATCTGTGATTTCACACCGCTGCTTTGAAGATTGACACGAATGCGTGGGGACTGCCTTCTTCACGTAATCCCTCATCGTAACTCCTCATAACATAATGATCAAACTTCAAACTGGTAAGTTCTCATTTAATTCTATTCTATTCACTGTGTAGGTCCTGCTTTGGTTTGACTTTCCAAAATGCGTGTGTGTGTGCGTGAGATCCCAAAACCCCACCAAAACGGTACATGATAGTACTACAATTTGTGGCCCACCTTACTCACCGTTGTCCTGTGATGTAAATGAAAGGTTTCCTTCAAATGGATGGAATATTTTACAAGTTATTGAAATTTTAAACTTTACAAAAATCTCTTTTCAAACCACTTTTCCACTTGCCCTGCCTGTCATCCGTGTTTGACATCACAATGACATCACAATGGGATCCCGAATCTCATTTGCATGAAAAAATTGAGATTTTTAAAAAAAGTGTTTGAATCAAATCCTTCCATTTTCATTAACAGCTAACATTGTGTTCAAGTTATTTTGAAGAAAAACGCGATTTTCTTTGAGAATTTCATCAAAAAACATCGCAATTTTCATTGTGGGGGGTGGGATAGGGGGGAGGTGAGGAGTGGGGAAGCAGGGTGATAGAGAGAGAGGAGATGGTGGGGAGGAGAGAGGGAGGGGAAAGTAGTGGATAGAGAGAGAGGAGGGAAGTGAGGAGTGAAGTGGAATAGGGGGGAGGTGGGCCATGGGGGAGCAGGGAGAGAGGGAAAGTAGGGGGTAGGGAGGGGAGAGGGGCTATGGAGGGATGGAGTGAGTGAGTGACTGAGGGTAAGGGAAAGGAGAGGGAGGGAGAGATGAGGAAGGGAGTGGGGGAAGGGAGGTAGAGAGGGTAAAGAAGAGTGTGAAGAGGAGGGGGTGGGAGTTCTGGGGGTTCAGGGGGAATGGAGCAACATAGGGGTAGGAAGAGGGATGGCGATGAACAGTTCAGGGAGAGCTGCCGTGACTCGCATCACAACAGGGATTTCTGACCACAACTGGAACCCCTCAGCTGCACCTGCGCAATTGGGGGCTATGGGTCAGTGGTGGAATATTGCCTTGGGAGACGTGCCCAATGGGTCCACAGATGGTCTAGTGGACTTATAAAATCTCTTGGGATTAACTTTAAAATTATCTGCCAGAGCTATCTCCTGTCTCCCTTTTGTTCTCCTGATTTCCTTTTTCCGTGTGATCCTCAGTCCCTGAAACTCGTCCAGTGATACTGGAGGGATCTGCATCTCCTCTGCATCCACTCCAGTGCAATACAGTCTTTCCCATCTCCCACAGAACCAATATTTGAAAATATGAACCAATTACAATTTATCTGTCTCAGATAGATAAAATAGTGATGCATTGTCCTTCATCAGCCATGGAAGTGAGTACAAAAGTGCAGTATATTTGTGCAGTCATTGGTGAGGCTGCACTCTGAGTATTTTGTTCAGTTTCAGTCACCATTCCGCTAAGAATACGCTGAAAAGGGAACAGAGAAGATTGATGAGAATGGTGGTCTGACCCGAGGGTCTGACTAGAGGAAGAGGTTGGAAAAAGTTTTATTCCTTGGACTGCGGGAGGCTGAGGAAATATACTACAGTGTATAAAACCTTGATGGGATAAATGCAGAGTTTTTTTCCCAGGGTTGCTTCGTCTGGTGGTGTGTACTTTCAAGCTTGTCGAGCTTAGCCGAGAAACCAGTCCCTTTTGCCCAAAATATCTGTATTAGCCCAGGAGGAGCATTTTGGCCCAAAGAGCCCGTGCCAGGCCAGGAAAAGTCCAGAAAAAGTGCCTTCACTGAGATTTCACTCCGATTTTTTTTTAAAGAGACCCTTCGGCCCTTTACTCGGCCCCTTCGGCCTGTACTCGTCCCTTTGGCCCATCAGTAAATATTCCCCCTGCAAGTGTTAAACCTCACCCCAGTATTTTTCTCCCTCCCTTCATTTGCTCCCTGTGAGATCCAGGCCAGGATAGAATTCCCTCCTTCATTGTTGTGATCTGCAGAAAAGATGAAAAATGTCTAAAATTGATTCTCCACCCTCTCCCCCTTCTCTCTCACGGAGTATCTCACCTGTTTTGGGCAGAATTTCTGGCAGTTTCTGAGCTGACAGCCCACCAGGCCTGAGTGACTGAGCTGCCAGCCCACCAGGCCTGTGTGACTGAGCTGCCAGCCCACCAGACCTGAGTGACTGAGCTGTAAGCCCAAGAATCCATTTGGCCCACAATGTTCATACTAGCCATCTGGAAATCAGTCCCTTTGGCCCACAACACCCATACTAGCGCTCCAGGAAGCCCCCCCACCCCACTGGCCAGCAATATTAGAATTGGTGGAGAGGTGGAATATTGCGCTGGGGGACCAGCCCTACCGTGTGAACATGGGACCCAACGGGTCCCACTTAGTCTAGTAGTGTATTAAAGCTTGAAAGGAATAGATGGGATAATTGCAGTTTTTTTCCTAGGGTTCCTTCATCTGGTGGTGAGTACTTTCAAGCTTGTACACTTTCTGCCAGACAGGAGCAGGGAGAAGAAGGAATGACCAGACAGGGCAAGGTCCTTGATTACCTTGGCTGCCTTCCTTAGGATGCACAATGATGGAGTCTGGTCTGTGTGATGGTTCCTTGTTCCTGGTTCCTGGTTCCTGGTTCCAAAGACAATAATCCACTCCTTAATCTTGCTGACATTGCGGGACAGGTCGTTGTCCTGACTAAGGTCTCAGTCTCTTCTGCTTGTAGATCTCCATCTCATTATTGTTCATAATCCTGCCCACCACAGTGTTGTCACCCACGGATGGAGTTAGAGCAGAAACTGGCTACACAGTGGCGAGTGTACGGGGATGTCCAGACTACATTGACTTCTCGAACTTCAGGTAACACATACCTCATTCACACTCTCTGCATCAGTGTGGCTATTTCTGCTCCAGACCACCCATCTGTGATAGTCATAGAGTGATACAGTGTGGAAACAGGCCCTTCGACTCAACCTGCCCACACCGACCAGCATATCCCAGCTACACTAGTCCCACCTTCCTGTGTTTGGTCTATATCCCTCCAAACCTTGCTAAGGATAAATGAATGGAAGATATGCCTATATCTCCCGTTTCCCTTTCCATTGAATGTCAGTCTGAAGTGTCATCCATTCGTCTCTATGATCATTGCTTTGGTCCATCTGAGAGAGAGAGAGAGAGAGAGAGAGAGAGATGCAAGAAAGCAGCTGTGACATATGATACACAATAAACTATATTATAAATACACAATGAACAAGTTATGCATTCTTGTACTTGCATGAGTATGACCGCATATTAAAAAAATCATCCCCCCCTTCCTTCCCAACGTCAGACTCACAGACCTTAGAATACACCTAGTTCATAAAACCCATTTCCATCACTGCCTATCCATGTACCTATCAAACTGTTCCTTGAATGCTGGGATAATCGCTGCCTCGCCTACTCAGGAAGCTTGTTCCATACACCCACCACCCTTTGTGTGAAAAGGTTACCTCTGAGATTCCTATTAAATCTTTTCTCCTTCATGTGAAATGCAAGGTGGTGCATTTTTGGTAAGTCTAACATGGGCAGGACCGACACAGTGAATGGTAGGGTTCTGGGGAATGTTTTGGAGCAGAGTGCATGGTTCCTAGAAGGTGGAGACACAGGTAGACAGGGTGGTCAAAGAGGATTTGCGCACTTTGGCCTTCATCAGTCAGAGTAATTAGTATAGAAGTTGGGAGGTCATGTTGCAGTTGTATAAGGTGTTGGTGAGGCCGCATTTAGAGTATTGTGTTGTTTTGAAGATAGGGTGAGATAGGGATACTGGAAAGCACAGTGAGGAATGAGGTTGTTGGATATAATGGGTTTGTTCTTGCACAAATATCTGGTACAATTGTTCAGACTTCCATGGAATCAGCAGCCAGAGAGTTATTTCCACCAAACCAACCACAGGGATAGAACTAGGCAGCATTTCCATATCAGTTTATTGGCATTGTACCATCCCACATGAAGGGCACTGGATCGATAAACATCTTTATAAATGTGTGAAATTTGCATAACCTAGAACAGAGTGATATCACCTGTCTGGAAATTAGTCTCGATGTTCAGGTGTTTTCCTAATTAACTACTGTATTTTGCAGCATTAATATCCCAAATAACCTCACAGACAGCACACACACAAAACTCCTCTCCTCGCAAAGTTTCAACCTCATTTGTCTGAGTAGTGAAATAGAGAACAGGCTGGGGCTCATGTCTCTTGAATCTGTGCTCTATAAAGGACCTGCTCTCCAACTGCTTTCTTTGGCTACACTATGATGTATCCGTTGATCAAGCAAGTGTTGCTTGACTGCTTTGTTCAAAAAGTTAAAATCACAGGAACTCATCATTTCCTTGTCAATGCCGCTCCTCACAGATTGTCTCTCACACTTATATAAGGGACCTCACATAAATGGCTTATTGAAACTCACAACATTTTGGAAACCTTTCCTCAGTCCCTGCAGAATGTTGAATGCAGAGGGGCATTAGTTTGCATTAGAAGTTCAGGGATTCATAGGCAATTAGTAGCTTGTGCCAATGGTAGCAAGAGGAAATGGCTGAATATAGACTCAAAATGCTGCCGTAACTCAGTAGGACAGGCAGCTTCTCTGGAAAAGAATGGGTGACTTTTCGTGTTGGGACCCTTCTTCAGATTGAGAGCCATGGAGAGGAAAACTAGAGATATGGAAAGGGACAAAGAGACTGTAATGTGTGAAAATGACAGATCAAAGCAGACGATAATCCAGGAAATGTAGAATGGTTCATTGCTGGGTGAGGGGAAGATGACAACGAGGCATACAAACAGTAAAATTGATCACGTGGGCAGTAAAACTAGTTGGAGAACAAGGGTGGGGAGGGACAGAGCGAGAGGGAAAGCAAGTTAGAGAAATTATTATTCCTACCGTAAACTTGCACATGTTGGGTTTTACTGCTTGTTATATTACAATATAGCATCACAGTAAAAGAGAAAATAGTAAGATTAAATGAGAACTTACCAGTTTGAAGTTTGATCTTTATTTTATGAGGAGTTACGATGAGCGATTACGCGAAGAAAGACGACCCCACGCATGCGCGTCAATCTTCAAAGCAGCGGTGTGAAATCACAGATAACAGTTATTGAACTAACATAGTAAGATTATAGATGACTAGAACTACCAGATGATATTCATGATATGAGGGTTGGAGTGTGGCAATGTAATCGCTCATCGTAACGCCTCATAAAATAAAGATCAAACTTCAAACTGGTAAGTTCTCATTTAATCTTACTATTTTACTTCGGAGTCACGTGAGTGACTATGTGAAGACTTTGAAGCTCTGTGATTTCATGCTGGATATGAGTCCAGGCATCACACACTGCATCAATTGACCATGGATGAGTGAAAAGGATTAATGCATTCAGCCATGACATAGTTTGTTAAAAAATGCTGATGCTTTAATCATCAAAGGTAAAATAATAGTGACCCCTCCCATCCTGGGGGAACTATGAAACAAAACATAAATGGAATTTGGCAAATACCCCCGGTCTGGCAATGGGTTATTATAAAATATATGAAAGTTTGTTCATTTGACCATCCTGCAGCTGCTAGGATGTGGTCCAGTGGAACGTACATGACCCTTGCTGCTAATGTAGTAGCAGTCCTATGGAGTGAGATAGAAAATAATAGTATCTGGCATAAGCCAAAACCCTGTTTGACCACCTAGATCTGGATAGATACCTTTAATGATGTTTTTAGTAACTAACAAACATAGCTAATGCAGAGCCTCTAAGGTTCTTGGTGACCTCGACGTATCATTGTAAATGAGTGACCACAGACAACCAAAGGTCCATGGAATATGCCATGAGAAAATAGTTTGGGACCTGACACCTCTGGTCTGCTCTGCTTAACTACATCATAAACATAAAATATTATATTATTAGCAGATGTAACAATCCTGTCCAGTCACAATATAAGTAGTGGCTGGATCCGTTGTGCTGAGACTAGCGCCATGAGCATAACCACTTTGTAAGTGGTTTGACCAGGGAAAGAGATGTAGCTGGGCCCTACTGGCGAAGCAGTTTAAGAACAATGCTAACTTCCCATATCTCCGAGTTCCTGGGCCTGGGGGAATTTGCGTTAAAGATATCTTTATAAATCTGCATATCAAAGAGTGAGACCCGACAGAGTGGGTCCTGATCGCTGCAGCAACTATGATGAGAAAACACGTTGCCACTGTTAATGGTACTATAACTTAAATAATTGTCAAAGATTCATCTGAAATGAACACCGAGACATTAGTTATCTGTGCCGTATTATATGGAACATTGGCATTAAAACAAAACACTTCCCATCTCCTGATGAGGAGAATGTGCTGCTTTCTCGGTGCTATCCCTGCACTCTGCAGTGGGCACGTACATAGATCGACTTCTCAGAGACTTCAACTCTATAAACTGATTTTATCATGCAGGGGATGGTTTCCTCGGTCACGGGGTGAACCACCAAATTTGTGTGTTTAGGATCACCATATAAGGTCCTATAATCATTTCCAACATTTAGCAGGAACCATAGCTGCATAGGCCAGTCAGGCATTATGACATGCCTGAGGCAAGATCTTGCTGGATTTTGTGACCCGACTGACGAGGCAAAATGGAGGAATGACAAAAAGAACATTCCTCCTCAGAGTAGCGAGAATACATCTATTGCCACTGTGCCACATATTATTGCAACTGGTGATTGAGCCTGGATGCAAACATATTGATATTTGGTGTTCCATCAAACCACAATGTCACTAAATACGTTGTGATACAACATCCATACTGTGTTGTCCTAGATTTTTACGTGATGATACACCATCGTCAAATGAGGTTGGGTAAATTATCACAGGACTTTTAACTTGACTGCACCCATGAGATTAACATATGCCACCACCATAGTGTATCAACCTGGAGTTGAGCATGCAGATTATGCATATTCACACAAACATTCAACCCATAAAATACACCAAGTGTTTTATAGGTAGTTGATACCATATAACTGAAAAATAGTTAACTCATGCAAAACCCATCTGCCTCCGTAACTAGAGATGGTATTCATAATATTTTCATCTTTTAGTACTAGTATCAGTTTGTAATATAATTGAAGAATTACTGAGCAAAAGTACAAGAGCAATGTTGAATAAAGTTTGTCCACCATTGTGACTTTGATAGCTTCAGCTGGTAATAGGATAGGTCATGATGTTAATAATAACCTATGGCACTGAAAAGGTTACCTCTTTGCCCGTTATAGGTCCTGATAATGCAAAGGCTCAAATGTACAGCTGAAACACAGCTGCTATATTGCCAATTACTCTTGATGAATAGAAGACTGCTTGATAACAAGGTTGTTACAGGCTTCTATTGATTCCAATCTCTTACAGCAGGGTAGAGTCACAGATAAATTTATAGTTAAAGGTAAATCCACCTCAATTTCTCAAATATAGTTGCGACTGTAACAGTTGATTTTAGCAACACAGTCTTTAGAATATCATCCAGATAAACCATAACAAGTGTTTTTGAGCTCTGAGCAGTCTCAGCACCGGTTTAGTAATTTGGTAGATGACCTGGGAGCTGAAGTAGCCCATTTATAATGCATTAACTGTTATCATTGCCCCATCCAGATAAATTCCAAATGTCTCCTAGTAGCCCTGTGACTGGGACCTGAATAGAATTCATCTTCAAAATCGATGCATGTCATAAGAGTTCACACTGAAAGTGGTGAGCCTCTGGAATTCTCTGCCACAGAAGGCAGTCGAGGCCAGTCCACTGGCTATATTCAAGAGAGAATCAGATGTCGCCCCTGTGGCTAGAGAGATCGAGGGGCATGGAGTGAAGGCACTTTTCTATGTTTCTATAAAGATCCTAAGGAAATAGGTTTGTTAGTCAGGAAAGAAGTTCCATGCTGCAAATCTATGTTGTATATGCAAATTTAATCAAGTATAAACCATATTTCACAATGAACAGGCCACGCCTGCCACAATTCCGTGCCAGCCGTGAATGACAACTCTGGCCAGATTCCACTAGCTTGTCTCAAAAGGTGATCCTGGCCATAATACTGAGCCTGCCTCGAAAAGACAACGCTTACATGTTATCAATGAATCTGAATCTTCGGGTTCTATTTCCATCCTTGATTGAAGAGTAGGACTGGTCGGGTGTGTAGTTTCCATATTTCCTGAGACCGGCTTGGAACTTGGTCAGCTTTCAAGCTGCCACCAGCTTCAGTAAACTGCTTACTGCTAATTAGGCATGGGGTGTGTTGTCGCAGAAAGGAGGAAGCTTTGTTTGTCGCCTTGATTAGTCCGACACCTTTTGCTTCCTCATCCAGGTATACCTGTTGGATGTCTTTCCTGAAGAGAAGCTTTGGTGGCTGGTTTCTTTCCTCCAACAGGCGTGAGGGGTACTCTGGCCCCTTCCGGGTTTTCTGCCCACGGCAGTAACCCTTTTGTTTGCGAGAATATCCTTGGAGCCATATGCATGTGCTCCAGTATGTCCCATGGAGATACTTCGAATTTGAAGTTAGTTACATACTGACCACTTGCACTCCCCTCCACAGAGAGGGAGATTCGTAGGCAGCCCTGAAAACAGGTGCTGCCGCAGGCCCCTGAGGATACCTGCGCTGACATGACCCCTCCAGCGGACCTATATCAGGTTTTTTGCTCTGGGTCAGACTGAAAACAGACTGAATGCTCCCCTCCTCATCACGTGAGTGATTCCGTGAAGAAGGCCCGCCAGGACGCCTGCGAAGCATTACGTCAGCTGCATTGGCGCAAGCACCAGTCAGGCAGGACTGAGCTCCTGCCTGTGGTAAGTTAAACTTAAAGGTAAGTTTATTTTTACTTACCAGGGGTTTTAGGCAGGAGCCTCTTTTTACAGAGGTTTACTGCCAGTTCTGCAGCCCGACAACTTGCCGGTTATGGACTGTGGTGAAATTTCAGTCCGACCGCAAATGCGGAAATCTGGCAAAATTGATCGGGTTGTGAGATAAGGAGCCGCTAACAGTGCAGTTAGTGGCCCCCCCAGCTGCAGGGATGCCGTAAAAACGGCGGGAAATTAAGCAGAGTCGCTGACAGAGGGGTCAGCAGCTCCGCAACCTGCAGGGTTGCCGTGGGAATGGCAAGGAACATTAAACTGAGTCGCTGACAGGGGGGTCAGCGGCTCCAAGCCTGTGGGATGCCATTGAACGGCAAACATAGAAACATAGAAACATAGAAACATAGAAACATAGAAATTAGGTGCAGGAGTAGGCCATTCAGCCCTTCGAGCCTGCACCGCCATTCAATATGATCATGGCTGATCATCCAACTCAGTATCCCGTACCTGCCTTCTCTCCATACCCTCTGATCCCCTTAGCCACAAGGGCCACATCCAACTCACTCTTAAATATAGCCAATGAACTGGCCTCAACTACCCTCTGTGGCAGAGAGTTCCAGAGACTCACCACTCTCTGTGTGAAGAAAGTCTTTCTCATCTCGGTCTTAAAGGATTTCCCCCTTATCCTTAAGCTGTGACCCCTTGTCCTGGACTTCCCCAACATCGGGAACAATCTTCCTGGATCTAGCCTGTCCAACCCCTTAAGAATTTTGTAAGTTTCTATAAGATCCCCTCTTAATCTCCTAAATTCCAGAGAGTATAAACCGAGTCTATCCAGTCTTTCTTCATAAGACAGTCCTGACATCCCAGGAATCAGTCTGGTGAACCTTCTCTGCACTCCCTCTATGGCAATAATGTCCTTCCTCAGATTTGGAGACCAAAACTGCACGCAATACTCCAGGTGTGGTCTCACCAAGACCCTGTACAACTGAAGTAGAACCTCCCTGCTCCTGTACTCAAATCCTTTTGCTATGAAAGCTAACATACCATTCGCTTTTTTCACTGCCTGCTGCACCTGCATGCCTACTTTCAATGACTGGTGTACCATGACACCCAGGTCTCGCTGCATCTCCCCTTTTCCTAATCGGCCACCATTTAAATAATAGTCTGCTTTCCTGTTTTTGCCACCAAAGTGGATAACCTCACATTTATCCACATTATACTGCATCTGCCAAACATTTGCCCACTCACCCAGCCTATCCAAGTCACCTTGCAGTCTCCTAGCATCCTCCTCACAGCGAACACTGCCCCCCAGCTTAGTGTCATCCGCAAACTTGGAGATATTGCCTTCAATTCCCTCATCCAGATCATTAATATATATTGTAAATAGCTGGGGTCCCAGCACTGAGCCCTGCGGTACCCCACTAGTTACTGCCTGCCATTGTGAAAAGGACCCGTTTACTCCTACTCTTTGCTTCCTGTTTGCCAGCCAGTTCTCTATCCACATCAATACTGAACCCCTAATACCGTATGCTTTAAGTTTGTATACTAATCTCTTATGTGGGACCTTGTCGAAAGCCTTCTGGAAGTCCAGATATACCACATCCACTGGTTCTCCCTTATCCACGCTACTAGTTACATCCTCGAAAAATTCCACAAGATTCGTCAGACATGATTTACCTTTTGTAAATCCATGCTGACTTTGTCCAATGATTTCACCACTTTCCAAATGTGCTGCTATCCCATCTTTAATAACTGACTCTAGCAGTTTCCCCACTACCGATGTTAGACTAACTGGTCTGTAATTCCCCGTTTTCTCCCTCCCTCCCTTCTTAAAAAGAGGGGTTACATTTGCTACCCGCCAATCCTCAGGAACTACTCCAGAATCTAAAGAGTTTTGAAAGATTATCACTAATGCATCCACTATTTCCTGAGCTACTTCCTTAAGTACTCTGGGATGCAGCCTATCTGGCCCTGGGGATTTATCGGCCTTTAATCTATTCAATTTACCCAACACCACTTCCCGACTGACCTGGATTTCACTCAATTCCTCCTTTGACCCACAGTCCCCTGCTATTTCAGGCAGATTATTTATGTCTTCCTTAGTGAAGACGGAACCAAAGTACTTATTCAATTGGTCCGCCATATCCTTGTTCCCTATGATCAACTCACCTGTTTCTGACTGCAAGGGACCTACATTTGTTTTAACTAACCTCTTTCTCTTCACATATCTATAAAAACTTTTGCAGTCAGTTTTTATGTTCCCTGCCAGTTTTCTTTCATAATCTATTTTTCCTTTGCTAATTAAGCCCTTTGTCCTCCTCTGCTGGTCTCTGAATTTCTCCCAGTCCTCTGGTATGCTGCTTTTTCTGGCTACTTTGTACGCATCATCCTTTGCTTTGATACTATCCCTGATTTCCCTTGTTATCCACGGATGCACTACCTTCCCCGATTTATTCTTTTGCCAAACTGGGATGAACAATTTTTGTAGTTCATCCATGCAGTCTTTAAATGTCTTCCATTGTATATCCACCGTCAACCCTTTTAGAATTAATTGCCAGTCAATCTTGGCAAAGAAGCAACGCTGGAGCCACTGACAGCGGGGTCAGTGGCTCACAGACGTTGGTCCCCAGTCAAAAAATTACTGGGACTAATTCAGCCCTCAGGTGAGTTGGGATATAAGGATTCTCCTTATAATTAAAAGTATGTATTTTATTGTGTATTTTCTTTGAGTAAAAAACTAAAGGAAAGTAACAAGTTATTGTTATATGATATTGTTCTGACAATGTTATTATTGTTTAAGCACAGGTTGCTACAATTTATATTTTCACAGGTAAAGCTGTACACTAAATGTTGTTTTAGTGAGCTTACACAGCAATAGCGCGGGCCTATGGGAGAGCCGTGCCAGCAGCGCCGGACAGGGCTGCTTCATGTGTAAAATGTGCGGGCCTATGGGACAGGCCGCGCCAGCAGCGCCGGACAGGGCTGCTTCATATATGAAGGTGCTGGCCTACGGGAGAGCCGTGCCAGCAGCGCCTGATTCAAGGCTGCTTCATTTATGACATTACCGGCCTATGGGAGAGCCGTGCCAGCAGCGCCTGACAGGGCTGCTTCATGTGTGACGTGCAGGCCTACGGGAGAGCCGTGCCAACAGCGCTTGATGCAGGGCTGTTTATGACAAAAGCGCCAGCCTTTATGAAAGGCGGCGCCAGCAATGCCTGGCAGAGGGTTGCTCAAATTCACACATATCCGCTCGCCCACGGAGTCGGGAGATAATTCTCCACCATGGTTAGAGAGCAAGGTCCATGGAGTTGGGGGATAAATTCCTCACCGTGGCTGGATAGTGCGTTGAAACAACTATCCTTATACAGCAACTGTTGTATATAGTGCTGCAAAGGTCTCCCTCTCAGAGGCAGAGACCAAGATGGGTCAGTATCTTGCTGACACTGAGTCTCAGGGTATGGCTGTGGGGCATACCCAAAGGGATGAAAGTTACCTTTCCTGACAATAAGCTGCCATTCCAGTAAAATATTCTATTGGGGTTAGGCCAATGGGTTCATATCAGTATTGTATCCTGTGGCCTGCAGTAGCGCCTGTTAGAGTTGCCTACGAAACACTCTTCTGAGAAGGGAAGAGCAAAAGATCAAGATGACTCCGGGCTCTTAAGATGTCAATAGAACAGACTCAAGCACATATGTGCGGGCAGTGAACAACGCCAACAGGGGGATGTGAGAGCCAGCCGCTGAATCGATTATTCAGGTAGGTCTATTCTACAAGGGAAGAAGCCTGGCAGATGAATTAATTTGGCCATGAACGGGCAGAAGTCATCGTTCAGAATGCACCCCAGGTGCTCATCGGCAGTAGCGGTTCACTGGAGCTGGGGGCAGCATGATAGATCAGAAATTCCATGCACCTTCCAATCATGCTCAACTAAATGGGTCTAACGCTTCCAAAATTTGGGTAGTGCACCGTTTACAAGTTGTAATATTTATATTTGTTTACACAACACACAAGGGGTAATATATTTGGTTGAGGCACAGCCGGAGCATTCCAAGCAAGTTGGATTATGGCCAGGGTTTGGAAATTGGGCAGAAGTTCTCATGCAAACCACCCATGCAAAAGGCAGGATTGGCATGTTAATGGTGAGTATCTGGCATATGAACTTTTGTACGTAAAAAACATTTTTTATTCCTGACTTCAACAGGTTCATGAGGTAAGAGATTCATGTTATACAAATCCCATTACAAAGGTTTTCAAAGACAATATAACTGTACTATAACAGTAAGCTTTGCAGTATGGGATAAACTGTTGTTGGTCATTGGGATTTACCTGTAATTATTATTAGCCTTGTCTCCGCCTTGTTACTAAACTGATTAAAGTCATTGGCAATATAGCAGCTGGGTTGCAGCTGAGCTAATGAAGGAACTGATATTGTGTAAGTAGCAATTAGATCATTGCTAACAACCTTGTGCTATTGTCAGCTGAGGCTACTTCAGCCACAATGATGAAGTAACAGTATTCAGCATTGCTGAACATGACAATACTCATTGAACTTGAACTTGAAACTCGCTACTGCAGTGTGGTTGGTTGAATTCAGTTATTATGAACTGATGTTAGAACTCTAAGATGAGAAGTTCCAAATACCATCACCTACTCAAAGGTAGTGGAGATTGAATGAGTACCAATTCTTCAGATGGTATCAACTAAATATATACACTTAATGCACCGTTGCGTAAGGTTTTGAGTGAATATATATATTCTTCATGCACAAAGTTAAATTGCTGCTCTACAATGGTGACATATGTTGGTCTCATGGTAATTAGGAAGAATATCCTGTAATTAATCTCCTTGCCACTGGTGTATCGTCCAGTTTAGATTGATGATAACACAGAATAAATGTTGGATCTCAAAGTATGATGAAAGCACGATTCAATTCTTTATCAAATGTTTGTCATGTTTATGCATGTTCACTGTTTGCAAAAATATGTGACACAACAGTGTAGAGAAATATATTCTCGTTTACATAGGAGGAATGGACTTTATGTCTTCCTCATTAGCTAGGTCTTATAACAGTCAGCTAGACCTCGTTTGGATTTGTACTATCGGACTGGCCAAGCGTCCATGTTGCCTGCTTCATCAGGCATTATGGCACAACGGTATTCAGTTATGCCAAAAAGCAAGAACTTGCTGTTTTAAACTGTGGTTCAGGAGACTGGTCTTTGCACAGTAAACGATTATTGACTTACACATTTTCAATGGATTAACTTATGCCTCATGTTGTCACATTTAGCCATGAGTTCACTGCAGTATGCATGGATAGCATCCAAAAAAGCAGTACATCTCTATTGAGGGGATCAGGAATGTTGTTAAATATTATGATACATTTGATATGATACAAATTACTGACATTTCCAGTTCATTTTAAGTGATATTGACAATAGTTCTGTTATAGAGAAATTACAGCTGTAACATAAGGGAACTACATTGTCGGGTCCAACCCGAATATCAAGTTGTTAAAAAGATCTTGATACACGTACTCGCATCACAAGATTATGCAGTTGGTTATTGTAAATGTGTAAACATTATTTCACCAAGGGGTTCCAGCTACATCCTTAGTCATGACTCTAATATCAGCACAACGACGGCAAAACTTTGCAAATGCTGTGGCTGGACAGGATGGAATTGAATGTTCATGCCATTACATTTTCATTCTGGTCTACACTATCAGAGCTGACCAGGGCTGGCATAGTTTTAAGATCATTTGAATACCCCACTGTCTCAATTTATGTTATCAAGGCCACCAGAATCCTTAGATGTGTGGATGCAGCACTGTGTATTTGTTAATAAACAATTACACAAGAAAAGGTTGGTTCAGACTATTTCAAGGTGGCTGCAACAGGTATTAACATTGACGATTGTATGTCTCATTCCACCAGGTCAGCAGCAAAACGTAATATATCATTTAGATAGTGTGTTTTACATCTCATTATACTAGGGGCAGCAGCTATGTTGCGGTCAAATGGAGGGATGTGTCCCTCGACCAAATTTTAGTGGCCGTCGGATGGGCAAATGAGCTGATGTTTCAGAAATGTATCATCGGCCAATTGTCAATCCAGGGCTGTTTGCCAATGACATTTTAAGTACCTAAATTTTAGGGGTACAGTTGTTTGTTTAAATTGTTAAATAAACCCTATCATTACATTGAATACAATGTTATTACTAATGCATTTATTTTTCTTTCGAGTCAATCAAATGCAGTGGGATGCCGAGATTGTAATCTGCGGCATGAAATCACAAAACTTTGAACTCTTCACGGAATCACTCACATGACTCCAAAGTAAAATAGTTAGATTAAATGAGAACTTATCAGTTTGAAGTTTGATCTTGATTTTATGAGGAGGAACGTGGTGATTTACGTGCCCACCACGCCCAACCCTCTGTCATAAAAGATCATCTGGTAGTTCTCGAGTCACTGATCTTACTGTTTACTTCAGTGTTGTTTATTTGTGATTTCATACCGCTGCTTTGAAGTTTGCTGCGCGGGCCTTCTTCACGTAATCACCACCGTAACCCCTCATAAAATCAAGATCAAACTTCAAACTGGTAGGTTCTCATTTAATCTTACTATTCTCCATAATACCCTGGCTGATAACTCCCTCTTTTGGAGTATATCATTGTGGAGCACCTCTCCATCAGGTGTTCCATGTGGGTTTTGAACGTTTAAAGACGTTTACCCATGAAGGAGGGGATCCTCTCCATCAGGAATCCTCCTGGCCCGACTCATTTGAGTTTAAAGGGCCTCTTCCCTACGCTCCCCCTCCTCAGAGGGAGATATAATTTTGTGGCCTACCCTCCAAGCGGGGTTGCCTAGGTGCTCCTAGCCCGACTTGTTTGAATGAATGGGCCTCTTCCCTACGCTTCCCTCTGCAGAGAGGGAGATAATAATTTAGTGGCTAACCCGCCAAACGGGGTTTCCTAGGTGCTACCGGCACCAGTCTGACATCGCTGGCGCCACTACCAGCGGCTCGAAAGGTGAAGTCGACCGCCGCCCGCTACTCGCACTTCCGCGATCTCCGTAGCGGGTTCCCCGCGGTCCGTTTCCGGGATTCCCCGAGGCCCGTGACTGGGGTTCCCCGCGGCCCGTCCGGACTTTACCTCGAATCCAGCAGGCAAACTCTATAAAGAGCTTCCGGCAATACATAAACAACCCAAGAAATAAATTTAAACTTACCTTCCAGGTTTAAAACGTACCGCTGGCAGCAGCAACTCGCCCGTCAGTCAACTCGGTGCACAATGCGTGGGGGACGGCCTTTCTTCACGTACTCACTCATGTGACTCCGAAGTAAAGAGCTATTTTTACAACAACAAATAACAAAGACCTGATTTTGTACCATAGTGAAGCCACAGTGATACCACCGTTTTTTTCCCAGGTTTCCTTTGTCTGGTGGTGTGTACTTTCAAGCTTGTGTCGTTTCTGCCTGACAGGAGCTGGGACACGAAGGAATGGCCAGAGTGGGCAAGGTCCTTGATTACCTTGGCTGCCTTCCTTGGGATGCACAATGATGGAGTCAATAGTGGGGAGTCTGATCCGTGTGATGGTTCCTTGTTCCTGGTCCCTGAAGACAATAACCCACTCCTCAATCTTGCTGACATTGAGGGAGTGGTCGTTGTCCTGACACTATGCTAGTAAGCTCTCGGTCTCTTCGCCTGTAGATCTCCATCCCATTATTGTTCATATTCCTGCCCACCACACTGTTGTTACCCGTAGACTTGTAGATGGAGTTAGAGCAGAAACTGGCTGCAGAGTGGTGAGTGTACGGGGATGTCCAGACTACATTGACTTCCCCAACTTCAGGTAACTCATACCTCATTCACACTCTCTGCATCAGTGTGCCTATTTCTGCCCTAGGTCATCCATCTGTGATAGAGTCATAGAGTGATACAGTGTGAAAAAAGGATATTCGGCCCAACTTGCCCAAACTGGCAAACATATCCCAGCTAAACTAGTCCCACCTGCCCGTGTTTGGTCTAGATCCCTTCCAACCTATCCTATCCATGTACCTAACTATCTGTTTTCTTGAATGGCTGGATAGTCCCCTGCCTCAACTATCTACTCTTGCAGCTTGATCCACACACCCACCGCACTTTGTGTGAAAAGGTTACCTCTACAGATTCCGATTAAATAATTTCTCCTTCACATGAAATGTGAGGTTGCATTTTGGTAAGTCTTACATGGGCAGGACCTACACAGTGAATGGTAAGACTCTGGGGAAAGTTGTAGAGCAGAGGGATCTAGGAGTGCAGGTGTGTGGTTCCTTGAAGATGGAGTCACAGGTAGATAGGGTGGTCAAAGAGGCTTTGGGCACTTTGGCGTTCATCAGTCAGAGTAAATTAGTATAGAGGGTACACAAAAGGCTGGAGAAACTCAGCGGGTGCAGCAGCATCCAAGGAGCGAAGGAGATAGGTGACGTTTCGGGTCGAGACCCTTCTTCAGCCATCTGAAGAAGGGTCTCGACCCGAAAAGGCACGTATCTCCTTCGCTCCTTAGATGCTGCTGCACCCGCTGAGTTTCTCCAGCCTTTTGTGTACCCTCGATTCTCCAGCATCTGCAGTTCCTTCTTTAATAATTAGTTTAGAAGTTAGGAGTCATGTTGCAGTGGTGAGGCCGCATTTAGAGTATTGTGTTTAGTTTTGAAGATAGGGTGAGATAGGCATATTGGAAAGCACAGTGAGGAGTGGGGTTGTTGGATATAATGGGTCTATTCTTGCACAAATACCTGGTATAATTGTTCAGACATCCCATGGAATCATCAGCAGCCAGAGAGTTAATTCCACCAAGCCAACCACAGGGATAGAAACAGGCAGCATTTCCATATAAGCTCTTCTTTAGTTGGCATTGTACCATCCCACATGAAAGGCACTGGATCAATAAACATCTTTATAGATGTGTGAAATTTGCATAACCTAGAACAGAGTGATATCACCTGTCTGGAAATTAGTCTTGATGTTCTGGCAGGTGTTTGTCCTACTTAACCACTGTATTTTGCAGCATTAATATCCCAAATAACCTCTCAGACAGCACACACACAAAACTCCTCTCCTCGCAAAGATTCAACCTTATTTGTCCGAATAGTGAAATAGAGAACGGGCTGGTTCTACAAACACATGTCTCTTGAAACTGTGCTCTATAAAGGACCTGCTCGCCTGCCTTCTTTGGCTACAATATGATGTATCCGTTGAACAAGCATGTGTTGCTTGACTGCTTTGTTCAAGAAGTTAAAATCACAGGAATCATCCACATGAGGGCACTGGATCAATCTTTATAAATGTGTGAAATTTGCTTAAACTAGAAGAGAGTGATATCACCCGTATGGAAAATTAGTCTCGATGTTCTGGCAGGTGTTTGTCCTAATTACCCACTTATTTTGCAGCAATAATAGAGAGATTAAACAAAAACTTACCGTTTGAAGTTTGATCTTTAGTTTATGAGAAGTTGAAGTGAAGGAATACATGAAGCGCCCGCCAGCCCGCATGCGCGTCAATCTTCAGAGCAACTTAATGAAACCACAGACTAGTTGCAGGACTTAAACTATAGAAAGATTAATGACCTTATACCTACCAGATGATCTTTATGAGAATCATGGTTGAGAGTGGAGTGCACGTATACCCTCTCTTCAACCTTCTCATAAAATAAAGATCAAACTTCAAACAGTAAGTTTTCGTTTAATCTCTCTATTTTATATCAAAGTCACGTGAGTGACTATGTGGAAGCCTTCAAAGCTCTGTGGTTTCACGCAGTGAGCCAGTCTATATGTGGACGCACTGAACCGATCAACCATACATGGTTGAAAGAAAAAACATACTTCATTGAAACATGATGTTAATTTGCATACATGTATAGAAGCAATCCCTTTACCTCAGGGATAAACAATTGTCTTAATCAACACAACGTAAAATTATATTAGCAAATAAGCCTGGCCTGTTAATGGATTATTGTAAAACTTATGAAAAGTGCGCTCATCTGCCCATCCTGCTGTCGCAAGAATGTGATCCAGTGGAACCTCCATTTTATTTGCTGCCGAGGTAGCTGCAGCCCTGGTAGAGTGAGATTTGAAAATATCAGTATCCACTCCCGCATCTGATAACATACATTTTATCCAACTAGAAATGGTTTGCACCGTTACCCTTTTGTGTGGCTTTTTATTACTTATGAATACAGCTTGTTCGTTACCTTGAAGGTTTTTTGTAACATCGATGTATTTCTTTACATAAGTAACCACACACAATCTCCGATCTGGTGGATATGCCAACAGCTCTAAATTGTATCCCAATGCACCTGACCTGCTCTGCTTTATCAATTCATCTATGTAAAATACCACTTTTTTGTCCGATATAACAACATTATCCAGTCAAAGTTTCTGCAAAGACTGAACTCTTTATGCTGAGACGAGAGCCATAGCATTACCAATTTGTGAGTGAGCTGAGCCAGAGATAAAGATGCGGCTGGTGCCAAAGTGCGAAGCAGCCTTAACAATAACTTAACATTCCATACCTCATGATATCTAGGCCTTGGAGGGTTCCTGTTAAAAACACCTTTCATGAATTTAGATACCAATGGTGTGAGTGCCAACAGTTTGATGTCCAGACCCAATTTAGTCACTAAATATGATGATAAGGCACTACGAGCAAGTGTTAATAGCAGTGTAACTTAACTCTTTTTCAAAATATATAAAGCTGAAAGAAACTCCAACACATCGGCTATATCCGCCGTAAAGTAATTTATATGTGCCTCCTCACAAAACCTCTCCCATTGTTTGATGTATAAGTAGTACCGCTTCCTTGTGCCATCTCGCCAAGCTGCAGTCATTACATCAACCATCTTGTTGGATAGTCCTAGTCCCACGAAAGGCCTTCTTAAATTCTGCAAATTAATAAGTCAATACAATCATGCAATGGATGAGGTTCCCGAGTGACAGGCTGAATTAACATATGTTTATGTCTATGAACAACCATGGGAGGTTCCTTCAATAGTCATTTTAATAATGGAAACCATGGTTGAGTAGGCCAATTAGGAACGACTAAAATGCCTGATGCCTTGTCTTGAATTATCTTCTGCAAGCATCTCCCAATAAGGCAGAATGGAGGGAAGGCATAGAATAATATCCTCCCCCCCCCCCCCCAGTCTATAGAAAATGCATCTATTGCTGCTGCCCCTGGGTCTGGTTGCCAGGCTCTATATTGTGGTAATTGATTATTAAGTCTGGAAGCAAACAAATCAATCTCTGGTGCTCCATAACGAGCTATTATCTTTATGAATACTGCCTCATTCAGCATCCATTCAGTTTGTTCATTGAACTTCCGCGATTTAGCATTTGCTACCATATTGTACCTGCCCGGCAAATGAGCAGCTGATGCCCAAATGCTTCTATCTAGACACCAAGCCCAAATAGCTTTTGCCAGAGCATCACATGATAGTGATCTACAATCAACCATATGATTTACATATGCCACTGCTGTCAAGTTATCCAATTGTAGCCTAATATGCCCACCATGTACCTTTCCACAATATGCTTTCAAGGCATGAAATGCTGCTAACATGTCCAAATAATTTGTGCCATATTTTTGCCCAAGGCGTAACTCTTCCTTGTTCCACCTACCACCACAACTAGAGATGGTGTTAGTTGCACCCATCCTAGTCCACTAGCATGACTTTGCAGTGTTGTTGTGGGTTTACTAGGTAGAAAGCCGCCAGAACAACCATGAATATTTGCAATCCACCCTTGTAATTCAGATTTTGACTGTCAACAACTTCATAGGTCTGTCAAAATGACCTTTGTTGGAGTCTTAGTGCCTGATCCTTTTCATGCTCCAGATTTCAATAATGTATGGGCCCATAACATGCGGCTGGGAAGGCAGCTACTATCTTACCCTTGCAACCTGGCGGATAGTAGGCTTCTCATTAATCAGTAGAGCTGAACAAGCCTCTACCAAATTCTGTTTTTTCTCCATGGGCAGGGTCACGGACATCTCTGCCGAAATGATGACAAACCCTAAATAAGAAATAGATTTTCTAGGTATCAACCTGGATTTTGCTGGATGAATGAGAAATCCCCATTTCTCAAGGATTAGGTTGGCAGCTGAAACAGCAAGCTTTGCAAGACGTAACGTCTCCCCGACAATGAAAATGTCATCTATATACACAATAATAATATGTCCTTCAGCTCTGAGTAGGGTAAGCTCAGGTTTAAGAATTTTAGTAAATAGCCTAGGGGCTGAGCTCAAAACCATTGGGTAAAACTTGAAATTGCCACAACTGACCCAGCCAGATAAACTTCAGATATTCCTGTGATTCTTATGAATTGGAACTGAGTAATATGCATCCTTGAGATCTATGGATGCCATAAAACATGCTCAGTAATCAGCTTTGTTGTGTGAAATGATTCTATCTTAAAGTATTTATACTGTACATAAGAGTTTAAACTAGCCAAGAATGATACGGCATCCTCCATTTTTTCTTTTCCCTTGAGAAAATGTTAGAGATATATATTCCTCTTTCTCATGGACCGACTGCTCAATCACTCCTTTTTTTATGCAATGCCTCTATCTCTGCTTGCATATCCCAAAGTTTCCTGTTTGGATCGAATATACACCGGTCTCCACCGGCAGGTCTTGTCAAGGAGGAAAAACTTGTCAGTCAAGAACTCAATTTCGTAACCCGTTATGCTATGCAAATAAACGGATCAGAGGTTATCTGTTGCCATTCATTTAAAAATAACCTTAATCTGCCACCGACTCGAAATTCCTCTGCACACGCCCTGTGACTGATGGATGCACATCCACCTACTCAATGGTCATTGGTGGTTTATCACTAGAGCCAGCAGCCCCTAGATTTTTGTTCGGTCTCCTTCCTTTTGCTCTGATATCTTGACCTGCCTGGGAACTGAGACTGAACGTATGTTGCATCTTCCAAGATGGACGAGATGGACCTGGGCCTAAAAAGGACCTCTGCCGGGTCTAAATTGAGTAGTAGGCCTGGTACTCCCAACCCAGCCTCAGTCAAACGATTCCTGCTGCAGGTCATATAGGGGTGGTATCGCCGGAGTACTGGAGCCTTACCCATATAGGGTGTTTTAACCATACCTGCAGCAGCCTTCAATTCATCCTGCAAGTCTTTGACTTGCTTACATAAATCTTCTCCAAAGAGATATTTAGCAGGCTGCACATTGCTAGCCCTGCATAAGTGTGCAAATTTAGGATTTATTTCGGGCCTGATGGCATCTTTACGGAAGCAGTTTATCTCAAAATGAGTATTACATAACAGCCATCGCATCCTGCTGTACTTCCGAAACCTGAGCCCATCTACTGACCCTAAGCAAAGGCCGTAATAACCTCTCCAGATAATAGTCTCAGGATTTGTTGTAATTTTAGCTCTTTGACTTTGTTCTGCCCCTGAGATTTTCCCAAATGGTAACATTGACTTTCGGGACATCCAAAGTCTTGCAGTTTTCTGGGGCTGAGATATTTTCCAGCCGCATCCAGCATAACCTCCTCCCTTCACCTGTCCCTGAGGGGAAGGCAAATTTTGAGGCAAGAGCAGGTAGCTCTTCCTTATGATGCGCCTGCCGCATATCATCGTTACATCATGGGATCCACATATCTTATTGATAGCCCATAATCGGAGTCACCTCAGTAATACTCTCTGATTCTCCCCTCATCAGAGTGGGAGATATATGCTGCAACCCTGAGCCAGGTGTTGTTGCTACAGGCCTTTGGCTGGAGCCGCCCTGTTAATGCCTCCTGTGCACAGAGCATATTTTGTTCCATTATTTTTTCAATTAGCCGCCTCTAGTTAAGATAGCCGGCAAATAACAAACATCTTCATAGATGTTGGGACAGTGTCTTCTGTCCAGAATCGTACTGATTGGACATTTCTTACTGATTTAGCTTTGGCTTGTGCCCCTACTCGAGGTTTGCCAAGCTGCTCCCCTCTTGAAGCTGAATCGGAGCTTGCTGTGAAGACCGCAGCTGCCAGCGTTCTCCGAAGTAGAAACGACGGCCGTCGGCTTTTTCCACTGCCGCGGTCCTCTGAAAGGACCGAATGCTTTCTCAGCATGCCAATTTCCCTTTTGCTACAGGTTTTTCCATCACGACAAAACCTAGGCCAGCGTCGGAATTAGTTTTTCATTTGTACTCACCTGTTTGGCTTTTAAACCTTTACCAGTGGGGAGACCGGCGTTCATCCCCAACCACACATCGCGTCATGCGTCGATGTATTGATGCGCATGTGGGCTGGCGGGCTCTTCAACGTAGTCACTCACATGACTTCGATATAAAAAATATCCCAAATAACCTCACAAACAGCACACACACAAAAATCCTCTCCTCACAAAGTTTCAACCTCATTTGTCCGAGCAGTGAAATAGAGAACAGGCATGGTTCTGCAAACACATGTCTTTTGAAACCGTGCTCTATAAAGGACATGCTCTCCCAACTGTCTTCTTTGCCTGCACTATGATGTATCCGTTGGACATGCAAGTGATGCTTAACTGCTTTGTTCAGAAGTTTAAATCACAGGAACTCATCGTTTCCTTGTCAATGCCACTCCTCACAGATTGTCTCTCACACTTATATAAGAGACCTCACATAAATGGCTTATTGAAACTTACAACATTTTGGAAAACTTTCCTTCAGTCCCCCCCAGAAGAATGTCGAATGCAGAGGGGCATTAGTTTGCATTGGAAGTTCAGGCATTCGTTGTCAATTGGTAGCTTGGTGCCAATGGTAGCAAGAGGAAATGGCTGAATAGAGGACACAAAATGCTAGAGTAACTCAGCAGGACAGGCAGCCTCCGGAGAGAAAGAATCGGTGATTTCTTCAGGCTCTTCTTTAGACTGAGAGCCATGGAGAGGAAAACTAGAGATATGGAAAGGACAAAGAGAATGTAAGGTGTGTGAAAATGACAGATCAAAGCAGACGATAATCAAGGAAATGTAGAATGGTTCATTGCAGGGTGAGGGGAAGTTGACAACGAGGCATACAAACTGAAAAATTAAACAGGACAGTGAAACTAGTCGGAGAACAAGGGTGGAGGAGGGACAGAGCGAGAGGGAAAGCAAGGGTTACTCGAAGTTAGAGAAATCTTTATTCCTACCATATAGTTAACTTGCACATGTTGGGTTTTACTCTTGTTATATTACAATATAGCATCACAGTAAAAGAGAAAATTGGAATTTTACAACAACAAATAACAAAGACCTGATTTGTACAACAGTGATAACAGAATGGGTGGCAGATTGCAACCTTCATGTGGTCCGCCCTGTTTCGACTAATGCAATCAACACAACGTGCACAAACGGAAGATCAAATAGAACAAGTTGTCCAACAACTTTAGGCTGTACACGCCACACGAAAGAAGAAGAAAAAGATAACAGAAGATCCCTGTAGTAAGTGGGGATGTTAGAGATAATGGTCTTGCCTTCTTGCCTTGGATTCATGAAGATGTGATAACTGTATGTTCATAAATGTATTCCAAAAGTTACACTTTTTACAACTGGAACAAGTGTGTAGATCACACAGGGACAGGGCATGTGCCTCTCCCTCCCTCCAAGGTGACATATTGGACAAACAATTGTATCCGTTTGACCTGGGAGTGGACTGTATGAGCAGGAACAGGATCGGATGAACGTGTAGCAGAAGCTTGCCAGAGCATGATCTGTTCTCCATTGTTGAATGCCACTGTGTCTGAGGTTAGTACTGTTGGGAATCAGCAGAGATGAATGGTGGGGAAGAATGGATTTAATGATGACTCACCTGTGTTTAATGATGACTCACAAATTTTACCCAGGGCACCGGCACTTTCCTCTCTAGCTTCCCACAGAGTTGTTAAGTACAACTGATCAGGCCCAGGAGATTTGTCCATCTCAATACACTTAAGGACCTTCAACACTTGGTCTAGTATATATTATTAAAAGTCTGATCTTGACCGCTTTTGGACCGCTGTGCTGCAATTTCCGAGCGAATGGCGCCACCTATGGCCGTCATTTTTTGGCCACCTCGCTCAGAGCCCCCCTCCGCCTTCCGGGACCAGAGGATTTTTCCCATGGATGAAAAATGTGAGAGATATTAATGTTTTTTTTTAATTCCCCATTCTCTCTGCTCTCTTTGCTTCCCCCGCTAGTGGCGGGGGGGAGGGACTGTAAAACCCAGAAGTGTCGTGCCTCACTCAGTCTCTGCCAGGCCCAGGAAGCGAGAGGGTCATGGCTCTCTGAGCTGTGAATAAAACTGAATGGACGTCTACTCCACGGTGAGTCCACTTGATGTGGCTGCTGCCAAATTGTTTACCTTTATTTTGTAAGTTTGTGTTCACAAAATGGATTTTGATTGTCTGGTGGCTGCAGCCCAATTGTTTGCCTCGCCTTTTTAAAGAGTTTGTTCACAAAATGGATTTTGGTTGTCAGGTGGCTGCAGCCCAATTGTTTGCCTCGCCTTTTTGAAAAGTTTGTGTTCACAAAATGGATTTTGGTTGTCAGGTGGCTGCAGCCCAATTGTTTGCCTCGCCTTTTTAAAGAGTTTGTCTTCACAAAAATGGATTTTGTTTCACAGGTGGTTACAGCCAAATTGTTTGCCTCGCCTTTTTAAAGAGTTTGTGTTCACAAAATGGATTTTGGTTGTCAGGTGGCTGCAGCCAAATTGTTTGCCTCGCCTTTTTCAAACGTTTGTGTTCATAAAAAGAATTTTGGTTGTCAGGTGGCTGCAGTCAAATTGTTTGCCTTGCCTTTTTAAAAAGTTTGTGTTCACAAAATGGATTTTGGTTGTCAGGTGGCTGCAGCCCAATTGTTTGCCTCGCCTTTTTGAAGAGTTTGTGTTCACAAAATGGATTTTGGTTGTCTGGTGGCTGCAGCCCAATTGTTTGCCTCGCCTTTTTAAACAGTTTGTGTTCACAAAATGGATTTTGGTTGTCAGGTGGCTGCAGCCAAATTGTTTGCCTCGCCTTTTTAAAAAGTTTGTGTTCACAAAATGGATTTTGTTTGTCATGTGATAACAGCCAAATTGTTTTGCCATGGCTTGGCTGTTAAAATCATTGCAACAGTTGGCCATTCGGCCCACAATGTGTATACTAGCCCTCTGGAAGCCAGTACCATCCACACCCATACTAGCGCAACAGAAAGCACCCGCGCCCCCCCCCATCCCCCACAAGCGAGCAATATTGGAATTGGTGGAGAGGTGGAATATTGTGTTGGTGACCAGCCCTCCCGTGTCATGTTGGGACCCAACGGGTCCCACTTAGTCTAGTCTTATCTATATAATTAAAAGTCTCATCTTGACCACGTCCTGTTTGTACTGGTTATGGCTGTGAATTTTGGCCATCTTATGCACAGTCCTCCTCTGCTGCGCAGGCCCTGAGGATTTTTCGCATCAATTAAAAATAAAAGACTTATCAGTGTTTTAAAAATCTTGAGATTCTCTCTCCTGTCAGTCACCACCATGAAGGCCACACCCCTTCTGGTGGGAGGGGGGGAGGACCATATAATCCCGAAGTGTGGGAATGGCTCAGTCTGTCTGCAAGATAGCGAGGGAGATGTCATGACTCTCTGTCTGAGATGGGATACTACAGAACACTGTGAGTATGCAATGTACTTAAATAAATGATTTGTTAGCCCTTAATGGAAATGAAATGAGTTGTGTGGCCTGCCCTGTGCTTGAAACTGCAATGGCAATGGAAATGAAGTGAAAATGCAATGAGGTGTTTGGCTTGAGCCTGCCATGTGCTTGAAACTGCAATGGCAATGGAAATGAAATAAAAATTCAATGAGCTGTGTGGCTTGAGCCTGCCCTGTGCTTGAAAGTGCAATGGCAATGGAAAATGAGGTGAAAATGCAATCAGCTGTTTGGCTTGTTTTTTTTAATATTATTTATTTATTTTATTTTATTAGAAGTTAATACAGTACAAAACAATACAGTGGTACCTAAGTTTAGGTGCCAACTATGTCATAATGTAATACAATCTATGTACAACCTCTAGTTTTATGTTTTTTGAAAGGAAGTAAAAAAATACAAAAAATAGAGAGAAGAGAAAGAAGAAAACTAGATAGTAGAAAATAGAAAGACGTGAAGTGTGTATATAGGAAAAGAATAAGTAGAAAGTAGAAATAGGAGAAAAAGACCCTTAAAAAATAAGTTTTCAAATATTTGTTCGGAGATGTAAAATCTATCCACTACCTGACTTGAAATCAGTAAATCTTTATGGTACTGCTGCATCACATGATTCCAAAAAGTCGATGAAAGGGGACCAAATCCTTAAGAATTGGTCATATTTATCTATTAGGCGCAGTCTCATTTCTTCAAGGTGTGCTATGTCCGTCATATTCCTAATCCACATTTTAATAGTTGGTATAGCTGTATTTTTCCAAAATTTAAGTATCAATTTCTTTCCAATTATTAACCCATAATTAAAGAATACTTTTTGGTCTTTGTTTAAATTGATATCTTCTACTATTATTCCAAATATAATCCATACCGTATTAGGTTCTATTCTTAACTTAAAGAGCTTTGTAAATATATCAAATATATCGCTCCAAAATGTATTCAACTTTGTACATCCTACAAATGAATGTGTTATAATTGGCATTTTGAAACAAACATTTATCGCATCTGGGAGAGATATTTGGGTAGAATTTATTCAACCTCGTTTTTTGAATAATATAGTCTATGGAATAATTTTTAAATTGAATTAAATTATGTATTTCTTGCATTAATGGAACAATTATGTGGTATTCATCAGATACTTTTCCCATCTTCTTTCGGAATCTTTATAATTAGTTCATGTTCCCAATCTTCTCTTAGTGCCTCTGTAGAGGGTAATTCTCTATTTAATATACTATTATAAAAATATGATATTAGTTTTTATGAATCAGCCTTAATATTCATTGTTTGTTCTTCTAAAGGGTCCTAAAAATATAGTTTGAAATCTGTGTATATATTTCTTCATAAAGTCATATATCTGTGTATATTTAAAATATTGATTATCATTCAGTTTAAATTTTGATTTAATAATAATTAGAGTCAATGTTAATATGTAACCGATAAATGTAGACTCCATCTGCTACACTGGTAATGAGTCCTTGGAATCCTGGATATTTAATATGTAACCATTTAACAAAGTTTGTAATGGTTTGGACTAGGATATTTACATGCCTCTGATAAAAGTAAACTATAAAAATAAAAATACAAGATTTTAATTGTTGAAATTATAACAATTTGCCCAATTCATGCATATCTCCTACTTTGCTAATCCCCAGAGTCTATCCCATTTGTTTTAAATGTGTTTGTCGATAAGAGATGGTTTGAATGCAGGATTGTTCAATATTGGGGTTAGTACTGATAGATTATTTAATTTCAAGAATTATTTTATTTGTTTCCAAATTCTTATTGTATTGTGAATAATTGGATTCTTCTTATATATTATACTATTCAATTTTATCAGTGAGAACAGGATCGTTCGTATATCGTACTGGAAACATTCCTCTTTCTCCATTCTTATCCACTCTGACTGGTGAGTGGAACTATCCAACCAGTGCATTATGTTCTTAATATGCACTGCACAATAATAATATGTAAAGTTAGGAATGATAAACCCCCAACTTCTTAAGGTTTACACAAATGCTTTTCTGTGTGCTCTATAATCCCATTTGGTCCTGGGGTCTTCCCATTTTTCAATGAGTTTATTATTTGTTTTATTTCTTCACTAGTAATCCGTGCTCCTAATTCCTCTTGTTCTAAACTATCCAATTTAGGGAGGTTGCAGTTATCTAAAATATTTGTAATTTTACTATCATCTGTATTTATTTTAGTTGTGTATAAATTATGATAAAATTGAGCAAACCTTTTATTAATATCCTTTGGTAGTGTTAGAAGCTCACCCTTATCAGATTTAATTTTAGTGATAGTATTTTCCTTTTCTTGTTGCTTCAGTTGCCTCGCTAATAATTTATGTGGCTTATCCCCAAATTCAAAGTGTGCCTGTTTTGTAATTTGGAATAGTCTTATTACTCTTGCCGATAATATTCTATTGAGTTTATATTTCAATAGGGTTATCTTATTATGTTTATCTATGGTTGGGTCACTTGCATTGTCCAGTTTTAGTAATTTTATTTCCTGTTCTATCCTCTGAAGTTCTCTTTTATTTTCTTTATTTTGAAAACTTTGATAAGAGATTATAGCACCACGAATATATGCCTTAAAGGTTTCCCATAATAGCGATACAGAAATACCCGGCGTCTCATTTATCTTGAAAAAAATGTTTATTTGTTCTTTTATATACTCATCACCCTGCTGGTTATTTAATATTTGTGCGTTGAATATCCAAAAAGGTTTTATATCCGGCATTCCCTCGATTTTAAGTATAAAAGTCAGTGGTGAATGATCGGAAATAATACTATTACGGTATAACCATATAACCATATAACAATTACAGCACGGAAACAAGCCCTCTCGGCCCTTCCAGTCCGTGCCGACCATTTGTTTTCCCCTAGTCCCATCTACCTGCACTCAGACCATACCCCTCCATTCCCTTCACGTCCATATACCTATCAACTTTACTCTTAAATGTTAAAATCGATCCTACCTCCACCACTTCTGCTGGAAGCTAATTCCACACAGCCACCACCCTCTGAGTAAAGAAGTTCCCCCTCACGTTACCCCGAAACCTCTGTCCCTTAATTCTCATGTCATGCCCTCTTGTTTGAATCTTCCCTACCCTCAATGGGAAAAACGTATCCACGTCATCTCTGTCTATCCCTTTCATCATTTTAAAGACCTCAATCAAGTCCCCCCTTAACCTTCTGCGCTCCAAAGAATAAAGACCTAACTTGTTCAACCTTTCTCTGTAACATAGTTGCTGGAACCCTGGCAACATTCTAGTAAATCTAAATGATGGTTTAGTCGTATACGGGATTAATTTTGTATCCAATAAGAAATAGTCAATTCGTGAATAAGTTTTATGAACCGATGAGTAAAACGAATATTCCCTTCCAATTGGGTTTGCTATTCTCCAAACATCAGTTATGTTATTATTTTTTACATAAGTATTTAAAAATTCACAGGTCTTAGTTTTAACAAGACGCTTCCCTACCTGTATTGATTTATCTAAATATGGGTCTATAACACAATTAAAATCTCCCCCCATTATTATGTTTTAATAATTATGCCCTGCAATTATATCTACTATTTTCTTAAAACATTGGGGGTTATCAAAATTAGGTGCATAAATATTTATCATAGTTAATGGTGTATTATAAATTTCTCCCATGACTATAACGTATCTTCCCTCTTTATCAGATATGGACTTCTTTAATTTAAAAGGTATACCTTTCCGAATTATAATGGTCATGCCTCTTGCTTTAGAAGTGAATGCGGAGTAGTAGGTTTGACCTATCCAGTTTGCCCAAATTCTGATCTGAGTTTGTTTGTTTTCAAACGCGTTCTTGTAGAAAAGCAATATCGAATGTTTAATGATTTTAATTGTGCCAGAATTATACCCCTCTTAATTGGCTCATTCGCACCTCTAATGTTCCAACTACAGAAAGTGAGACCTCCGGTGTGTATTCGACTGTTATCTTTGCATTGGCTTTTTATTACCAGAATGTGTGATTCATGTGATGCAGCCAAGTACCTCGAAATCCCGAGTCCAGGGTTGTCCTTCATAATTTCTGCACTAGTTTTACATCTCCTGACACTATTAAACATAATTAAGGAAAGAGAAAAACATAAAATGAAGAGTTCATAAGGATTGTTAAATCGTACAACTCATAATAATGAATAAACAAAAAAAGTGAGTGTAAGTTATGAAAAAAGCGATATCTTACAAAAAAGCCACTTATGGTGCCTAAGATTAATTTTAAATTGACCTCCGTCAATGGAATTATGCACTGGGCATAATTCCGTCGATGGAATTATGCACTGGGCTTTGCCCCCGTAGTAAAGTATCATCCAACGTTAGTCGGTTTCCTCTATTATAACCAAAATTGTCATGTCAGGTCGATTAATAGCTAAAAAATGTAAAATAAAATAGAAGAAAAGCTAGAAGATTTAAAATAAAATTAAATTGAGTTTTTATGGGTTAAAGTACCTCGTCAGTAATCACATTTTTCATTAGCATGTATGTTAGTTAATTCATAATTAGTATTTAGAATATCTGTCTAACCTCCCCCATCCCTCCTACTATATAGTTAGTCATGTTAGTATAATACATTAAACCTTTAGCGTTAATTAAGTTTATTGCGTATATATAGTTAATTAGTTAGTTAGTTATATGCTGTATGTGTAAATAATAGATCATATAGTACTGAGACAAAGACAGACCATCAAGACTGTTTTAAATTCAAAAAAGAACAATCTAATAATTATCAGGGCTGAAAAACGTGGCGCAGAGCCTACGGCCTCGAACATTCCATCTGTTGAGCTTCAGTTTTTCAGTTCAAGATGAGGACTCTGTTATTAAAAAACAGATTCTTGCCAGATAAGTCTGTCTGAGAACCGTCTGAACAGTTCTAGTGTTTTGTTTGAAACAAAGAAACAAGTTCAGCAGGCGTAATGTCTTATTTTTCTGTTTTTCCTTGAATTTTGTTTAAAATCTCCTGGGCATATTTGCAAGCTGAATCCGGATCAGTGAATGAACGTTGCTTAGAACTGTACGTAATTATCATTTTAGCTGGGTAGATAACGCCGTAACGAACTTCAGAGTGACCTTGTAAAATACTGCTTGCCCTTTTAAACTGGCATCTTTTTGTCAGTATTTCCCCGAGGGTAGTCTCTGTAAAATCTAACAATATTATAAGCAAATGTAAGATTTTCTCCATAGGATATCTTCTTTAATAAATTTTCCAAAGTCGAAATGTCTAAGAACTTTACGATAATTTGACGTGGTGGAGCATTCACTCCTCTTTGGAAGCGACCAACACGATGAGCCACATCTATCTTTGGTTTTTCTGGAAGTTTGAAAACATCTTTAAGTAAATTAGTGATAAAATCACACATTTGGGAGCCATGCTCTGCCCCCTCTTTAACTCCTATTATTCTCAAATTCTGCCGTCTTGACCTGGCTTCCAAATCTTGACATTTCTTATTCCGTTTATTCGTCAGCTCCCAATTCGCGTCGTGTTCTTTTTTCAAACCTGTTACTTCCTGGACCATCTGCTGCGTTTCACCCCCCATCTCTTCCATCAATTTTTCCGCCTTTGTTAATTGCTTCAGCAGGGAGTCATGTTTATTGTTATAATCTCTCTCCATTCTTTCAAATTCCTTTGCAATCCTCGACTGGATTTTGGTTGTCTGGTGGCTGCAGCCCAATTGTTTGCCTCTCCTTTTTAAAGAGTTTGTGTTCACAAAATGGATTTTGGTTGTCAGGTGACTGCAGCCCAATTGTTTGCCTCTCCTTTTTAACGAGTTTGTGTTCACAAAATGGATTTTGGTTGTCATGTGGCTGCAGCCAAATTGTTTGCCTTGGCTTTTAAAATCATTGCAACAGTTGGCTGCCAGCCCAAGAATCCATTTGGCCCACAATGTCTATACTTGCCCTCTGGAAACCAGTACCTTCGGCCCGGAACACCCATACTATATAATCCTGAAGTGTGGGCGTGGCTCAGACTGTCTGCAAGATGGTGAGGGAGATGTCATGACTCTCTGTTTGAGAGGGGATACTACAGAGCACTGTGAGTATGCAATGTACTTAAATAAATGATTTGTTAGCCCTTAATGGAAATGAAATGAGTTGTGTGGCCTGCCCTGTGCTTGAAACTGCAATGGCAATGGAAATGAAGTGAAAATGCAATGAGGTGTTTGGCTTGAGCCTGCCATGTGTTTGAAACTGCAATGACAATGGAAATGAAATAAAAATGCAATAAGCTGTGTGGCTTGAGCCTGCCCTGTGCTTGAAAGTGCAATGGCAATGGAAATGGAGTGAAAATGCAATCAGCTGATTGGCTTGAGCCTGCCCTGTGCTTGAAAGTGCAATGGCAATGGAAATGATATGAAAATGCAATTAGCTGTTTGGCTTAAGCTTGCCCAATGCTTGAAAGTTGCAATGGGAAATGGAAGTGAAATGAAAATGCAATGAACTATTCGGCCTGCCCTGTACTTGAAAATGCAATAGGAAATGAAATGAAATTAGTTGTATGGCCTGCCTGAAACCACTAATTTCAGCCCACAAGGCCCCTATTAGCCGAGAAACCAGTCCCTTTTCCCCAAAATGTTTGTATTAGCCGAGGAGGAGCATTTTGGCCCCAAAGGCCCGTGCCAGGCCAGGAAAAGTCCAGAAAAAGTGCCTTCACTGAGATTTCACTCAGATTTATTTTAGAAGGGCCCCTTCGGCCCATCAGGCCTGTATTAGTCCAGGAGTCGCTTTGGCCAATCAGTAAGTATTCCCCCTGTATTAAACCTCACCCCAGTATTTTTCTCCCTCCCTTCATTGGCTCGCTGTGAGATCCAGGCCATGATAGACTTTCGTCCTTCATTGCAGTGATCTGCAGAAAAAGATGAAACATGTCTAAAATTGATTCTCCATCCTCTCCCCCTTCTCTCGCACAGAGTCTCTCACCTGTTTTGGGAGGAATTTCAGGCAGTTTCTGAGCTGCCAGCCCACCAGGCCAGAGTGACTGAGCTGCCAGCCCACCAGGCCTGAGTGACTGAGCTGCCAGACCACCAGGCCTGAGTGATGAGCTGCCAGCCCAAGAATCCATTCGCCCCACAATGCCTATACTAGCCCTCTGGAAACCAGTCCCTTCAGCCCACGCATACTAGCGCTCAAGAAAGCCCCCCCCCTCCCCCCAACTGGCCAGATATGTTGGAATTGGTGGAGAGGTGGAATATTGCATTGGGGGACCAGCCCTCCTGTGTGAACATGGGACCCATCGGGGTCCCTTGAGAGGAATAGATGGGATAATTGCAGTTTTTTTCCTTGGGTCCCTTCGTCTTGTAGTGTGTACTTTCAAACTTGTACTCTTTCTGCCAGACAGGAGCAGGGAGAAGAAGGAATGACCAGACTGGGCAAGGTCCTTCATTACCTTGGCTGCCTTCCTTGGGATGCACAATGATGGAGTCAATGGTGGGGAGTCTGGTCTGTGTGATGATTCCTTGTTCCTGGTTCCGAAGACAATAACCCACTCCTTAATCTTGCTGACATTGAGTGACAGGTTGTTGTCCTGACTAAGGTCTCGGTCTCTTCTGCCTGAAGATCTCCATCTCATTATTGTTCATAATCCTGCCCACCACAGTGGTGTCACCCGCAGACTTGTAGATGGAGTGAGACCAGAAACTGGCTGCACACTGGTGTGTGTACGGGGATGTTCAGACTTCATTGACTACCCGAACTCCAGGTAACTCATACCTTATTCACACTCTCTGCATCAGTGTAGCAATTTCTGTCCCAGGTCATCCATCTGTGATAGAGTCATAGAATGATAAAGTGTTGAAACAGGCCCTTCGGCCCAACTTGCCCACACTGTCCAGCATATCCCAGCTACACTAGTACCACCTTCCTGTGTTTGGCCTATATCCCTCCAAACCTGTCCTATCCATGTACATATCAAACTATTTCTTAAATGTTGGGTAATCGCTGCCACAACTACCTACTCAGGAAGCTTGTTCCATACACCCACCACCCGTTGTGTGAAAGGTTATGTCTCAGATTCCTATCAACTCTTTTCTCTTTCATTTGAAATGTGTGGTGTTGCATTTTGGTAAGTCTAACATGGGCAGGACCTACAGAGTGAATGGTAGGGCTCTGGGGAGTGTTTTAGAGCAGAGTGCATGGTTCCTAGAAGGTGGAGCCACAGGTAGATAGCGTGGTCAAAGATGCTTTTGGCACTTTGGCATCCAGTCAGAGTAATTAGTGTAGAAGTTGGGAGGTAATGTTGCAGTTGTATAAGGCGTTGGTAAGGTCACACATAGAGTATTGTGTTCAGTTTTGAAGCTGGGGTGAGATAGGGATACTGGAGAGCACAGTGAGGAGTGAGGTTGTTGGATATAATGGGTCTATTCTTGCACAAATACCTGGTGCAATTGTTCAGACATCCATGGAATCAGCAGCCAGAGAGTTAATTCCACCAAGCCAACCACAGGGATAGAAACAGGCAGCATTTCCATATAAGCTCTTCTTTAGTTGGCATCGTACCATCCCACATGAAGGGCACTGGATCAATAAACATCTTTATAAATGTGTGAAATTTGCATAACCTAGAACAGAGTGATATCACCCGTCTGGAAATTAGTCTCGATGTTCTGGCAGGTGTTTGTCCTAATTAACCACTGTATTTTGCAGCATTAATATCCCAAATAACCTCACAGACAGCACACACACAAAACTCCTCTCCTCGCAAAGTTTCAACCTCATTTGTCCAAGTAGTGAAATAGAGAACGGGCTGGTTCCACAAACACATGTCTCTTGAAACCATGCTCCATAAAGGACCTGCGCGCCAACTGCCTTATTTGGCTACAATATGATGTATCCATTGATCAAGCAAGTGTTGCTTGACTGCTTTATTCAAGAAGTTAAAATCACAGGAACTCATCGTTTCCTTGTCAATGCCGCTCCTCACAGATTGCCTCTCACACTAATATGAGGCCTCACACAAATGGCTTGTTAAAATTTACAACATTTTGGAAACCTTTCCTTCAGTCCCTGCAGAATGTTGAATGCAGAGCGGCATTAGTTTGCATTGGAAGTTCAGGCATTCGTAGTCAATTAATAGCTTTTGCCAATGGTAGCAAGGGGAAATATCTGAATATAGACTCAAACTGCTAGAGTAACTCAGCAGGACTGGCAGCATCTCTGGAGAAAAAGAATGGGTGGCTTTTCGTGTCAAGAACCTTCTTCAGATTGAGAGCCATGGAGAGGAAAACTAGAGATATGAAAAGGGACAAAGAGAATGTAAGGTGTGAAAACGACAGATCAAAGCAGACGATGATCAAGGAAATGTAGAATGGTTCATTGCTGGGTGAGGGGAAGTTGACAACGAGGCATACAAACAGTAAAATTAATCAGGAGGACAGTGAAACTAGTCGGAGAACAAGGGTGGGGAGGGACAGAGTGAGAGGGAAAGCAAGGGTTACTTGAAGTTAGAGAAAATATTATTCCTACCGTAGAGTTAACTTGCACATGTTGGGTTTTACTGCTTGTTATATTACAATATAGCATCACAGTAAAAGAGAAAAGTGTAATTTTACAACAGCAAATAACAAAGGCCTGATTTGTACCACATTGATACCAGATGATCCCTGTGGTAAGTGGGGTTGTTATCGATGATAGTCTTGCCTTGGATTAATCAAGACATGGTAACTGAATGTCCATAAATGTGTTAAAGTTACACTTTTTACAACTGGAACAAGTGTGTAGACCGCACAGAATGTGCCTCCCCCCCCCCCCCCCCCCCCCACCCCCCCAAGGTGACATATTGGACATATAATTGTATCCGTTTGACCTGAGAGTGGTTGTATGAACAGGAACAGGATCTAGGAGCTACCCAGCCAGGACATCTTCGGCCCTTCCCTATCCAAGTTCCTTTTTTTTTAAGTGAAAAATATTTATTCAAACATTAAAATATACAACACAATAAAACAAAACAGAACCCACCACCATAGCACAAGACAAAACAAATATACCAAGTAAACTACTAAACAACTATATTACAATGCTTGTCCAGGATATACTAAACCCCCCTTGTTGCCCAACAGGCTCGGAAATCCCACAGGGTGCCTGTGGACAGCGCATAGCCACTCTCCAGTGCCACCCGGGCGCGAACATATCCCCTCTTCCGCCTGACGCCGTGACTCACGGATGGTCAGCTTGGCCAGGCCCAGGAGCAACCCAACCAGGACATCTTCAGCCCTACCCTGTCCCCTACGCACAGGGTGTCCAAAGATGAGGATGGTGGGTGAAAAATGCAGCCAGACGGCAAGGAGCAGCCCCTTTAGGTATTCAAACAGTGACTGCAGCCTCACGCACTCCATATACACGCGGTACACAGACTCTTCCAGCCCGTAAAAGTGGCAGGCGGCTGGCGAGTCTGTGAACCGCAAGAGAAACAGGTTGCAAGGGAATCCTCAGTGCAATACCCTCCACCCCAGGTCCCTGATGTAGAGGGGGAGAAATCCCCACCAGGGGCCCCCCTCGCGACCGGAAGGCAACACCGACCGCCACTTGGTGTCTGGACGGTGGACCAGGGCGTGGAAGTGCAGGGTGTGGAGGAGGAGCCCGTACACCTACCTGCGTCTCAGAGGGAGGTGAAGGGTGTCGAGGAAAGGCGGCTCAAGTTGTGTGGGACCGGCACCCGGAAGGATTACGGCGCCTGGGTCTGATGAATACCTCCGGCTGAGAGGGGGTTTGCTCAACTGCAAGTACTCCACGCATTTGAGCTCCCCTGACATCCGGTGGGGCGAGACAAGGACCGGCTGCTCCCACGCCTGGGCCGCCGCCCTCCGCCGGCGGAGGGGGGGCCCGGTCGAGGACAACCAGGTTCCAGACTCTCAACGAGTCCCTCTAGAAGCCGGGCATCCCTATCAGGACCGCATGGCTGACACGCACCATCGGGATCCGCGTATCTCCTTGAAGGCAATGGCCCCGTTGGAAAAAGTGCGTCGCCAGCACGTGCCGCCTGGGAGGATACCCTGAATACAGGTATCTCTGCAGAGTCCTGAGGCGGAGAGCCGCCAACTAGGTGCAAATGCACTCCATCCAAGTTCCTTCTTGGTCTGAATCATCTCCGCAACACAGAACAACGTACAACAGAGGAATGTCAGAGAGGTGATTTAAACTATTGACAAATTTCAAATCGAGCCTGTGTTTAGTTTGGGTTTGAGTTACAGACCCTTCGGCCCACATCGTCCACACTGACCAGCAATTCCCACACACTAACACTATCCTACACTCTGGGGACAATTTACATTTATGGCGAAGCCAATTAACTTACAAACTGCACATTTTTGGAGTGTGGGAAGAAACCGGAGATCCCGGGCAAAACCCATGCAGGTCATGGGGAGAACGTACAAACTCCATACAGACAGCACCCGTAGTTAGGATGGAACCCGGGTCTCTGGTGCGGCAAGCACTATGAGGCAGCAACTCTACCGCTGCAGCACCGTGCCGCCCAATTTGTGTTGAACGGTAAATATCCACTCCCCCCCACCATCCACCCCTCCTGATTCCCAACGGTACTTGCATCATACACAATGACAGTTGTCAAAAGATAACAGATCATACTCTTGCATACCTCTGCCAAACGTTCATATGTTCCTGCAACCTGCAGCCCCTGGAGGACAGGGAGAGATAAACAGAGTCTCAACATCTTGGGCTGCGCTCTGGTCACTGTTGGATGCACCTAGTCACTCTCCACACCTTCAGCTGAATCTGCTGTCTGAGCCCTGAGTTCAATCATTTTTATATTATGTTTTGAAGATGATTTTAAATATCACGGCTGCAAAATGAAGTCTGCTTATATAATATGCAAACATATTTAGTGGAAGCTTATGTTGGATTTTGGACATTAACGCTTAGGACTTAAACTCTGAGGAAACCTGGGTCCTCACCACAGATTAGCAATGTTACAAAATTTTGAGATTTAAAAAATCAAGTCTGCAATTTATCCCATCAGATTAAGCATAAAAAGTTTAATTTGACACCTAATTCACTTTCATATCTTGCATTAAAAAAGTTATGGCCATTTTCAAACTCGGAAATGAGCAACTTGTTTCCTATTGCTTTTCTATTGACTTAACACAAAAGTTGTGTCAAAAGCTCATAACTTTCTTAAAAATTAAGTGAACTGAAAGAAATTTTCAGTTATTATAGACTGAAGCATTCTGAAACAAATATGAAACAATCTTACTTGGATGACCTGAAATTAAAGCATATAGTTTGTTACCCAATTGTTGCTAATTACAAAATTCAATTACTAGATCTAAACATCTATCCATTTCTTAAGAAATAATTAACATTTTCTTAAAGCCTAAGTGTCCAAATAACATTCACACAAGAATTCACAATATAACATGATTTTTAAATCTAATTGTCATTAATTTATGGGCAAAATTAAAGTAATTTTGTGTTTAATGCCTGTAAATTAATGGGCATTTTAATCACATTGCGAGTGGGATTTTCTGGAACGCGATGGATTGAAACGTTGTGGTTGTGGTGAATTTAAACCCCATATCGGCAGGAAAAAATCTGCCGGTTCGTATGGGGAATAAATCACCGTTTCTCAACGTTAAAGTTTGATTAAGGTCATCTAAAAAAGCGGGTTTATATGAAATAATAAACAGCTTTCACTTACCTGTCCCCTACGTAAAATCCGTCCCCGTTGTCAGCGTTCACGGCATTAGGAGCTAATTTTTATTTTACTGCAGCGATGAAATAGTCGGGCGATTAAAAAAAAATTAACTTATCGGCAATCGGAACGAATCTTTAGAAAAATCTCGCACTCCGAGAAAATAAAGCTCCGGATGGCAAGGGAAAACCGTCAAAGTCGCGCACACGGCCAGTGACAGAACTGCAGCGCCGCTAAAGGTAAGTTTTGTAACATACCTACACAGATGTTTTCACATTAATCCAAATGTCTCGGTGACGCTTACATCAGTTCCCAGTGGTGTAATAGCGGTGGTGAAATATCCCATGTGGATTGTCCTAATTCAGGTGTTACAATTCAACCTCTGTCCTAAAACACATTCGTCATCCTCAGAGTGAGAGGCCGTTTCCTTTAGCAGTTGCACATCTCTGGTTTGTTCACCAATTCACCGTCTGCAATATTGTTTTACCCGGAATACTGGATGGTATTGATATTGGTTCAAGTGTTCTAGTGTGAACTAGTGTATGGGTGATCGCTGGTTGCCGTGGACTTGAAGGCCTGTTTTCACGCTATATCTCTAATCTAAACTAATTCAATATAATAACTGAGATATAGTGAAAAGTGGGATACAGTGTGAGCTATCTGGCAGATCTTACCGTACATTACTACAATTGAGCTCTATAGTCACTAGTTCCACACACTACAAATGTATAGAACTGATAACACTATGAATGAAGGGACTGGATGATACCTTGAAAGTGAAGCAAGCCAGACACACTTTGTGCTGTTTCTTCAATATATTTTGAAATAAGCAACATACAGGTATATGTCGATTGGGGTTCAGAGAAATGTGTGTAACAACAAGTTAATGTGCACAGGGTTGTTTCTCTGATGTAGGGAAGGTTATATCAGTCTTGTAGAATGTGCAGAGAGGGTTCACTGGATTGATTCCTGGTATCATGGGTTATTACTCATGAAGCTCAGCAGGTTAAGGCTAAACTTGAGAATTCAGAATGATGAGAGGTTGTGTATGTTGAAATATATCCCGAGGCAACGGCAGGTTTGAGGATGTGATGATTAAGGGAGACCAATGTCATGTTCATATGTGATAGGAGCATAATTAGGCCATTTGGCCCATCAAATCTACTCTGCCATTCAATCATGGCTGATCTATCTCTCCCTCCTAACCCCATTCTCCTGCCTTCTTGCCATAATCCCCAACACCCGTACTAATCAAGAATCTATCTCTGCCTTAAAAATATCCATTGACTTGGCCTCCACAGACTTCTGTGGCAAAGAATTCCACAATTCACCACCAGTAAATAAATTCCTTCTTATCTTCTTGCTAAAGGAAGGTCGTTTAATTCTGAAGCTAAGACCACAATTTCTAGACTCTCCTACTAGTGGAAACATCTTCTCCACATCCACTCTATCCCAGCCTTTCACTATTCGGTACATTTAAATGAGGTCCCCTCATTCTTCTAAACTCCAGCGAGTGTAGGCCCATTGCCACCAAATGCTCATTATATGTTAACCCACTCATTCCTGAGATCATTCTTGTAAACCTTCTCTGGATCCCCTCCTGAGCCAACATATCCTTCTTCAGAAATAGTGCCCAATATTTGGGCACTATTACTGGCAGTCGGAACGATTTCCGACTGTTGGAACCCGAATATTTGAAAATTTAATATCCCCGATAAAATACTGCTATGGAATAAAAATTCCAAGAAACCAAGGAGCTCGTTAAGTTCGTAACATCAACTACGGAAGTCGGTAGATGGTTAGCCATGCTAGTATGGCTAGCACTAACTACACTAATACTAGATGTAGTTTTTTCCTTCTTTGTGCACAATACTAATTTCTTAACCTATCCTCTTTTCTTCTCTATTATAATCTATCATTATTATTTTCAGTTTGAATGGAGTTACAAATTGGATCAAAGGAGATATACACGTGAGACATTCAAGGGTCTTAAAATTTGTCTATTCGGAGTTCGGGTGTAAGGTCGGGTCTGTCGAACTGAACCATTGGCTCTATTATAGACCCCCATAGACAAAAGATGCAAGATTTAAAAATGAATATGGGGAAGGAAGGAATAACGTTTTGCAGCTGGAACGTTAAAGGTATTAATGAACCAATTAAGAGAGGTAAAGTATTAGCACATTTAAAAGCAATTAAAAGCTGATGTGATTTTCATTCAAGAAACACATTTAAAAAAAGATGCCGAGCATAGGCTGAAAGCTAAGTGGATAGATAAAACGTATCATTCTTCTTACAGACACAAATCAAGAGGCATAGCAATATTATTTCGTAAAGGCACTTTATTCAAACATACATAAACTATAACTGATAATGACGGTGGATACATTATTGTAATAGGAGAATTAAATGCACAAAAAATGATTTTTGTCAATGTATATGGACCAAACTTTGATAGTCCACTGTTTTTTAAGAAAATATTTAACAACATCCCGGAAATAGCACAACATAACTTAATAATTGGAGGAGATTTAAATTGTACATTAGATTCTTATTTAGATAAATTCACAAGACAAAGGAAAACCAAATCCATTCCAATGACTTATTAAATGCATATATGGATACTAGTAACATTAAAGATGTTTGGAGAGTAGAAAATCCAACAGGACGAGAATATTTATTTTATTCACCTGTACATAAAACCTATTCAAGAATAGATTATTTTTTGGTTGACGCTAAACTTATCTCACTCACTTATAATTCAAAGTACCATTATATTACAATCTCAGATCATGCACCTTTAACATTTATGATTAAATAAATGGTAAAACGGAAAAACAGGGACAATGGAGATTTAACCCACAAATTTTAAAAAACAAAACAACTCAGGAATATATTATAGAACAGATCAAGATTTTCTTTGAAATAAATGATAAACCAGAAATATCTTCTCCCCTATTTGAGAAACTTTTAAAGCATATGCCCATAGAATTATGATCTTCTCAAGCATTTTATAATAAAGAGAATCGGAGGGAACAACAGGAATTGGAAAAGGAGATTAAACAATTAGATACAGAGAACGTTGCTAATCCATCCATAACAACACATAATAAAATCGCAGCACTGAAATATAAATTAAATAAAATATACTCAGATCAATTTGTAAAACTCTATCAATACACTAAACAATTACAATTTGAATTTGGAGATAAACCTCAAAAATTATTGGCTTGTCAATTAAGGAAGATGGAGGGAGAAAAAATAATCCATAGGATTAAATTATATAATGGCAAACCATTAGTACAACCTAAAGATATTAATGAGATATTTTTGCAATATTATAAAAATTTATATTCAGCTAAAACGACAGAAAACAGGATAGGAATAGAAGCATTTTTTTAAAAATGTAATCTGAATGGGTTGGATTCACAAAATAGAGAATCACTAAATACTGACATTTCAGTAAAATAAATCGAAGAATCTACCAGATCATTAAAAAATGGTAAAACACCGGGACCAGATGGTATTGTCTCAGAATTTTATAAAATATTTTATGATCTGATTCCACCACGTTTGAAGATACTCTATGAATACATTTATACCCACCAGAAACTACCAGAAATGTTAAATGAATCTATTATAACACTTATACCTAAAATAGACAAAGACCTGGATGACCCAGGATCATATAGAGCTATAGCTCTTTAAATACTGATCAAAAGATACTAACCAAAATATTAGCACAAAGACTAAGTACAGTTATTAATAAATTAATTCACCCGGATCAAACAGGATTTATACCAAAACGATATTCCTCATATAACCTGAGACGATTATTCAATATTATATATTTGAAAAGAGGTACTAATAAAGACCTAGTAATCGTTAGATACGGAGAAAGCCATAAAACAGATGGAATGGTCTTACTTGTTTTCGGTTATGGAAACTTTTAAGTTGGGAGAGAAGTTTATTACTTGGGTTAAATTATTATACACTAATCCAACAGCCAGAATAATAACAAATCAAATGCTATCAACTAAATTTAATCTATTTCGAGGCTGCAGACAAGGTTGTCCTTTATCCCCGCTACTGTTTGCACTTGCAATAGAACCATTAGCTCAATGTGTGAGATTACATCCTGAAATATATGGGTATGAAACCAGAGATACTGAAAATAAAATCTCCTTATATGCGGATGATGTATTACTTTATATTACAAAACCGGAAATTAGAATCCTAAATTTACTAAAATTAATAACTGAATTTGGATTATTTTCAGGATATAGTATTAATTGGAATAAAAGTGAACATGCCAATAATGGTAAATAACTTACATATATTACAACAATTTCCTTTTAAGATAGCAAATGAAAAAATCAAATATCTTGGAATTTATGTAACAAAAAGATTTGATGCTTTATTTTAAATCCAATTTTCCACTTTTATTGAATAAATTAAATAAGAACATTTTATATTGGAAAACATTACCTATCTCAATGCTAGGTAGAATTAATGCAATAAAAATGATTTTTCTCCCGCAATTACTATATCTTTTCCAATTGATTCCGATATATCTTCCTTCTAAAAAATTATTTAAGAAGGTGGATTCTATAGTCACCAACTTTATCTGGGATTATAAGAGCCATAGAATAAATAAAAAACATTTATGTAAATCAAAAATAAATGGAGGTCTAGCACTGCCAAACTTTATGTTTTATTACTGGGAAGTTAATATTAAAAATATGAATTTTTGGTTAGTAGAGACAGATAAACAACCAATCTGGTTAAAAATGGAAAAAAAAAGATTGCTCGCCTTTTGAAATTAGTTCGATTTTATTCGCCAATATTAAACTAGATAAGAAAACCTATAGTGAAAACCCTATAATAGAAAGTGGGATACGTATCTGGAAACAAATAAAGAAAACATTAAAATCGGAATGTATACCACAAGCCCTTACCTTTGTAAATAAAGTTACATTTAAACCCTCAATGATGGACAAAGATTTTTCACAATGGAAAAAACTATGGAATTAATAAGATGGGTGATCTCTACAGGGAAAACTCCTTCCTTTCATTTCAAGAATTACAACAAATTTATGGATTACATTCAAAAGATTACTTTAGATATTTACAAATTAGAGACTATGTAAAAGCAAACACACAGGAAATTAGAAATAGAAAGACAGAAATTTTAGATGAATGTCTAAATAAACACCCGAACACAGAAAAATTGATATCATATATTTATAACATTTTATTGGAAAACGATGTCCCAATGACAGAAATATATAGGCAATCATGGGAAAAATGAATTAGGTCAAATCATTAGACCAGAAGTATGGGATGAAAGTTTACAACATATACACCACTGCTCGTTAAATGCTAGACACTCTCTTATACAATTTAAAATATTACATAGACTACATTATTCAAAATCCAAACTACATTCAATTTAATTCAATTCGATTCAATTCAATTCAACTTTAATGTCATTGCACAGATACAAGTATGGGTACAACGAAATGCAGTTTAGTGACAGTACGAAGTGATAGCAATATATGGGTAATATATGGGTAAATACAGATAAATAAATACAGATGTGGAAATCTATCGGCGGGACTCCGAGTTCAGCAGTGCGATGGTTTTATTATAGAAGCTACTCCTCATCCTGCTGGTGCGGGACCTGAGGCTCCTGTACCGCCTCCCCGATGGTAGGAGGGCAAACAGTCCATGGTTAGGGTGAGAGGGGTCCTTGATGATCTTCCCAGCCCGTCTCAGACACCGTTTTCGGTGGAGGGCATCCATGGCAGGGAGCGGGGCACCGATGATGTGCTGGGCGGTTTTCACCACCCGTTGTAGTGCCTTCCTGTCTGCTACGGTGCAGCTGCTGTACCATACCGTAAAGCAGGTGGTCAGGATGCTTTCAATGGTGCATCGGTAGAAGTTGGTCAGGATCAGGGGGAACAGGTGGGCTTTTTTTGAGCCTCCTCAGGAAGTAAAGGCGCTGCTGCGCCTTTTTGATCAGCTTGGAGGTGTTGAGGGACCAGGACAGATCCTCCGAGATGTGTACCCTGAGGAATTTGTAGTTATAGACCCGCTCCACCTCAGTCCCGTTTATATGGATGGGGTGTGTCTGCCCCCTCTGTTCTTCCTGAAGTCGACAATGATTTCCTTTGTCTTCTGAGACGAGGTTATTATCGGCACACCAGGTTGTCAGGTGCTGGACCTACTCCCTCTAGGCTGACTCGTCGTTGTCGCTGATCAGTCCTACCACCGTGGTGTCGTCGGCAAATTTTATGATGGCGTTGGAGCCATACTTAGGGATGCAGTCATGGGTGAAGAGAAGAGAAGAGGAGAGGACTGAGCACGCAGCCCTGTGGCACGCCATACATAGTATTTTTTTTAATGTATCTGCCATATGTGATAAATGTCAGCACTTAGAAGATAACTTAACCCACTAATTTACACATTGTGTAAAAATTACTAAATTTTGGACAGAAATATTTAAGATAATTTTGAATGTTGTTAATATGAATCTGATCCCTGACTCAAATTTAATAATACTGGGAATATTAGAAACAGATCAATTAATAACAAATCAAAGAATTTTTATTGATTACAGTTTAATAATTGGGAAAAAATTAATATTGAAATTCTGGAAAGGTCCTACATCCCCCACAATCAAAATGTGGATTACAGGAATGTTGGAGACACTTCATCTGGAAAGACTAAGGCTTGTCCTACTGGACGTTGGATCTTTTCAGAGGGATATGGTCTCCATTTATTGAATATTTAAAGGGTCAAAATGGTTCGGTACAAGAGGCTGACTGAAGCCTGAATAATGGAATAGATGAAGAATCACGTATAACAAATCATGGATATATCTCCAATGATGGATAACTTTTTTAATACTAAACAAAAGTATAGAAATACAAATAAGACATAATTGTTAATATTAATAATATTACGAATGTATGTGAGAAGTATATTCTATTATTATGTACTTACGTCTAATAAAAATATTTAACAAAAAAAAAAAGAAATAGTCCCAAAATTGCTCAAAATACTCCAATACTACAATAGCAGCGCATTTGGAAATCAGTGAGAGGATCGGTCTAAATCAGCATGGATTTACGAAGGGATCATGCTTGACTAATCTTGTCTAATAGTAAGATTAAATGAGAAATTGCCAGTTTGAAGTTTGATCTTTATTTTATGAGGAGTTATAATGAGTGATTACGTGAAGAAGCCCCGCCAGAGCGCACGAGTGTCAATCTTCAAAGCAGCGGTGTGAAATCACAAATAACAGTCATTGAAGTGACATGGTAAGATTAGAAAACTAGAACTACCAGATGACCTTCATGATATGAGGGTTGGGAGCGGTGGGCAAGTAACTGCTCATAAAATAAAGATCTAACTTCAAACTGGTAAGTTCTCATTTAATCTCAGTATTTTACTTCAGAGTCACGTGAGTGATTCAGTGAAGATTTCAAAGCTCTGTGATTTCATGCCGTGGAAAAGTCCACACAAACACAACTGCATCAATTGACCACAGATAAGAGAAACATTGATAATGCATACAGACATGACATGGATTTAAAACATGCTGATGCTATTTAATGAACAAATAATAATAATAGTAACCCCTCTCATCAGGGAGGAACTATAAAATAACACCTAAAATAGAGTTGGCAAATAACCCCAGTCTGGCTATGGGTTATTATAAATGTTTGGAAAGCTCGTTCGTTAGACCATCCTGCAGTCGCTAGGATGTGGTACAACGGAACGTACATAACCCTTGCTGCTGATGTTGTAGCTGCCCTGGTGGAGTGAGATTAGAAAATATTAGTATCTACTCCTGCATAAGCAAAACCCCGTTTTAACCACCTGAAGATGGTCTGAACTGATACCTTCTTATGAGGTTTTTCGTAACTAACAAACATTGCTAGTATCAGAGCCTCTAAGGCTCTAGGTGATCTTGATGTTTTGTTGTAAATGTGTGACCACACATAACCGAAGGTTCATGGGGTATGCCCTGAGAACTAGTTTGAAACATGACGCCCCTGGCCTGCTCTACTTAACTAAATCATACACGCAAAATATTATATTATTTGCAGGTGTAACCATCCTGTCCAATCGCAATTTACTTAGTGAGTGGACCCATTGAATCCCTGAGGATAACTACCTTATGAGAGCCGGGCCAAAGATAAGGATGTAGCTGGAGCCCCCTTGTGAAGTAGTGTTAACACAATGTCAATATCCCATACTTCCATGTGCTTGGGCCTGGAAAAACTTCTGTTAAAGATATCCTTTATAAACTGGATATCAGAGGGTGAGACCCAACAGAGGGCCCGCTTGCTGCAGGAAATATGATGAGAAGGCCCGTTGGGCTCAGTTAATGGTTTTATAACTTAATTTATTGTCATTACCCATTTGAAATGAACTCCAAGACGTCAATAATCCGTGCCGTATTATATGTAACATAGTATTTAAACAAAACGCTTCCCATCTCCTGAAGAGGAAATATACTGATTTTTCGGTGATACCTCTGCACTCTGCAGTGAGCGCATACATGGATCGGTTTGACAACCCGAGCCGCAGGAGTAGTCTTCTTAGAGTCTGCAAGTCAATGAATTGATTTTATCATGCAGGGGCTGGTTTACCGAGGCACATGCTGAACCAGCAAATTGTATGTTTAGAATAACCATATAGGCAAGGCAAGGCAAGGCAAGGCAACTTTATTTATGTAGCACATTTCATACACGAGGCAGACTCAAACTGCTTCACATAAAAACATGTCATACAATAAAATGAAATAATAAAAAAGAAATAAAATAGAAGAATTAAAAGAAAATAAAAGCAAAGTTAAAAAGGCATTATAGAAAAGTGCAAAAGTTAAAAGTGCAATGTAGTTAGGATTTAGCTGAAAGCTAAAGTAAACATAAACGTTTTCAGTCTTGTTTTAAAAGTGGTCAAAGTTGGGGCAAGTCTTAAATCTTCAGGAAGTTTATTCCAGCTATTTGATGCATAGTAACTAAATCCTGCTTTCCCATGTTTTTTATTTACTCTGGGAATCACTAACAGATATAAGGTTCTATTATATTCCCAACATAAGCGGGAACCAAGGCTGCACAAGCCAGTCAGACAGTACGAAAACCCCTGAAGCGGGATCTTGCTGAATTTATTGCAAGACCCGACTGATGAGGCAAAATAGAGAAAAGACATAAAATAACATTCCTCCCCCGTGTAGCGAGGATGTATCTCTCGCCACTGTGAACCTCATATTTTTGCAACCGGTGAATGAGCCTGGATACAAAGATATCGATATTTGGTGTTCCATCGAATCATAATGTCATAAAAGACTTTGTGATCCAACATCCATTCTGTGTTGTCATTGATTTTACATGATGATACACCAGCGCCAAATGAGGTTAGGTAAATATGACCGGAATTTTGACTGGATTGCACCCATGTGACTAACATGTGCCACCACCACAGTGTATCAATTTGGAATTGAGCATGCAAATTATACATATTTGCACAATAACTCTTTATCCCATAGAATGCACATAGTGTCTATAGATAGTTGATACCAATAACTGGAGAATTGGTAACTCATGCAAATCCCTTCTGCCTCCGTGACTAGAGATGGCATTCATAATTTTTCATCTTTGAGCACTAGCATCAGTTTTGTAATATAACTGAACATTTAGCGACCAAAACCTAGTGGAGCAATGCTGAATATTGTTCGTCCACCATTGTGACTTTGGTAGCTTCAGCTGGTAATAGCATAGGTCTTTTAACAATGACCTACATAGCACCTGAGTGGTTGCTACTTCGCACGTTGTAAGTTCTGATAATGCAAAGGTCCAATTTGCACAGCTGAAACACAGCTGCTAGATTGCCAATTACACTTGATGAATAGAAGGCTGCTTCATAACAACAAGGTTGTTACAGGCTTCAATTGTTTCCAATCTCTTGCCACAGGGCAGAGTCACAGACAAATTAATAATTAAAGGTAAACCCCAATAATTAATAACGCTAGTTGGTATCAACTTAAATTTAACTGGATGGATGAGGAACCTCAATTTCTCAATGTTTTAACGAAGAAACTGCAGATGCTGGAGAATCGAGGGTTATACAAAATGCTGGGGAAACTCAGCGGGTGCAGAAGGGTCTCGACCCGAAACGTCGCCTATCTCCTTCGCTCCTTAGATGCTGCTGCACCCGCTGAGTTTCCCCAGCATTTTGTATAACCCTCAATTTCTCAATTATAGTTTGCAGCTGAAAGTTGATTTTAGCAAAATACAGCGTTTAGAATATCATCCAGATAAGCCAGAAGAAGTGTTTTTGAACTTTTGGCAGTCCAAGCACCGGTTTAATAATTTGGTAAATAACCAGGGAGCTGAAGTTAGTCCATTTTGCAACGCTTTAACTGTTATCATTGTCCCATTCAGATAAATTTCAAATGTCTCTGGTGATCCCTGAGAATGGAAGTCAGTTTAACAGTAACAAAATTCCATATTCTGAAAAGTCTCTGTTGCACATGCGAGTTAAATCAAAGATGAACCGACATCCTCCACCGTTCACAATAAACAGGCCACACCTGCCATAATTCCGTGCCTATCTCGAACGACAACTCTGACCAGATTTCCGAACCTGTCTCAGACGGTAATTCTGGCCATAATACTGAGCCTGCCTTGAAGACGACTCTGGCTACAATACTGGGCCTGCCTCGAAAGACAACTCTGGCCCCAATTCCAAGCCATGCTTGGGACCCTTGTATACTGTGCAAAAATAAACCAATCACATGTTATCAATGAATCTGAATCTCATGTTATCATTGACATTTGTACAAAAAACAAGCGCAAATATTACCAACTTGTAAATGGTCCACATACCCTATGTTTCGGAAGAACCAGACCCACCTACCTCCATGGCTAACGGTGGTCTTATTGTAAGCCCAAAGGCCCCCGATGTGGGTTCTATTCCAGTCCTTGATTGAATAGGACTGGTAGGGTGTGTGGATTCCATATTTCCTGAGACCGGCTTGGACCTTGGCCTGAAAGACCTCTACCCAGCTTTCAAGCTGCCACCAGCTTCAGTGAACTGCTTACTGCCAATGAGGCGTGGGGGGTGTCGTCGCCGAAACGATGAAGCTTTCTTCGTCGTTGGTACCTTGATTAGTCCGACAGCTTTTGCTTCCTCATCCAGGTATACCGTTGGATAAGTCTTTCCTGAAGAGAAGCTGCAGCGGCTGCTTTCTTTTCTCCAATGTCACCCCTGATAGCGTTGTCCACTGCCGGCCGTGAGGGGTACTCTGGCCCCTTCCGTTGTTTTCTGCCCACGGCAGTAACCCTTTTGTTTTGCGAGTATTTCCTTGGAGCCATATGCATGTGCTCCAGTATGTTCCACGGACATGCTTCGAATTTGAAGTCAGTTACACACTGACCACTCGCACTCCCCTCCACAGAGAGGGAGATTCGTAGACAGCCCTGAAAACAGGTGCTGCCGCAGGCCCCTGAGGATACCTGCACTGACATGCCCCCTGAAACAGACTTTTCTCTTCCCTACACTCCCCTCCTCAGAGAGGGAGATATAATATCGTGGCTTACCCTCCAAGCGGGGTTGCCTAGGTGCTACCGGCACCAGTCTGAAGCCGCAGGTTCCACCGCCAGCGACTCGGAAGGCGAATTCAACCGCCGCCCGCTACCCGCACCTCCGTGGTCTCCGTTAGCGGGTTCCCCGCGGTCCGCGGCCGGGATTCCCCGAGGTCATGACCGGGATTCCCTGTGATCCGTGACTGGGATTCGCCGCGGTCCATAAAGGTTACCCCGCGGCCGGTCCGGACTTCGCCCCAAAATCCAACAGGAAAACTCTATAAGGAAAGATTCCTACAAGAAAACGCATAACCTGGGAATACGTTTAACACTTACCTTCAGGTTTAAACTTACCACTGGAAGCAGCAGCGGACCTGCCAGTCAGTCATCACACCATGCGCTAGGACTCCGAAGTAAACATTTTTGAGGAGAATGTAGAAACGCCACTGTTGCAAGTATATACTCAGACACAGTGAAATCACTAGGGCTTTTTCCAGTGGCGGTATAATATAAAAATTCTATGACTGTCACCGTCCAGAGGAGGATAAAACTGGCGGATAGCGTGAAAAGTAAAATGACCGATCTTCTCCTGCTCTCCATCTCTGGGTCAGTGCGGTTCTCTGTTTTTACCTCACCCCTGAGTCCCTTTCGGATCCGGCTGGCCACTAACACATATCTGCCTGTCAGAGCGTTAAACAATAGGATTAATACGAACGGCAGCAATGGATTTAAAATGGTATCAAACCAATCAAATCCCACCCACAGAGGCGCGGTGTAAAAACTTAGTTTTGGATTACAGCCCCACGGTACATTGTCGATTATTGCAATAGGATTCACAGTAAAGTAGTGGGGGATGTTTTTTAAGCAGAGCAGGAACCCGGTCGTTGGCAGCAGAATCGTGGCCGTTTCCCTGCTGCAATATTTTGTTTTCAGCTTCTGGCAACAAATGGCGACAAATCGATCAAAGGTGAACGCGACGGTGAACCAGACCGAGCAGTCAATGGCAGCGCGTCTCAGCACCCGGATAACGCTGCACAGGGGCGTGACGTTCAGGACAGAGCCCGGGAAGTAATAATAATTTATTTGATACAGTATGACCTCGGCAATAATGGTCAACAGATCTGTCACGGCCATGGCCACCAGGTAGCGAGTGGTGCAGCGGGAGATGCCGCACTGTCCTCGGGACAAGATGACGATCGCTACTAGATTCACTGTCAACATAAAGGGAGAGAATAGAGAACAGACTGTTAGATCACGTTTCTTCGATCTCCTTGTCCTGCTGACAAATGTTGAAAACTGCTCTGGTTTCCCCTCTCTGCTGCTCAGGCTGTTTGTCCCAGCCCAAATCTTCACATGGACAGTCCTTATAAATTGCCTTGGCTCCTAATGCTAATGCAGAGAGTTGGAATCATTCAATCTAATTCGCGAGATCTGATGGCCCAAGCACAAGATCATGTTGACTATTCCTAAATAACCTTGCCCTTGCAAATGAATGTAAATCCTGCCTCCCAGAGCCTCTGCAATATACTGAACACCACCAATTTTAGGCTCACCTGTCTGTAAATCCCAGCCTTCTTCTTGCAGCTCTCCTTACATAGAAGGATGCCTTTAGGCACTTCCAGTCTAGGAACACCTCGCCCGTGTCTGTCCGTCATATCAGTTCTTTGCTCTGGGCTTTGTAATTACTTTCAAAGGCACCAGGGTGTCGATACGCACCTGATCAGGTCCCAGTATGTATCTACCAAATTGCGTTTCTAGACCTTCGGGTCCTGATTTTCAACTTCCAATATAATTCCCGAGCTTTCATTTGCACCTCATTTCTTTTCCCGCGTTCCTCTTTAGAACCAATGTGAACCAGTGTTTTGTCTCAAAAGACAAGGCTGTATAAAATCATGAGAGGAATAGATCGGGTCGATGCAGTCTCTTGCCCGGAGCTGGGGAATCGAGGACCACAGGATGTTTAAGGTGAAGGGAGAAAGATTTAATAGGAATCTGAAGGGTAACTTTTTTTACACAAAGGGTGCTGGGTGGACGGAACAAGCTGCAAGTGGAGGTAGTTGAGGCAGGGACTATCCCAACATTTAAGGAATAGTTAGACAGGTACATGGATAGGCCCAACGCGGGCAGATGGGACTTGTGTAGCTGGGACATGTTGGCCGGTGTGGGCGCTGGGCCGAAGGGCCTGTTTCCACACTGTCTCACCCTGTGACGCTATGACTATGACGACAATCTCCTTCAGCTATTAGTGTAGTAGACAATCTCTCGGTTTCTTTGAATGTATTCATATAATTTCATTGATAAGGAGACTGCGAATGTACTGTATCCGGAGCTGTACTCACCTGTGCCATATATGCTGAAGTATAGGTGCTTTATTGATTATACCATTCTGCTGTCTTTCCTCGTGCTTCCAAACTCACTTTACGGATCCTTTTCTGCTTATTATTATTATTATTATTATTATTATTATAACTGAGAGACTTTAGACTTTATAGATACAGCGCGGAAATAGGTGCCTTTGCCCTTCGACAAGTGATCACCCGTACTATCCCACACAATAGGAGTACCCGGAGAAAATTCACAAGTTTTAGTAGAATTAGGCCATTTGGCCCATCGAGTCTACTCCGCCATTCAATCATGGCTAATCTCTGCCTCATAATCCCATTTCCTGCCTTCTCCCCATAACCCATGACGCCCGTTTTAATCAAGAATTTGTTTATATCTGCCTGAGGTTGGGAGAAACCTGATATAATTTTTCACAAGTGAAAGGCAGAGATTCGGAAGACAGTTAAAATCTGTTTGACAAGGTGGAAGGATCAAAGACTAGAGGGGATAGTTTAGAAGTTGAGGTGAGTAAAGTTGAAGGGAGATGTGCGGGGGTTATTTTACACAGAGAGCGGTGGAAGCTTGAAACGCGATGCCTGGGTGATAGTGGAAGCAGATGCGGTCGTAGCATTTAGATGGCTATTGAATAGGCACGTAGATATGCAGGGGATGGGGAGGTATGGTTCACATGCAGGCAGAGGAGATTCTTTTATGTTTGGTACATACAGTGTGGAACGAAGAGCCTCTTCTTGTGCTGTACTGTTACAGAGTCGTAGAGTCATAGAGTGATACAAGCTTGGAAACAGGCCCTTCGGCCCGACGTGCGCACGCCGTCCCACATGTCCCAGCTACATGTAATAAGAGGGTACACAAAATGTTGAAGAAACTCAGCGGGCGCGGCAGCATCTATGGAGCGAAGTAGATAGGCAACGTTTCGGGCCAAAACCCTTCTTCAGACTTCAGTCTGAAACGTTTCCTATCTCCTTCGCTCCATAGATGCTGCTGCACCCGCTGAGTTTCTCCAGCATTTTGTGCATTCTCGATTTTCTAGCACCTGCAGTTCCTTCTTTAACACATGTAATAAGAGCTTTGTCCGAACAGTCCGTGGCTGATAGCGCTGTGGCAGTACACTATATTTAAAGCATCATCGCGCTGTGGCCGGCCCAGAGTCCCAGCCCACAGTTGTTCTATGTCTATATCAGTGATAAGGACATCTAGATTCCTGCGTGGGCACAGACAAGCGATTTCCCGACTTTTATTTAAACTCTGCTGCCAATGTGATTTCACCATTCGCCACATTGTGCTCCATTTACAGATGTTGTCAAGCTGGAAAGGGTACAGGGAAGATTTACAAGGATGTTGCCAGGGCTAGAGGGTCTGAGCTGTAGAGATACGTTGAGTAGGCTGGGACTCTATTCCTTGGAGCGCAGGAGGATGAGGGGTGATCTTATAGAGGTGTAAAAAATCATGAGCAGAATAGATCGGGTACATGCACTGAGTCTCTTGCCCAGAGTAGGGGAATCCGGGACCAGAGGACATATGTTTAAGGTGAAGGGGAAAAGATTTAATAGGAATCTGAGGGGTAACCATTTCACACAAAGGGTAGTGGCAATGTTGGGCCGAAGGACCTATTTCCACACTGTATCACTATGACAGTTCCCACCGTCGAGGATAAAGCAGCCCGTCTCATTGCTTTCTTTTCCGCCACTGAGGGTATTCATTTCCCCATAACAGGGCCCAGTTGATACGTCGTGTAGGAACTGTACAAAGCAGGGCAGATGCTCGCCTTTACCACCCAGACATCACAACGAAGAACGATCAATTCAACAGCACGGAAATAAGCGCCACCAGTAGTTTACGTCCGAACATTTATCGCGGGATCCGTAAATGCACTCACTTTGCACGTTTCTGCAGAAGTACCTTGCAGTTTTCAAGAGCCGCTCCCACCACCTGTGTCCAGCTCACGCACTTTAACAGTTTGGATGATTTAGGATAGTGTCTGAGCAAATTCCTTTCTCACTTCCTGCACCAATTTTACGAAGCTGTAGATACTGTCTTTGCGTTAATCTCAGTGCTACGACTAACCTCTAGGTATTACGGCGTGAAAACTATCCCCAGAACATTATCCAACAATCGAGCAGCTGACGCAGAGATTTATTAGACATCAATCCTTATTATCAACCTACCAGGTACTCCAATAACGACAAGGGTAAAGTAATATATTTTCTTCACTCTGTCGAAAATGTCGAGCATTTTCTCTGTCTGAGGCGATGAGCACTGGTGCGAAATTTTACTTTGGAGTCACATGAGTGACTACGTGAAGACCCCGCCAGCACGCATGCGCGCCATATCGTCGAACGCATTGCGAAGCGACAGGCAGGAGGAGCGCCGCTCCTGCAGCGTAACTTTAAAAACGGCCCGCAGGTAAGTACTTACCATTCTGAGGTCGTTTGTTGGCTCTGTGTGCTGTTGTTTTTCAGAGCGCACCATGGGGTCCAGAAAATCGAGAAGAGCCGTTACTAAAGTTGCTGCTGAGGAAGGAGGCAGCCAGCGGCGTCCGAGTTCTCCTGAGCTGCTGGTTCAAACCGCAGCCCCCGACTTCACACCGCTACAGGCCACAGGTGCTCCTGGGACTGGCGGCAAATCCACCCGGAAGTTGGATAGGTCTGCTGACTCGGCTGAGTCCGGATCGGATCGGCGGTCGACTGTCCCGCATGGAGCGGATGGTGGAGCAGTTGCTCCAGCGTGACCTGCTACAGCAGCAGCAGAGTCACAGTGGGTCTCCTAGCAGACCCACGGCAGCATCCTTTTCAGGACTGCCAAATGTCTCACCCTCTTCGCTGGGGAGCATTAGGAGTCAGAACTGGGCTGACTGAAGATGGGGGCATGGCTGAAAATACGACAATGCTAGGGGTGCCAGAAGAGGAACTCTTGGGTATGGTCTCTAAATTTGCATTACCTACCCAAAAATGGCTGCCGTTACATCCTAAGTTGGCAGCCAGTATCAATTACATGGCGACAAACCAACTACAAGAGCAAGCCATCAATGATACGGCAGCAAAATACCTAGCTCCGGAGAATTGTATCTCCCTCAATGTGCCTGCTGTTAACAACCCCATTTGGGGTAACATGAGCCCTGGGATAAGGAGCCAAGAAGTCAAGCTCCAGAAAATCCTTAAACTGCTGGCTGCTGGGATTACGGCCATTGCCAGAACAGTGGTTGGAGTTGATATGCCGGAGGAGCTGCAGGACGCGCTAGCTCTCTTATGTAGCAATCAATACGTGATCAACAGTTACATGAAGAGCGTCATCCGGCCTGCACTCAACCCCAAGTTTGCGGGGTTGTGCAGACCCAGCAATGCACAGCCGCCAACATTGCTATTTGGGGACAACCTGCCGAAGCAGGTCAAAGACCGCGACGAGGAGGCAAAAGCTATTGGCATGATTAAGGTGCCGGCTGCCACCAAGTCCCCATACCAGCGGCGGCAGCACCCCTATGCATCCACCAGCAGACAACGCTACAGCGATAGACCACCTGCTGGTGAAAGCTCGAAGGCCGGACAACCTGCTCAACGGTCTTTTTTAGACCATGGCCCAGCACGGCCTTCTTGGAAGATGTGCCAACCCCACACCACAGCACCTCCACACCACAAGAAACGAGGACAGAGGCAACCAACACAGCACCGCCGGTAACCATGGAGGTAGGTGGGTCTGGTTGCCTCATGAACATCGCATGTCTAGGCTCCTCACGGGTTGGTGGATGGTTGCACTTGTTTCGGGAAGCATGGAGCACTTTAACTACTGATCCTTTCATACTGGAAAGTATTCAGGGATATAAAATTGAATTTGTTCACAAACTCCCTTCCCCTGTTCAGCATACACCTAGTCGGAAATAAGACACAAGGTCACGCAAATTTAATGACAACACCGAATGGATGTTGGACCGAAAAGTGTTTGCCGACATTGTAGATCGGTATGGAACACCTGATTGTATTCTGGTTGTTCCCGACTGGCCTACTCAACCATGGTTCTCTGTGGTACAAGACATGGCCACAGAATCTTGCATCCCAATAAATAAATGTCCGAGTCTATTGGTACACCCTGTGACAGGGGAGAGTCACCCGTGCCATGACCGGATAAACCTGTTGGTTTGCAGGATTTGAAAAGGCCACTTCTGGACTATGGACTCTCCGACCGAACAATCAATGTCATCACAGCATCGTGCAGGGAGTCCACCAGAAGACAGTACCTCACATACGTGAAGAAATGGGAGGTGTTTTGCACAAAAGCAAACACGACATATGGCGCAACCACCATCACGGAAGTGCTGGAGTTCCTGGTAAGCCTTCATTTCGATGAGGGTTTGAGCTATAGTGCCATCAACTGTGCCAGGAGTGCCCTATCTAACTATCTTGGGCGAGGGTGCGATCACCTTGCAGTGGGATCTCACCCTCTGGTGTCAAAATTAATGAGGGTATATTTAATTCAAATCCCTCCAGGCCCAGATATTCCCAGACTTGGGATATCAGCATTGTATTAACCATGCTCCGAGGGTGGGTACTAATAACTGGCCTTTCATTGGATAAGCTGACCTACAAAATGGTCATGCTGATGGCACTCGTAACAGCACAACGGGTCCAGTCCCTACATAAGCTAAGGATGGACACCATGAACATATCCTAAGTTACAAGGTAACTTTCTTTATACAGGGGTTATTCAAGCAAGACAGGCCTCGTTCATCTGACCAAAAATTGGATTTCCTGGCCTATCCCGTAGATTGCCATCTATGTATCGTGACCCACATATTACGCTACATAGAGGTCACGAAGAGTCTCAGGGGCACGGAGAGGGCTTTGCTCATTAGCCGCAAACACCCTCACCATGGAGTCACCGTACAAACCATTTCCAGATGGTTAAGGATGGTATTGGGTGCAGCGGGGGTGGACACTAACGTGTTTAAATCTCACTCCACCAGGGCTGCATCCACATCAGTGGCAAGGATGATGGAAGGTTCGATGGACCACATCCTTGCACCAGCGGGTTGGATTCCTGTGTCAGGACGAAAAAAACCTTTCAGCGGTTTTACAAAGTAAACCCATGGGGAAATCCTTTAAGCACCTGAGACGTTTGCGGAAAAAATATTAAGTTCTGTTTTATAATTTCCCCGAAGTAGGGGCATTATTATTTCGTATTATGGAATAAATACCTTTTGTTTTTCAGCACAATTTCATGTCTGAAATACGTTAACATACTCCTCCGTTTCTCGTAATGGCAGTGTGTGAGCATGGACTCATTCCAGGGCATGAAAGCACAGAGCTTTGAAATCTTCACGTAGTCACTCACGTGACTCCGAAGTAAAATAGTAAGATTAAATGAGAACTTACCATTTACTAGACGTGAAGCTCACCATTTGACTTGTTTTTACAAAATGTTAAATGGTCAGCTAGACATAGATCACAAGACCAACACCAACCCCAAACCAATTAGGAGCAGACGAGGCCATTCGATCCAATTTGTGGTCCCAGCCACAAAGACAGATGTGTACAGCAATTCGTTCTTCCCACGCACTATTAAAGCATGGAATAATCTCCACCAAACCACGGTTGCCCAGCCAGATGCAACTAAATTTAAAGTGGCACTTTCTTCCCAATAACCCTCTCTGGCTTAACCCCTCCCTTCACCACCTCCAGTTTAAATTCCAGTTGGAATATTTTGGAGGACCAAGTAACCAAGAACCAAGAACCAGTTTGAAGTTTGATCTTTATTTTATGAGGAGTTACGATGAGGGATTACGTGCCCTCTGCTCCCAAACGCTCTATTATAAAGGTCAACTGGTATGCTAGTTCTCTTATCGTACTATGTTACTCAACTCTGGTATCTGGGATTTCACACCGCTGCTTTGAAGAATGTCGCGCATGCGTGCTGGTGGGGTCTTCACGTAATCCCTCATCATAACTCCTCATAAAATAAAGATCAAACTTCAAACTGGCAAGTTCTCATTTAATCTTACTTATTAGAATGGCGCTCCGAGACGATACCTTCCCGGTACTCCACAGGGAGGCAGCAATATGGGTTAGAACTTCTATTTTTAAAATCAGGCAAACAGATTGCGACATTTAATTATAATTCCCCTTGTGATAAACATATTTACTCTGGAAACTGAACGGACCCTTCTCAGGTTATCTGGAGACTTTTCTAGAGAGCTAGATAGGGCTCTTAAAGATAGCGGGTCAGGGGATATGGGGAGGAAGGCAGGAACGGGGCACTGATTGGGGATGATCAGCCATGATCACATTGAATGGCGGCGCTGGCTCGAAGGGCCGAATGGACTACTCTTGCACCTATTGTCTATTGTCTAAATGGAGCGGGCATGCAAAGGGAACATTCTGCTCCTTTGCAGCTACGTAAACCAAGTGATAAGAATCGCATAGACGTTTTTAATTCATAGGCAGTTAGAGAGAACAAAGCAGAACGGAAAAACTGTAATAAACAAATGAAAGTCATAAAGTCATGGAGCTAAACAGCTTGGAAACAGGTCTTTCTACCAAGGGTTGGGGTTTTTTCTGAATGAAGGCCTGTGATCAGTGGAGTGTTGCAGTCGTTGCTGGGTCTGCTGCTGTTTGTAACACACGGTGATGATTTGGGTGACTATGCAGTAACATTGTTCGTACATTTGCAGATGACACCAAAGTAGATAGTCAAGAAGGTAATTTAAACTTACTTGAACATCTGGGTCAGTTGGGAAGGCAGGCCATGGAATGGCAAATGGAATTTAACTTTGACAAATGTAGAGTATGTTAAAACCAGGCAGAACTTACACAGTAAATGGTAGAGCCCTGGGAAAGGTTTGCAGATCAGAGCGATCTAGGTGCATGGTTCCCTGAAGGTGGCAAGTCAAGTGGACATTATGAAGAAGACATTGGGCATGCTTGCCTTCATTTGGAAGGGCATTGAATGGAATGTAGGACAATATGACACAGCTGTACGTCCTTGCTAAAACCACACCTTTTTAACAGCTTCAAAGGATAATTAAAACACTATTCTAAGGAAATGTCCATCCAAATATGTACAAACTAGTATATCAAAGCTGTATTCACGCCCTTGCGACGCCCAGCTGATCCGGAATACCCGTGAACACTGCATGCTCCCTCTCCAGGGATACCGGAGCGTGGATGTTAGCCCGGAAGAGGGGCAGGCGGTCCGACGTGCCTCAGCTGCCCGGCGCACTGATCCACGAATGGCCAGCTTGGCCAGGCCTAGCAGCAAACCGACCAAGAGGTCTCTCGATCAACCCACCTGCACTCCGATCATTGGCAACGAACAGAAGTGGGGTTGGAATATAATCAGAATCTGAGCAGTCCCTTCAAATATTAAAAGAGGGACTGGAACCTCACACACCACGTACACGGTCTCCTCCTGGCTGGGAGGGGTCCAGGAACTGACTCAAAGAGCGGTTGCATTACGGCTCCATGCAATACTCTCCGCCGCACGTCCAGGTTCAATGGGGAGGATGCCATGTAGAGAGACTTCACTGGTGACCCTGGGAGCAAGGAGGTCCTACTGCTGCTGTGCAGGGCTCTGGTGAGACCACATCTGGAATATTGTGTGCAGTTTTGGTCTCCCTAATTTGAGGAAGGGCATTATTACTATTGAGGGAATGCAGCGTAGGTTCACCCGGTTAACTCTTGGGATGGCGGGGCTGACTGGGCTCGACTGGGCTTATATTCACTGGAATTTAGAAGGCTGAGATTGGATTTTATAGAAACATATACGATTCTTAAGGGATTGGACGGGCTAGATGCAGGAAATATGTTCCCGATGTTGGGGGAGTCCAGAACTGGGGGTCACAGTTTCAGATTAAGGGGTAAGCCATTTAGGACGTTTTCACCCAGATATGTGAATCTGTGGAATTCTCTGTCACAGAAGGCAGTGGAGGCCAATTCACTGGGTACATTCAAGAGAGAGTTAGATTTAGCTCTTCGGGCTAACGGAATCAAGGGATATGGGATACTGATTTAGGATGATCAGCCATGATCCTATTGAATGGCGGTGCTGGCTGAAAGGGCTGAATGGCCTACTCCTGCACCTATTGTCTATGTTTCTCTGACCCCTCGCCGCTGGATGGCAAAACGAACCACCAAGGGGTGCCCAGAAACAGACGGGAAAGTAAAGAAAGTGTAAGAGCAGCCCATAGAAAAAATCTACCCCTACATCAGTGGATGAATACTGATGGCAATGCCACACGACAGCCCATTCTATGTAGGACTGGCACCTAGTAAAGATTCCAGGGCTTGGGTCTGATGAGTAATTCCAGCTGAGCGGGAGGTAAGCCCATTCAGAGTTGTTCCATTCTCACAGGCCTCCCGACACCCACCATGACAGGCTGCTCCCACAGCCAACTTGCCCACCCTGCCGGCGGAGGGCAGCTCTCCGGCCAAAGGTGACCAAATTGCGGACTGTCAGTAGGTCTCAGTAAAAGCCAGTGAACTCGCGAAAAGCAGCGCAGCTGGTCCGTCGTTGGGAGATGCGAATCCTCCTGACGCGTGGATAAAATCATGAGAGGAGTCGATCAGGTAGATGCACGTACTCTCTTGCCCAGAGTAGGGGAACCGAGGACCCGAAGACGTAGGTTTAAGGTAAATAAAAATTTAATAGAAATCTAAAGTGTAACGTTTTCACACAAAGTGTGGTGGATGTATGGAACACGCTGCCAGAGGAGGTAGTTGAGGCAGGACTATCCCATCATTTAAGAAACAGTTAGATAGGTAAATGGACAGGACAGGTTTGGATGGATATGGACCAAACAAAGGCAGGTGGGACTAGCGTATCTGGGACACGTTGGTCGGTGTGGGCAAGTTGGGCCGAAGGGTCTGCTTCCACTGCATCACTCTATGACTATCGTGTCCTTGGTGAAGAAAGTACAATCATGGCACCAGGCATAGTTCGAGGTGCAGACGATTGAATAACTGGACTCCTCAAACTGGATACCTAAATGTCATCAATGCTCTTCCCCTCCCACCCCCACCCCACATGCCAGCTGCACGAACATCTGGACTGAAATGAAAAGATATGATGGAGTTGCTTATCTGAAGAGCGAGTGAGATTGGAGTAATTTCTAACCGCAACTAACCCAAAGGGCACAGAGGGGGAGGAGTTGCTTATTGGTTTAAAGGGCTCATTGGCTTGAGGGGTCGCAGAAAAGTCTGACCCGTTGCCAATAGCCCCAGTGGCTAAAACAGCAGGGAAAATGCACCCACTTTGATTCCCTTGGCTCATTGCCAGGGACAGTGCCCGCTCAGTCCTCATGATGATGGGCCTGAGAGTCTGAGCTATAGGGAGAGTTTGAGTAGGCTGGGTCTAATGCTTGGAACGCAGGAGGATGAGGGGAATCGTATAGAGGTGTATAAAATCATGAGAGGAACAGATCGAGTAGACACAAAGAATCGCTCGCCCAGAATAGGACAATCGAGGACCAGAGGACCTAAGGCATTTTCGAATAAATATAGGTTGATACTCTTGGGAGTTTTGAATGACAAGGGATCTTATTGAAACATCAGGTTCTGAGGGTGTGTTGAGCACAGCTTTCTCCTGGTGGGATCTGGAACCTGGATGCACAGGTACTATGTTCCCTTTTTGTTACCCTATTATAAGAAAGATGTTGTTAAGCTGGAAAGGGTGCAGAGAAGATATAGGAAGCTGTCGCCAGGATTTGAAGGCGTGAACTATGTGGACAGGTTGAGAAGGCTGGGACTTTATTCCTAGGAAAGCAGGATGAGGGGTGATCTTATAGGGGTGTATAAGATCAAGAAAGGAATACATAATGTAAATGCACAGTTTTTACCCAGATTGGGGGAATCAAGGACTGGGGGACATAGGTTTAAGGTGAGGGGGTAAAGATTCAGTAGGAACCCGATTGGTAACTTTTTTTACACAAAAGGAGGTGGGTTTATGGAACAAGCTGGCAGAGAAGGTAGTTGAGGCAGGTACTATCACAATGTTTAGAACACATTTGACAGGTGTCAAACTGGAGCTCCCGGAGAAAATCTATGCAGGTCAAGGGGAGAAAGTACAAATTCTGTACATACAGCACCATAGTCAGGATCGATCTTGGGTCTCTGGTGCCGTAAGGCAGCAACTCTACTGCTGTGCCACTGTGCTGCACTGCAGATTGCGAGTGTGACTGGAGCTGGCAAAGGGAGGTTGCATTTTGCGATGTGGGAGAGTCAGGTTTGGGTTCGGTGGAGTTGTCCTCTGGCAGTGCCGACCCCATGTTTCTAAGCATTCACCAGACCCAAACCCTCGAGCAGGGATATTCAACTCCCAACACTTTTATTTGAAAGTTACAAATTGGCGTCTTGGACGACCTTCTGAAAAGTGCACGTGTGAGCGAGCTATCAGAGCCCTTGTAGTCTGTAATCCACACAGAGGAAGTGTTCTTAAATAAAAAAACAATTGTCAACTGTTCCCACCGGCAATTAAATAAAAAACACAGCAGAGTGCCAGGTGGGAGTTATTCCACAGGAACAGGTCGGGCAGTGGGCACAGGGTCTAATCCGCATCCTGCATCACGCCATCTTGGAGTAGCCGAATATTCCAACAGGGAAGTACTTGACGTGGGTGGGCCACTGGGCGGCTAGCTGGAAGAACTTTACATCGTTCCACTCCACGCCGTCGATGGTGACTGGAAGTGAGGGAAGGAGGAGAGAGATGTGAGCAAGGGGCAGGACACGACCACGCAGATCCATGGCAGTATGGCAAAGAGACAGTACAAGGAAAGCTCAGCAAAGGTACAAGGTACGAGCTGGAGAAGAAAGAAGCGGGTGGGCACAACAGGAGTGAGGACCAGTCTTGCTGAAATGGAAAGCTCGTGTCAGCAAGGAGGGCAGCTAGAGGCAAGGAGGGGAAGTGAGTGAGCAGGGGATAGTGGCAGGGGCGTGAGGCAGATGGATACAGGCAGTGCCATGAGATGGGCAGATACAGGCTGGGCCGTGACGGGGGCAGATACACGCAATTCCATACGATGGGCGGATACAGGCAAAGTCGTGAGACATGAGGATACAGTTAAGGCCATGAGATGGGTAGATACAGGTAGGCCGTGAGATGGGCAGATACAGGCAGTGGTGTGAGATGGGTGGATACTGGTAGGGCTGTGAGACGGGCATATACAGGCAAGGGAGTGAGACAGGTGGATACAGGCACGGTGGGGAAACACGCGGATACAGGCAGGGCGGGGAAATGGATGGGCAAATACAGGTGAGACGGGCGGATACAGGTAGTGTGCGAGACGGGTGGGCAGATACAGCCAGGGTGGGTCAATATGAACATGGTGCGCAAAACAGGTTATTTCTGAGCTGGAAGATTCCACAAGATAGTAATGGATGACCAAAATCGGAACCATTTCTGCAGGGGAGTCTGGAACCGGAGTTCCCTCCCATCTTGTAGCGTTGTTACAAAACCTACCATCGGCGGCGCTGCAGATCAGCCACTGCCTGTGCGTGCGATTCTGGAGGCATTGCGGAGTGGGGGGGGGGGGGGGGGGCTGGATTAAAATGAAGGTTTGTATTGGTTGTCGGAGAGGGATTTCTTCGGGCTGCTAGCTGATGAAGAAAAATCGTTCGTGCTTCTGTTCCCGTTTTTTTTTAAATTGCCGGACGATTGCATCGCTGGATTGAAGTTAAACGCGACTTCTAACACCTTCAACATCACAGATCGCAGTATCAGGACAAAACAAAAGGTATGTTGTTTATTTAACATATTATCTTGCTTTTCGGTGTGGCTTCATTTTAATCTTATGATGCAAAAATTGTTATTTAGGCCATGAATCGGCCATGTCTTGCCTGCTGATATGGGCTTAAATCATGGCAGCGGCCACATTCCAATCGACTACATTCCAGAAGCATCCACTCTCAAGATAATCAAATTCATTATTTATTTGCACAATCATGTCATAAGAACATCCAAATCTAAATATCTAAATATGTTGTGTTATTGTCTATCCATGATCAATATTTGCATTCTAAATATCCACAGTACAGTTTTAGTCAGATGTATTGTGCAAAAAATAATGATTTTGATTATCTTGAGAGTGGGTGTTTCTGGATTAATTTATGGAAATTAAACATTAAATTCCTTTCATTTGGCATATAAATTCATCACAAAGTGAGGTTTAAAAATCATGTTATATTGTGAATTCTTGTATGAATGGGATCAGTTTGTTATTTGTTATTTGGATACTTAGGCTATTTAAAAATGTTAGCCTTTTCTTAAGAAATGGATAGATGTTTAAATCTAGTAATTGAATTTAGATTAATTTAATTGATTAGATGAATATAATTGATTTGATGAAACTGATGAATATGAATTTTTTGTTGGGTATTTGCTATTTGTTTTCGCGTTTAACTTGATCATTTCTACCTTTTTACTAAAACGGCAAATAATAACTTGTTTCTGTTAATGCCGTTCAGTGTTTTTTTTCCTTTACATTTTAAACAATGTCTCTGAAGAAATGCAAAATTGTCGATCCAAATGCCCAGCAAAAGAGACCGATTTAGACAGCATTCGCAGAGATTATCCGAATTTGGACTACTCCAAACGTGATGATCTACAAGCCATTTGTAATGGGATAGTAGAGGGCAGAAAGGCATGTCATGCGTGGTTTGAAGAGCAAAAACTTGTAGTTTACAACGGCAAAATTAAAAAGTTGAGGAAAAACAAGGTGTACAGAGTTGCTTATTGGTTGCAATCCGAGGAGTATGATGATTATGATATGCCAATGTACCTGCTAGCAACTGATCATTTCCATAAAGACTTGGTCTTTTGCCAGAAATTGTAATTTCTTTACGTCTGTTATGGACTTACAACATATAATACGATAATATTAATGTTCTGATCTTGAGAATATTACATTTTTGAATGTCAAGGCAGTCTCAGTGTTTATTACTATTTCCGTCACAATGGTCAATTTTGTAATTAGCTACGATTAGGTAACTAACTAATTATATGCTTTAATTTCAGGTCATCCAAGTAAGATGCTTCATATTTGTTTCAGAATGCTTCAATCTAGAATAACTGAAAATGTCATTCAGTTCTCTTAATTTTTAAGAAAGTTATGGGCTTTTGACTGTCCTCGATCACAGCTTTTGTGTTGCCAATGGAAAAGCAATAGGGAACAAGATGCTAATTTCAGAGTATGAAAATGACCATAACTTTTTTAATACTGAAGATATGAAAGTGAATTCGGTATCAAATTAAAATTCCTTTTATGCTTTATCTGATGGGACAAATTACAGGCTTGATTTTTAAAATCTCAAAATTTTGTAAGATTCCTACATCATGTCCCCCAACTCCCCACTAGTGGCACAGTCAGGTCCAGGCAGCCTCTCACCTTTCAGCATGGTTTGCTGGTGCTTGGCCGTGCAGATCAACCTGCTGATTCCCTCGATCACTTGGCTCTTTGAGTCCAGCTCCTTTTCACGCGGCTTCTTACTCAGAAACATCACTGCAGAAGACAGGACCCAGAGTCGGAAAGATTGAGCGAGGAAGCGTATCGGACATCAGTCAGTCAGGGTCAGAGGAAGGGACTGTATCGGATATCGGAATATCTCGGTTAGAGGGATGGCGTGAGGGAGAGTATTGGACACAGACAGCCTGGGTCAGAGGGTGGGAGTGTATCAGACCCAGGCAGACAGGGTCAGAGGGAGGCATTTTATCAGGTGCAAGCAGTCTGCATTGGTGGGATTGAGTGTATCAGACACAGGCAGGGTGAGAGGTTGGAAGTGTATCAGCACGGACAGTCTGAGTCAGAGGGAGTGAGTGTATCCGATGTCAGGCAGTCTGGGTCAGTGGAAGGGAATGTACCGGGCGACGGGAAGCGTGTTTCAGAGGGAGAGAGTATATCAGACATCGGATACTCTGAGAACGTATCGGATTTTGAGTAGACTGGGTCACTCCAAGAGAGCTTATAGCATGTCGGAAAGTGCGCATCAAAGGGCCCAAGAGAGGGTGCTCTAGCTATTGTAGCTGCCTCAAACACTTCCTCTGGCAGCTCGTTCCACATACCCAGTTCCCTCTGTGTGGAAAAGCTGCTCCTCAGGTTCCTATTACATCTTTGTCCTCTAACTTTAAACCTATGCCCTCAGTTCTAGATTCGACAGCCCCAGTAAAGAACTCTGAGCGTTCACTGTATCTAATCTGTTCATGATTTTATATGCGTTTATAAGATCCCCTCACCCCTCAGCCTCCTGCACTTCAAGGAATAAAGTCCTAACCCCTCCCTATATGTTCAGGCCCTTGACCCATGGCAACATCCTTGCAAATCTTCTCTTTTTAATTGCACCTTTTCTATGGCAGGATGACCAAAATTGAAAACTATACTCCAAGTACAGCCTCCCCAATGTCTTCTGCAACTGTAACCTGATGTCCCTACTTTGCATATGTTGGACATTGTACGGTCTAGATCAAAGGGAACGCAGGAAGGGGTGTATTGGACATCAGGCAAGCTGAGGTGAGAGTGAACAGTAGATGGAGTGTATCGGATGGCGGGTTACAGGGTTACAGAAGCCGGGGATAGGAGCGTATCAGCTGTTGGTAGACACAAAATGCTGGAGTAACTCAGCGGGACAGGCAGCTTCACTGGAGGGAAGGAATGGGCGACGTTTTGGGTCGAGACCCTTCTTCAGACTAATGTCAGGTGAGGGGGTGGGACAAAGATAGAATGTAGTTGGAGACAGTGGGAGAACTGGGAAGGGGAAGGGGATGGAGAGAGAAAGCAAGGGCTATCTGAAGTTAGAGACGTCAATATTCATACCACTGAGGTGTAAACTACCCAAGCAAAATATGAGGTGCTGTTCCTCCAATTTGTGTTGGGCCTCACTCTGACAATGGAGGAGGCCCAGAACAGAAAGATCAGTTTGGGAATGGGAGGGGGAGTTGAAGTGCTGAGCCACCGGGAGATCAGGTAGGCTAAGACGGACTGAGCGGAGGTGTTCAGTGAAACAAACCCGCGCTTGGTCTTGCCGATGTAGAGACGTTGACACCTGGAACAGCGGATACAGTAGATGAGGTTGGAGGAGGTGCAAGTGAACCTCTGCCTCACCTGGAAGGACTGTTTGGATCCTTGGATGGAGTCGTGGGGGGAGGTAAAAGGACAGGTGTTGCATCTCCTGTGGTTGCAGGGGAAAGTACCTGGGGAATGGGTGGTTTGGGTGGGAAGGGACGAGTTGACCAGGGAGTTTTGGAGGGAACGGTCTCTGCAGAAAGCAGAATGGGGTGGAGGATGGGAAGATGTGGCCAGTAGTGGGATCCCGTTGGAGGTGGCGAAAATGTTGGAGGATTATATGCTTGTATGCGACGGCTGCTGGGGTAGAAGGTGAGGACAAGGGGGACTCTGTCCTTGTTATGAAGGGGGGAGGAGGGGGAGGTAAGAGCAGAGCTGCGGGATAACAAGGAGACCCTAGTGAGAGCCTCATCTATAATGGAAGAGGTGAACCCCCGTTTCCTCAAGAATTAGGACATCTCCGATGCTCTAGTATGGAACACCTCATCCTGGGCGCAGATGTGGCGTAGACAGAGGAATTGGGAGGAGAGGATAGAGTCTTTACAGGAAGCAGGTTGGGAAGCCTGAAGAAGAGCCGAAACGTCGCCCATTGTCCCGCTGCTACTCCAGCATTTTGTGTCTACCTTCAATTTAAATCAGCATCTGCAGCTCTTTCTTACACACGTATCAGCTGTGGACTGCCTGGGTCAGAGGGAGAGAGTGCACCATATGTTTGGCAGCCTGGGTCACAGGGATGGGGTGTATCGGCCGTCGGGCTGTCTAGCTCAGAGTGACCGGGAGAAGGTCAGACCCCGATGGCTGAGTCGGAGGGATCTCTCTCCCCACACGTGTTGTATCCCCCGTCCCCGTGACTACATTTCCACCACCGCTCCTCACCTTTCTTATTCTTTTCCTTGGTCACCACGGTCATCAGCATAGTAGCCGGCGGCACCATCTCACCCCCATTTGGAAGCCGGGTGACTTGCAGCGAGCGGAAGTTGCTCTTCAATGTGTTCTTGCTGCCGATATCTCGCTTTTCCCCCTCTCTCTTCTTGTCGGGCACCTGCATCGTCCAGTAATCAACCTGCAGCCCCATCACCTCCCCTCCAGCCCCTGGCGGACTGACCATGGAAAGAATAGCCATTAGATTCTGCCTGACCACGCACAGATACGCCTGTGCCTGCATGTGCACAGTGATATGCCCACCCACTTGTGCATGTACACACACAGCTGGACACACCTGTGTGCATGCACTCTCACATGGATATGGCTACACAGTCACAAGCACACACTAAGGAGTGAGGCCGGTACGAGAGGAGAGCAAACTGGGGTCTGGCCTACACCGCCCTCGTGGTCTGCTGCGGGAGTGGGACGTGGCGTCCAAGGAAGGAGAATGATGGAGGCCCGGGGCTTCCCAGGAACTGGCACCGCTCATAAGAATCGGAGCGTAGACTTTGAACGTGGCGGCAAAACATGGGAACTACTGCATGCGGCTCTGTAGATTATTCCTATAAACAGTGCTTGCTAATCGGGAATTGGGGGTATGGTGATAGTCTACTGGACTGTTTGGAAGGAAAATAATTTCACTATGTTAACAATTAACATACTGTATGTGACAATAAAAAGCACTATTGACTCTATAGACACAAGGACAGACATGCGTGCTCACATGTATGCACACACACATGCGCAGACACACACTCGACTCAGCACTTGGATTAACGTAGGCTCCAGTCCGCACTGCCTAACTCTGCCCTGGTTCTGGGCTGCTTGCTCATCTCCCCAAGCTGGACAAGGATGAACTACTCAAGAGCTGCAGATTTATCCCCTCAAGCTTCACCACTCCTGGATGTGGTTGATCTCTCTCTCAATCATTTCACCTGCCTTGGTGCAAAAATTCTTGAGAAGTTTACTCCACAAAACTCAGAATGTCCAAATGGATGCACAGCCTGTTGAGGGAAGAAGATAAGGATTTCTGGTGTGCGGAGGTGATTCCTGACACTCTTCTAAATGGCTCGGCTGTCATTTTAACAGCAGGCTTGCTGGCTCCTACAGCCACCTCCTGAAGGACAGTAACTTACTGTCAAAAGGAGGAGACATAGATGACAGTGGGCCTGGTGCTGCTGAATGGAATCACCTAGAGGGTGTTCATTGAATGGCATGACATGAGCTGATAGGCCTTTATCTGCGCTGTCCATTCTGTGCTCTAGCGCAACCAGAAAGGGCAACAAGATCCTTATCTACTGTCTGTGAACATTGCAACCCTTGGACTTGATATTTAATTTAATAATGTCGGGTTACAGCAATCTTTCTCTTTTACAACTGACAACTGGAGACTAAGATTCAGTTTATTCTTTGGTTGACAAAAATGCTGGAGAAACGCAGCGGGTGCGGCAGCATCTATGGAGCGAAAGAAATAGGCAACGTTTTGGGCTGAAACCCTTCTTCAGACTGATGTACGGTGGGAGGGGGGGAGGAAGAAGAAAGGAAGAAGAGGAGCTAGAGGGCTGAGGGAGAGATGCGAAGAGACAGTGACGGCTACCTGAAGTTGGAGAAGTTCATGTCCATGCCGCTGGGGTATAAACTGCACAAACAAAATATGAGGTGCTGCTCCTCCAATTTCCAGTGGTCCTCACTCTGGCCATGGAGGAGGCCTAGGACAGAAAGGTTCGGATTTGGAATGGGAGGGGAAGTTGATGTGCTGAGCCACCGGGATATCAGGTTCGTTCTTGCAGACCGAGCGGAGGTGTTCAGCAAAGCGATCGCCAAGCCTACGCTTAGATGAGGTTGGAGGAGGTGCTGGTGAACCTCCGTCACACCTGGAACGACTCTTTGGGTCCTTGACTGGAGTCAATGGGGGAAAGTGCCCGGGGAGAGGGTGGTACGGGTGGGAATGGACGAATGGAGCAGGGAGTTAGGGAGGAGGGAGCAGTCTTTGGCCAAAGCAGACAGGGGAGGAGATGGGAAGATGTGGCGAGTGGTGGGCTCACGTTGGAGGTGGCGAAAATGATGGAGGATTATTTGTTGTATGTGACGGCTAGGGGACTAAGGGGACACTGCCCTTGTTATGAGTGGGGGGATGGGGGGAGAGAGAGCAGTGTTACGGGGTATTGAAGAGGCCTGGTGAGAGCCTCATCTATGGTTGGGGAGGGGAAGAATGAGGACATCTCTGATGCCCTGGTGTGGAACACCTCATCCTGGGAGCAGATGCAGCGTCGATGGAGGAATTGGGAGTACAGGAAGCACGGTGGGAAGAAGAGTAGCCTAGATAACCATGGGGTCAGTGGGTTTATAATGGATGTCAGTCAGAAGTCTATTACCTACGGTGGAGACAGTGAGGTCAAGAAATGGTAGGGAAGTGTCGGAAATGGTCCAGGTGTATTTGAGTGCCAGAAGGAAGTTAGTGGTGAAATGGATGAAGTCAGTGAGTTGTGTGTGGGTGCAGGAGGTAGCACCAATGCAGTCGTCGATCATAACTCCCTGGTCCATTCATCCCTTCCCACCCGTACCACCCCCTCTCCGGGCACTTTCCCTTGCAACCGCTTTACCTCTCGCCTTGACTCCATTAAAGGACCCAAACAATCATTCCAGGAGTGACAGAGGTTCACCTGCACCTCCTCCAACCTCATCTATTGCATCCGCTGCTCTAGGTGTCAGCTGATCTGCATCGGTGAGACCAAGTGTAGGCTTGGCGATCGCTTCGCCGAACACTTCCACTGGGTCCGCAAGAACCAACCTGAATCTCCCGGTGGCTCAGCACTTCAACTCCCCCTCCCATTCCAAATCAGACCTTTCTGTCCTGGGCCTCCTCCATGGCCAGAGTGAGATCCACCGGAAATTGGAGGAGCAGCACCTCATATTTCGCTTGGGCAGTTTATACCCGAGCAGCCTGAACATTGACTTCTCCAACTTCAGGTAGCCCTCACTGTCTCCTCCCCTTCTCAGCTCTCCCTCAGCCCTCTGGCTCCTTCTCTTCCTTTCATCTTCCTGCCCCCCCCCCCCCCCCCCCCCCCCCCCCCAACAACCCTACATCAGGCTGGTTTTGGCCAGAAACGCTGCCTATTTCCTTCGCATCCGCTGAGTTTCAATAGCATTTTTGTCTACCTTCGATTTTCCAGCATCTGCAGTTCCTTCTTAAACATTCAGTTTATTCTTTGTTCCTTTTACAGAGCCAAACGCAGCATGAAAACGGGCCCCTCGACCCGCAGTCCACGCTCATCATCTAACCCCAGGTTTTTGGACCAACTGTACCGTGTCCCATAAATTTCCTCACTTTCCTGTCAATTCCCTTCAGATTCTACCTGCACACCAAGGGTGACTTACAACAGCCAATTAACCAGGCCCTGCTCGTCTCTGGGATGAGGGAGGAGACCAAAATACACAGGGGGAATTCCACGCAGTCACAAGTTGACATGGTAAATTCCACACAATGCCAGAGATCAGGATCAAGCCCAGGTTTCTAGAGCTGTGAGGCAGTGGCTCTCCAATTTCATCAGCTGTCTCTAGCTGGTGGTATTTATAGTGATGGTCACCTGGATAATCTCAGTCTGCATCCTATCAGAGATGTTCCCAGTTCTCTCTGCTCCTCCCCCTCTGTACTTTATGAAACACGCTCGCTTTCTCATTTTTCCAGTGCTAATGATGGGACGGCGAACTTGCAGCGTTAACTGATTCTCTCTCCACTGAGGATGCTTGACCTGCTGAATGCTTCCAGCATCCTTTGTTTAATGTTATGGATTTCCTGCACTTGTGGAGGAACCATCAATAGAAACCCTGGAATCCACCAACACAACATTCTGCCCAACCAGCCCCTGAAACAAACCCCTTACCAAGATCCGGACAGCACACCAGAGACAGATGGGGATGGTGGCGGGGTGGCGTTGGTATCTTTCGTGTAAGCTGTCAGGCTGGTGGTTGGCGTTGGAGATAAGATATTAACATTGCACAAGTTCGCATCATCGGAGTCAACTAAAGAGAAGATTGTGTATTTGTTAGACCATTGAGAAGCACGGCACAAAAATAGGCCCTTTGGCCCACAATGTCTGCCAAATATGTTGCCAAGACCATTACTAATCTTCCTGTATATAACTGATATACCTCCATTTCCTGCATACCCAGATGCTTATCCAAAAGGCTTTTAAATAGAGTCAGTCATAGAGTGATACACTGTGGAAACAGGCCCTACGGCCGAACTTGCCTAACACTGGCCAACACGTCCCAGCTACACTGGTCCCACCTGCCTGCGCTTGGTTCATATCCCTCCAAACCTGTACCATCCATGTATCTGTCTAACTGTTTCTTAAAAGTTGGGATAGTCCCAGCCTCAATTACCTCCTCTGGCAACTGGTTCCATACATCCACCACCCTTTGTGTGAAGAAGTTACCCCTCCGATTCCTATTAAATCTTTTCCCCTTCACCTTGATCCCATGTCCTCTGGTCATCCATTCCCTTACTCTGGGCAAGAGATTCTGTGCATCTATGCCACAAATGTATCTGCTTCAAGTCACTCACTGCCCTCTGTGTGAAATACTGGACCAGCACATCTCCTTTAAACTTTGCCCCTCTCACCTTAAAGATGTGTCCTCTAGTCGACATTTCTACCCTGGGAAATAGGTTCTATCTACCCCGGGAAATAGGTTCTATCTACCCCATCAATGCCTCTCATCATTTATATACTTCCATTAGGTCTCTCGACAATTTCCGTTATTCTCGGGAAAACATTCTAAGTTTGTTCCAGCTGTAGCTAAAACCCCCAAATCCAGACAAAGAAACAAAGAAAAAAAAAACCCTAATCCCGGGGAAACCTCCTCTAAACCTCTCCAAAGCCTCCACATCCTGTAATGGAGCGACCTGCAGTGCACATAATACTCCAAACGTGGCTTCGCCAAATTCTCATAGTGCTGTATCATGACTTCCTAACTCTTATACTGCATGGCCCTGACCAATAAAGGTGAACATAACATACACCTTCCTCACCATTCTACTACTTATGTTGCCACTTTCAGGGAAGTATAGACCTGGATCCCAAGTCTATACTTGGACCTGCCACCAACTGTATACAGTACCTCGCCCTTACATTCAACCTGGCAAAGTTGCAACACCTCACACTTACAGTACATACAACACAGAACAGCACAACCAAAGAGCAGGCTCCTCGGCCCTCGGTCTGTGTTGAACAAGATGCCACGATCATCTCGTATCTACTTGCAGATAAGCATTATACCTCCATTCTCCGGATATCCATATACCTATCGACAATCTTTTAAACGCCACTTTTGTACCTCCCTCGCAACATGTTCCAGGCACTCACCACCCTCTCTGTAAAAAAGCACTTCTTTAAACTTTGCCCCTCTCATTTTAAAGCTAAGCCCTCTGACATTTGATTTTTCCATCCTGGGACAAAGATTCCGACTATCTACTCTATTCATGCCTCAAATAATTTTATATACTTCCATCAGCTCTCCATGCAACGTCCGTTGTTGCAGAGAAAAGAATCCAACAAAACACTAGCCCTGATTAAAGTCCGTCTAAAATTCTGAAATTTCTGTAGTTAATCTATATCCCACTGTAGATGTTTACAACCTTCCTCACTGACTGCGTCCAGCAGTCTTGTTGTCTTTAGGACGCTACACTGGTATTGGTATTATTATTAAACAAAGAAACAAAGAAAAAAAAAACACACACTCCTCCCTTCTCTCCCCCCCCCATTATCTATTATCTACCCGTGTGTCATGAAATAAGGGTTTAAAATACATTGTTTTGTGGGACCACACATTTTTATTTTCCACATCAGATGTTGTGGTAGTGATCTGTGACCTTTGGAAGGACGAATTGCTGTCACCTGATGCAGGGGTCACCTCTACATGACGCGCATCACACTCAAAATGTTACTTCTCACAGCCTATAGACACTCTTCCCATCACCGGCTCTCCTACACCACTGCATCCCCTCCAACAGCCCATAGACTTCCCTGTCACCAACTCTCCCTACTCACTGAATCTTCCCCCATGCTCCTTGGACACTCTCCCAGGACACCGCACCTCCCCACCTACCGAATCCCCTCTCAGCCCACAGACACCCTTCCCTATCACTGATGATCCTTACCCACTGAACCTCCCCTCCCAGACAATATCACCTACCCTAGTCACTCCCAGTAGCCCCCTCCACAACCTCTTGACACTCCTCTATCACTGGTTCTATGCATCACCGGACTCTCATACAACAGTACAGCACAGACACAGGCCCTTCAGCCCAAAATATCTGTGCTGAACATGTTGCCAAGAAAAACTTATCTCATTTGCCTGCATATAATCCACATCCTTCCATTCTCACATATCCATGTGTCTATCTAAACACCACTATCTTAATAGTCTGGTAGTGCATTCTAAGCACCCTCCACTGTTTATAAAAACCTGCCTTCCACATCCCCTTTAAACTTTGCCCTTCTCACCTAAAGACTGTCCTCTAGCCTTTGATATTTCCAATAAAGGTTCTGAGTATCTACACTATCTATGCCCCTCATAATTTTATATACTTCTTGCAGGTCTCCCCTCAGCCTCCGACTCTCCAGAGAAAATAATCCAAGTTTGTCCAACTACTCCTTATAGCAAATGCCTCTAATCCAGGCAGCATTCTGGTAAATCTTTTTTGCATCCTTTCCAAAGCCTGCACATCCTTCCTGTATTGGGGCGACCAGAACGGCATGCAATATTCCAAATGTGACCTAACCAAGTCTTATAGAGCTGCAGGTAGACAAAAGTGCTGGAGAAACCCAGCGGGTGCAGCAGCATCCATGGAGCGAAGGAAATAGGCAACGTTTCGGGCCGAAACCCTTCTTCAGACCTGAAACCCTTCAGGGTCTGAAGAAGGGTTTCGACCCGAAACGTTGCCTATTTCCTTCGCTCTATAGATGCTGCTGCACCCACTGAGTTTCTCCAGCATTTTTGTCTACCTTCGATTTTCCAGCATCTGCAGTTCCTTCTTAAACACTTAGAGCTGCATCCTGACATCCTGATTTGTATACACAATGGCCCGACCAATGAAGGCCAGCATACCATACACCTTCTTTATTACTTGCGTTGCCGTTTTTAGTGAGCTATGGACCTGGATCTCAAGATTCCTATCTCCAAGATGCCTAGTCCTGCCTGCAAGAAGCTACGCAGACAGTGGAACTGTCACTAGACACCACTGCTTTCCGGCCTGAGCTCCAGGCATCTTCACCCGCCGACCTCGAGTGGAGAAACCAAGCTTAAGTTTGATACTCTGCCTCTTGGTAGCGGCACAGTATCATGTGGGTAAAAAGGAATGTACCCACCTGAGGCTGACAGTGACTGTTCCACAATGCCCACTTTCACCACCTGTTAGAATTAGACGTCATTACTGAGTCATTTATTACAATCAGTTCAACAACGGGTTTAATACAGGCATTGGGTATAATTATGTCAACATCTTTAATATTGTCAACGGTCAACTGGTCCAATATGGTTCAATACACTCCGTTAGTTTAACATACACAGTGAATTTAACAAAGTTAGTGAGTTTAACACAGTTAATGGGTTAAATCCGCCTGATGGGTCAATAGTGTCATTACTGTATATAACCGGATCAATGGGTGTGACACAGTCAAAATCAAAGAAATTGCAAGGCTGGAAACCTAAAATAAAAACAGAAAAAGCCAAAATACTCAGCAGATTAGGCAGCATCTGTGGGAAGAGAATCAGAATCAATGGTTCAGGCTGAAGACCCCTCATCAGAAGTGGGGTGAACCTGCAGGGAGGGTGGGGGAGGGGGATGGCTCGGACAGGGTACAGCTGGGTTGAGCGTGGGGATAAGATATAAACAAGTTTATCTAGTCAATGCGTGAATGGCAGCAGTTAGAGGGTGAGAGCTTGAACAGAAGAACATAGAATTGTCAGGCCCTCCACTCCGAGTGGAGCAAGGAAAACAGAGAGGAAACAAACAAGCTGAGTCGATACCACAGATGGACAACTGATAGAAATGAAAATCATGTTACTCTGAAAAATTCAATCTGGATCCTGTATTATGCAAGTTTTTGCACGTTTTGTCTACATTTATCTGCCTGTGGTGTTGCTGCAAACAAGATTTTCATTATATCTGTATCTCCCTATACTAGTGCATCTGACAATAAACTTAACTTGCAAAGTGCCCAGATGGAAGACAAGAGTCTCTTCCCCAAGCTTGAGCTGGACTTTACTGTGCAAGTGCAGCAGGTCATAGATCAATGTCAGACTGGGACTGGGATGGAAAATCAAAATTGATTACAACATGCTTAAGGTCTCCCCTGCGGACTGAACACAAAGAGGTTACCCAATCTGTGTTGGTTTCTCCACTGTAGATTCATAGAACTATACAGCATGAAAAGACGCCGTTCAGATCAATATGTCCATGCCGCCCAAGTGGTATTCTGCGCTAGTCCCATTTGGCTGCTTTTGGCCCATATACCTTACTATCTATATATCTGTCTCAATGTCTTTTCAAATGGTTAGACTGGAAGGTAGGATCAAAAATAATCACAGGTAAACCAGAAAATTGCATTCAAAATTGGCTCAGAGGGAGGATTCAGAGGGTACTTATGGAGGGTTCAAGCTCAAGTTCACATTTATTGAACGTTGTTAGTCTGATTAGATGGATATATAGATAGGAAGTGTTTAGAGGGATAGAGGCCAAATGCATACCACTGATTACCTGTGACCAGTGGGCATGCGATTTGCACATTTTTTAAAAGTTGTAATTGTACCCGCTTCTACACCTTCCTCGCAATTTGATTCAGATACAGACACGCCTCTCAGTGGAAATGTTGCCCCTGAGGTCTCACCCTAAGCTGATGCCCACTAGTTTTAGAATCAACTAGTGACTAGCTGGAAAAAGATTGTGGGCATTCATTTTATTATTGCCTCTCATTATTTTCTATAATTCAATAAGGTCACTCCTCAGCCTCCAGAGTAAAAAAATCCCAGCCTATTTTTTCTCCTCTCTGTAACAGAAGCCCGCAAATCCCAGTGACATCCTGATCAATCATGTCTGCACCCTTTCCAACTTAATGACATCCTTCCTACAGCTGGGAATCTAGAATTCCACACACTACTTCAACAGTGCCTCTATTTCAGAAGGAATACAAGGAAAAGCCTGCGAGGTGTAGGCCAGTGAGTCTGACATCTGTGGTGGGAAAGATACGAGAGAGTATTCTGGGGGATAAGATGCATTAGATTGACATGGGGTGATTAGGGATAGTCAGCACGGTTTTGTATTGAGGAGATCATGTCTCACAAATCTGAAGATGTAACCATGTCTCACAAATGTTTTGAAGATGTAACCAAAAAGGTTGATGTCGTCAGAGCTGTGGATGTTGTGTATAAGGATTTCAGAGAGGATTTTGAGAGCTGCCTGCAGGGGGGGTCACCGAGAATGAAGGGGAACCAGCGGGGGGCCGCCTGCAGCTATGTACGGTGCAGGCACAACTGTTTGAAGAACTCTGTAACTTTGTTGGTGCCAGAAACATCACAACTTGTGTACTACCTGGGTAGGTTCTGCTGAATGATTTTAACATACGGGTTGTATGCAAAACAAAGCATTGTAGCTAGGTACATGTGCCAATAAAGTATAATTGAATCACATGGGATGCAAGGAGTGGATGGAAAATTGGCTTCATGGAAGGAAGCAGAGGATGACAGTGCAAGGTTGTTTTTCGGACTGGAAGTCTGTGACTAGTGGTGTGCCATTGGGATCGGTGCTAGGCTCATTGCATTCCGTGATTCCTATCAATGATTTGGATGAAAACGTACATGACATGATTAGCAATTTAGCAGATACGCTGAAGTGGGTTGCATTGCATACAGCAAAGATGATTATCAAAGGTTACAGCAGGATCCTAAACAGTTGGGCAAGTGGGCACAGGAATGGTTGATGGTTTAATGCAGATAAATGGGAGATGTTGCATCTTGGGAGTACCGGAGGTCGACACAAAATGCTGGAGTTACTCAGCTGGTCAGGCAGCATCTCTGGGGAAAATGGATATGTGACGTTTTGGGTTGGGACACTTCTTCTGGCTGATAGTAAGAGGGGGGGGGGGGGGAGAGAGAGAGATCTGGAAGCAAGAAAAAAAAAAACAGGACAAACCAGATAACCTCAGATAGGGTGGTTCCCGGATAGGTCAATTGTTGGCTACTAACGATGAGATCCCAAGAGGGATACACAGTTGCGAACTGTGGAGCTGGTTAACCTACTTTTAGTGCAGAAAAAGAGGGGGGGGGGGGGGGGGCCAATGGGAAGAAAAGAGAGGGAAGGGGGGGGGGGGGAGGGAGTATATATAGAAGTTACCTAAAATTAGAGAATTCAACATTCATACCGCTGGGTGGTAAGCTAACCAAACAAAATATGAGGTGCACGTTCCTCCAATTGAGTGTGGCCCCACTCTGTCAATGGAGGAGGCCCAGGACACTGCCTGAAAACCTGCCTCTTGCCCTTTGCAGCAGCAGTACAGCGCTTCACCTTTTGATCATTCACAGCTGAGGGAATGAACAAAGGCAAGCAGCATACCCTAGCTTAAACTAGGCCATTGTTAATGTGAGCAACATGGGGTGGATCTTCAAAGGAAGAAATAGAATCTTGCAGAAATGACTAAATCTTTCCAGGTACAATAAAAACTAACTGGGACTCAGTTAAGACTGCAAACAAGACTAACGACAGAGCCTGAAATACTTACACCGACAAAAGGGATGAATTTCTGGCAGGAATCCTCATCAGGGCTGCAGTGAGAGAAGACAAGCAGAATTATTCACAGTGCTGATGCACAGGAACGCACGCATGTGCACACACGCACACACAGACACACACACGTACTCACCATTCCCTATCTCTTCCACATGGACCAACATCCACACAAAGACAATTTCACACAGATAGTGAGACCTCGGCTCAATGAAATGATCCCAGAAGTAATCCGCACACCACCATAGGCAACCAAACTCAATCACAAATCAAACATACCGCCTCCCCTCCAAAATAATTTCAAATTACTCTCCATAAACGCTTCAATAAATCAGACTCAAATCAATTGTACTCCCTGTAATAGTATAATACTCCCAGCATAAACAAGATCAAATCATCACATCCCCTCAAGATCATCTCAAACCAAGCTACTACAATATAATCTCAAAAATGTACACTCATTCAATTAACCTCAAAAACACAATCAAACCCCACATCTTCAAAAATACCCCAAACAAATCTCAAATCAATCTCTGAAATAATGTCAAATTAACTGTACCTCTAAATTAACCTTACAGTGGACCCCGGAAATAAACATTCTGAAATATCTCCCATTAACACACCTCCACAAGATACACTCAAATCAACTTCCACTGCTAAAATACTCTCTGATCAAACCCCTGTTAATTTGATGATAGTATTTGAGGAGGAATTTATTCTTAAATGATAGGTGCGTGTTCCAAGTGAAGCATGGATTTGAGAGTGTGCAAAGTCAATTATTTCCTGATTGTCAAGCTGGGGACATTGGCGCATGTTAGTGTAAGGGAAAAGAACGCTTTTACAATGAGGGTTCTGGGGCTACAGAATTCAAGTTAATTGGGAGGATGCAGGAGATGTGACAGATTGCGTGAGTGGACAGCACACAAAGACACGTTTCGGGCACATTGAGTCCAGGGAATGACAGCAGTAGTGAGTGCATCTGCAGCCACCACATCATAACAGCCATCACTGTTCTGTGTTCCTACACTCAGTTCAGAGTTGTACTGGATACCCTCCCTAAAAATCTTCCGCGACACTTCTGCTAGTAGAGGGAGACGTAGAGGGACATGGGGCAGATACAGGCACATGGAACTGACTCCGGTAGAAATCTTGGCAGGCCTGTTTTTGTGCTGTATAACTTTATAACTCTTTAAAGGTATATGTGCGGGATTTTGTTTGGGAGTGTGTGTGTGAAAATGTACAAGTGTATGCGCCTGTGTATACATGAGCATGTATGTCTGCATGTGAGAAAGTGGTGCAGAGTGCATGTACGGCAGCTTTGTGTATTGTTGGGGCACTCCTTTGGCGAGCAGTTGCATGCACAACTCTGATGAACAGGCGGGATGCTGGAGTGCGCTCGGTGCGTATGGAATGATGGATGCCCTGGTGTTGTCAGCAAGAGTAAAAAGCAGAGCAGAGAAGGATGTGGCCACCATTCTGTGGTAATTCTAATCCAACCATTCCTAGTGTTAACAAGCTGCTCTGAATTGTAGGTCCTCTTGTACACACGTTTGTAGATGGACACCACAAACTCACACCTACAGTATATAGGCACACGCAAGCTGTCTAAACACCCACACTGGACTGTTTTGTTCTTTACACACAAACGCATAGACAGACACACACACACACACAGAAACACCTTTCTTCTCCCATCCCTTCATGGACACAGTCTTCCTTTCTTTGTTACACACTCATTGACAGACAGAAATACACTCAAGATATACACACACACACACACACACACAATGATCAAACACAAAGGTAATTTCAAGACAGCCACCCAGCACAGACTAATCAAATCTTTGATGAAGGAAAACAAGCTGATAAATGGACTACAGTTGATGTTGTCTATATTGATTTTCATGTAGCTTTTAACAAAGGGATGTGGAGAGGCCTGATAGACAACTGGTCTGAAGAGTGTTCCGAAACAGAGGGACATGGGGATTCATGTACATGGATCTTTGAAGATGGCAGGGCATATTTGGAAACCTTTTGGAAGATGTGTGGAATCTCAGGCTTCATAACAGATGCATTGAGTGTAGAGGGGTGGAAGATTGCAACCTTCACGTGGTCCGCCCTGTTTCGACGAATGCAATCAACCCGGCGTGCACAATCAAATAAGATCGAATAGAACATGTTGACCTACAACTTTAGGCTGTGCAAGTCATACGCAAGAAGAAGCAGAAGAGTGCAGAGGAGTGAAGTTGTGCTGAATCTTTATGGGGTTCGGGTTAGCCTATAATTGGAAAACCAAATCTGGTCATCATACTAAGACAGGCCGTGTAAGGGACAGGGGCACAGATTGAGGCTTTGGGTAAGAGGTTTAGGAGTTCCGTAGTGACCACAATCTTACTACCCGTACAAGGTTGGAATGGGGGTCATCAGTGATTAAAAAAGAAAACTGGATCGATGTAAGAAGGAAGAGAACTTGCAAGGAAATGGACTGACTGGTCCCCTGCAGAGGGCCCACATGGATTTGATAAGACTAAAAACCTCTTGCGCAGAACTCTTATGGCCATGAATTGGACATGAAGACATTCATCAACACAGTCTCAGAAATACACAGGCTACCTCTCTCTCGCAAACATACATGCATGCACTGTCACACACACACACTCGCACAAACTCACACATGCAGGCTCACACACCGCAGAGGCTCACACACCCATGCATTTTCTTGTGAATTATTAAAGCAACATTTGATGTTTAGGCAAGGCACAGATAAGGACTTTTTAAAGAGGGAATTTACATAATCCTGCAAGTTTTGATAGAATTTTGTCTGTGGCATGAGCACTGTGTTATCCTGGGTCAGTGTATGTGGTCAGAGTTACAACTGAGTAATTTCAGATTCACACACACACACACACACACACACACTCCCAGGAGTCAATATGGATACAAAATGTCATCGGGAGATATCTTTTCCTGTTTCTTCCTACTAATCTCCTCCAGTGAACAGGTTTGGAATGAGTGCAGTTAGTGCTTTAGTGCTAGGGATATTGTTGTGGGATAGACCCTGCCCTGGTTTGGTTCTCCAGCCAGAAGAATTAGAGGATTTTGGAGACTTGTGATAACAGTAGCTTCCCACAGCCTGAAATGTTTGCTGTAGATTGTTCAGCTCTGAGAAAGTCACCTGCAAAAGTAGATTGGATGCAAACTCACAGACTCCAGTCAACATGAGCAACGTGGTGTCTAGACTGTCCTCTGTCCACAGTGATCAATACTTAAGAAGAAACTCCTACCTTCTCCAGCAGAGGACACCATGGGTGGCTGAGAACAAATAGGAGATCAAGAAGCAAATTCAGCAAAAATGCTTTCATAGAATGCTTTCAATGCTTTCATAGACTGAAAGCCCCTTGAAGCCTGAAGGGAAAGAAACAGTTCACAGGGAACTGAAGGATGGCCCTGCAAAGAGCCCTCAACCTAAACTGCAGATCCGGGACCGCTGGGCTCCGCGGGGGGGTGGAATGCATCCTGGACAAGGATTGTAACACAGCTGTATAGGAGTTTATTTAGTATATTTGTTTGTCGTGTATTATGGTGGTGGGTTCTGGTTTGTTTTATTGTACTATAAATATTATTTTTAATAATTGAATACATTTTTTGATTTAAAAAAACTGTAGATGGTAGGTGGAAACTCAGCAACTCGCTGACAGCCATAATATTAATAGATTTTTAGGTGCTGTCAAGACCTCGTATAGCCTTAAGGGCCTGTCCCACGAGGTGAGTTTACCCAAGAGCTCTCCCGAGTTAAAAAAAAAAATCAACCTCGTGGTACTTCATCACGAGTAATTGTTACTCATGGAAACTTTTCACACTGTTGAAAAAACTTGACAAGTTTCACGGGCTTACCGCGTTTCCCGAGTACTTGCCGTTAGCATTACGAGCAGCTACGAGACGTCCACGAGCTCCGACGTACCTGCTACGTACTTAGCACGAGTTTGATTTTTTTTTTTAAACTCGGGAGAGCTCTTGGGTAAAGTCGCATCGTGGGACAGGGCCTTTAACACCCAATATCTGTCTACCCTACTGGAAGACTGGACGGTGAACCTCTCGAGGCAATCAGGACCCAATGGAAGGAACACCGAAGATCTGACAAACAGTCTCTGGTCTGTAACAGTAAGTCATTTTTTTCTCCCCAGAGACCTTGTCTGAGCTGATGGGTATTTCCAACATTTTCAGCTTTCATTTCAGAGTTGCATCTGCAGTTTATTTGACTTTCACTCCAAAAACCTCCTCAGCCACAACTCCAGCCCACAGCCATCAATCTGATCCAGCCTTGCTGTCTGACAAGACGTCTTTCACACGCACACATATGCAGAATCACACATACTCTAATTTCTCCGCCAAAGTGGAAATCCCAGACTTACAAAGAGCACATAGCCGTAAAGAAGCACATGGGAGATGTTGCACAGGTCCAGCAGAGCACACAATGATGCACTCTTACTGTATCACAAATTAACACACTCAGCCACATACAGACACACTTGCAAATAAATGTCAGGCACTCAATGTAGACCCTCATAAATGCACACCTTGCTCTTTCACTCATGCACACCGAGTGAAAACTCCACACAATACATTTCACAGCAGAAGGCGAGCAAGGTCATTTGTTGTAAGGCAGGTTGTCACAATGGGAAACAGAAGTGTGAAAACAAGAGTGTATGTTGGACAAGGACAAGGCAGATGTCAGAACACGCAGCAGATACCTGATATATAAATCAAAATATAGGCTCCTTTTCCTAGATGCACACAAAAGTGAAAACAAAAGTGTAAACATTACCTGAGAATACAAAAGATAAGAAGATTGAACATGAAATAAAGTCCAACCCAACTTCCCATCTGCCAGAAAGGAACGACTGTGACATTCCAAATGTTTTGTTCCAGACACTGTTCTCACCCTGCTTAACAGAATGCCAGCACCAGCTGGGTCTTAGTAAAGGCAGAGTGGATCACATCAGAATGGATCACACAAATCAGCTCTTCCTCTCTGCATTGTCAGGGCCTGACCATTCCCAGGCTGGAGAGTGGGGAGGTGGCTTATTGTCCGATGGTGGCCGACACAGAGATAGGATTGTGTACTCAGAGGGTGTTTGCGTTTTAATTAGAAACTCTAAACATTTCAAACATAAACCAATGGCAACTCATTGTACACAATACTAGGTCAAGTTCATGAGCCAAACATCCAATCAATGGAATTATGGAAAAATATCATTTCTCACTGGATAAAAAGCTTTCAGTGAGCAGTATACTTAGCCAGACAATGAACAACTGGTATGGCAAGAAAATTGCCCATTTTTCTCTCTGAAGACTTACAAATGGAAGACAAGTTCCGCGTTGACCCTCGGCTCCTGACCACACGTCCATCTCAGAACCCCTGCCAGCACCAGTCGGAACTGGTTACTATTGATTCAATTTGGGTAGGTGGAGCCCATGTAACAAGTACAGAATGGAGTACAGTAAATGAGCTCTCAGGCTCACCGATGGCCTGCTCCTGTGCTGTACTGTTCTAACCATCAGACTGCTATTCTAAATTTCAAATAATTGCCAGCTCATTGCAAAGTATCTCCAATAGGCAAGGAAATCGAGCTGGTGGGGGTCCTTCAGTACTGCTAAAGACATGCTGCTGCAGCACTACTTCAGTAACCACCCCTCATCCTCCGCCACTTTTCACCACTCACACCACGCCTATCCACCCCTCATACCAGTGCTTTCCAGATTCCAACAACCCTCTGGTGTAAAAGATTCTTCCCAAATCCCCTCCAAACCTCTCCCTCCTCACCTTAAACCTACTAGACAACTCTGCTATGAGGAAAGGTGTATTACTGTCTATCCTAGCTACGTTCATCATTCTGTACACTTCTATCTGGTCCCCTTCAACCTCCTTTGCTCCAATGAAAACAAACCCAGTCTCTCTTCATAACTGAAACATCCCAAGCAATGTCCTGGTGAATCTCCACACATTCTATCTAGAGAAATAGGATAGATCAGCTATGATTGAATGGCGGAGTGAACGGGGTGGGAGATTGCAACCTTCACGTGGCCCGCCCTGTTTTGACGAATGCAATCAACCTGGCGTGCACAATCAAATAAGATCAAATAGAACAAGTTGTCCTACAACTTTAGGCTGTGCACGCCACACGCAAGAAGAAGAAGACACGGAGTGAACTTGATGGGCAACATGGCCTAATTCTGCTCCTATCACTTATGAACATGAAATCACACCATGAAGTACTTTGAGAAGCTAGTCATGAAGCATGCTAACTTCCAGCATCCCAGACAGCCTTGATCCACTGCAGTTTGCATACTATCGTACAAAGTCTATGGCAGAATGCCATCTCCCAGCCCCTGCCTACACATCACCTGAATATCTGATAACTAGGTCACCTGCAACAGACTCTTATACATTGACAATAGGTCTGCCTTTAACACCATAACCAAACCAAACTCATCTCAAAACTCTTGGACCTAGGAAATAGCAACACCCCCCCCCCCCCCCCCCCACCCCCCGCCCTCCCTCCCCTTCTGTTCGATCCTTGACTTCCTGACCCATATACCACAATTGATGAGGATAGACAATAATACATTTTCCATGATAATTCTCAACGCCAACATGCCACACGCGTGGATGTAATCTTCGCATCTCATGTTCACAACTCCCTATACACACTCAAGAATATGCAGCCTAAATTCCACTCTAACTCCATTTATAAGTCTGCTGATGACATCATTCTAAAGAGCCGGAATTTCAAACACTGATGAGACAAAGTAAAGGAAGGAGATAGAGAGCTTAGTAACATGGTATCAAGGCAACAATCTCTTCCCCAATATCAGGAGGCTGAAGCAGCTAATTATTGACTTCCAGATGCGTGGAGGAGTACACATCCCAATCAGCAACAATTTGTCCTGGACCAACCACATTAACGTAATGGCCAAGTGGGCACACCAACACCTCTATTTTCACAGCTCTATCTCCGACGACCCTTACTGATTTTGACAGATGCACCATAGAAAGCATCGTGTCAGGGAGCATCACGGCTTGGTTTGGCAACAGCTCTGCACAAGGCCACAAGACATTGCAGAGTAGTGATGTAGCCCAGCCCATCCCACAGATCAACCTCCTCAACATCAACTCCGTCTACGTTTCACGCCTTCTCGCAAAAACAACCATCATACTACAGGACATTTTTCACATGGGTCATTCTCCCTATTCCTAAAGCAAGTACGCATGTACCACCAGATTCAGGAATGTATAATGTATGGGGTTTTGTTGTGTTGTCAGAGTGCCTGTTATGATGCTGCAAGCAAGATTTTCATTTTTCTTGTACCTCACTGTAATTGTAGATATAACATAAACTTGACTCCACTCGGCAGTTCTGGCTTGTTCTCGCACATTGATCTTATACACCTTTATCAGATCACCCCTGATCCTCCTGCACTTCAAGGAAGATAGTACCAACCTGCCCAAGCTCTTCCTATAACTCAGGCCCTCATGCCTTGGCGACATCCTCGTAAATCTAATGAGATACATAGATAGGAAAGATTTAGAAGGCTATGGGCCAAACACAGGTAGGTGGGACTAATGTAGACGGGGCATCTTGGTTGGCATGGGCAAGGTGGGCTGAAGAGCCTTCTTCTATGCTGTACAACTCTATTTCTATGAAACCAGTCTGATATCAGTGTCACAGCTGAAAAGAGTGTCAACAGACATTTCAACGTCTAATATCAGTATCATCAGCCTGTTATCAGTGCTACTAGCCTGATTCCTGTGCCACAGTCTGACAGTAGTGTCAATAGTGATATCAAATCACCAGTCTGATATCAGTGTCACAGCCTGATATCAGATTCCCAGTCTGATATCAGTGTGACGATATGATAACAGTCAGCAGCTTGAGAGTGTCACAAAGAGATATCAATGTTGCCAGCTTAGTACCAGTGCCTCCAACCTGATATCAGCACAGCCTGACATCAGATTCACAGTCAGATATCTGTGTGACAAGCTGATATCAGTATCAGCAGCCTGGTATCAGTATCACAGGCTGATGCCATCGTCACCAGCCTGGTACCGCTGTCACCAGTCGACATCAGTGTCACCAGCTTGAGATCAGAGTCACAGGCTAATGTCAATGCCACTGCCACCAGCCTGTTCGCAGTGTCACAGCTCTAATATCAGTGACACAGCATGATATTAATGTCACAGCCTGATATCAGCGTCACAGCTAAAGACGTGCAGGTTTATAGGTTAATCGGCTTTTGTACAACCTGGTTTTGATTGCAAATTGCAGAGATACTCTCAGTGGTCTTCATCATCCCACTGTCTGCTTGGCTTGCTCTGGACTCTTACGCAGCACTCTTCCACCAATACCAACAGCACCTCATCCATGGAAAGTCTCCCATTCCAGTTTCACCTTTCTATTCACTGGGTTTCATTGTTCAAGCTGGGCGCAAAGATCAGTTCCACGTCTTGTTAAATCTCATCTCATAGCCTGTGATTGAAAACTTTCTCCGGGTAAAATTGTTCAAAGGAGCTTTTTTTTAAAGTGGCATGTTTCACTCAAAGGCAGCAAACTGCAGTTAATTTTAGGCTGGCGACAAGGATAATTTAAGGCTTACTTGCTGGACAGAATTAGGACAAAGACAATTTTTTTTTTCTTGGAAAGTAAAATTCTTCAAATTGTAACTGGCATGGCATCTGAAATATCCCACTGTTCCTTCACTGTCACTGGTTCTAAATCCCGGAACTCCCCCTGCATGTGCACAGTGGGAGCTCCTGCATTAGAATGATGGCAGCAGGTCAAAGAGGCCGCTCACACGATGACTGCGTCGCAGAGTCACTCGGGACAGATACGACCCTGCAGATCATACCTCCACATTGACTGGACTTAGCAGAACCAGTGCACCCTCCCAGACTCTGGTACACCACAAGCTCTTCACTGCCACAGATATTTAATACCAGCAGCCACATTCGAGGGGTAGTGCTGCTTTTATGTGATAACTCTTTACCGATGCAACCGGTCAACCCCTGTGCAATATATCATGGAAAAACCTCTACAGTAGGGCAGAGGGGCATGGAGAGGGCTCGGTAAGTACAGCCTGCAGAAGCAATATCAGACCATGAGAAGCAAATGTCCACAAGGTGTGAGAGACGTCCTGAAGCTCCATCTCCTGCAGATCCCTTCAAGACAGATGACGGTGTGGATATGCTGGCACTGGGTGAAGGTGCAGGTAAAGGTGTGTGGGGCTTCCTGACACAAACCATACAGGGCACGGTACATCTGCAAAGACTGGCTTTGTTGCACACTCACCTCTTCTGCTTGTAGGTCAGCATAGCCTCTGATATGGGAAGCTGGTGGAAGATATTGGCTCCAGACACATACTGCATGATGCGACTGATGATGTCAAATGTCTCTGTGGGGAGCAGCAGAGTGTAAGCCGAGGACGCTGTAGCTGTGAGCAGCGTCTGTGCCGCACAGCACGTTCCCACAGCTCCAGCCTCAGTTATCCCAGACCGCAAGCCAAATCACAAAACCGCTGCCTCTGCTCCCATTTCCCTGCTACTCCCAACCTGAAGGAAATACATTTCACTCCCCCTTTGACATTGGAATAATCAGGACTGAAGCTCTGGGCCTAAGGCAGACCTGCTGAGAACACCTATTCTAGTGGAATTCTAAAGGCATAGATAAGGTACAGGCAGGAAGTAATTGGCTGACCACCAGGAAAGGTAGTAGGCAAAAAGTGCAGGAGTCCTCTCGGGACAGATCCATAGGGATAGCAGACTCAATAGTTAAGGGGACAGACAGGGGATTCCGTGGCAACAAACAGAACATCCACGATGCTGTGTTGCCTCCCTGGTGCCACGGTCCAGGGTGACTCTGAGCAGATGGAGAACATTCTCAAGGGGGAACACGAACAGGAAGTCATTGTGCACATTGGCACAAATAACATAGGCAGGAAAAGGGATGAGGTCCTGTGAACTGAATAGATGGAGTTAGGCTGAGGGTTAAAAAGCATGACCTCTGGGGGGTTGTAATCTCTGGATTACTCCTGGTGCCAAGTGCTAGTGAGGGTAGAAATAGGATGATAGCACAGATTAATGTGTGGCTCAGGAGTTGGTGCAGGAGGCAGGAATTCAGATTTTTAGACAATTGGGATCTCTTCTGGGGCAGAAGTGACCTGTACGAGGGACGGGTTGCATCTGAACTGGCGGGGGATACCTATTCTTGCAGGGAGGTTTGCTAGTGCTACTCAGAAGGGTTTAAACTAGAGAGGCAGGGTAGTGGGAACCAGAGTAGTAGGTCTGAAATTGGACAATGATGGGAAGGCAGAGGTCAGGACCAGAGCGTCTGAAAGGAAAGACTGGAGGGTGACGTGAAGGAATATGGTGATGCCGATGGGCTGAAATGTGTTTATTTCAATGCAAGGAATATTATAGAGAATGCAGGTGGATTTTAGAGCCTGGATTAATGCTTGAGACCAAGATGATTCGCAAATGTGCAAACAAGATTGCGGGAGTGACATAACTGGCAGCTCAATGCTCCGGGGTTTGGATGCTTCAGATATAATTGAGAGGGAGATAGAAAAGAGGTGGAAGGGTTGCATTACTGATCAGGGAGACTGCCACGGCTGCACTCAGAGAGGACTTACTGGAGGGTTCGTCTGGTACAGGTGGAGATTAGAAATAAGAAAGGTGCCATCACTCTACTGGGATTGCACTACATGCCCCCAATAGTAAGTGCGGGATAGAGGAACAAATATGTAGACAGATTACCGAAAGATACCAAAGCAACAGGGTTGTCATAGAGGTTGATTTTAACTTTCCCAACATTGACTGGGACTTACTCAGAACTGTATCTGTGAGGTGTATTCAAGAAGGTTTCTTGAAAAAACATACCGGACCTGCTGTTGGGGATGAGCCTGGTCAGGTGATGGTATTTTAGTAGAGCATTTTAGGGATAGTGATCACAACTCTTTAAGTTTTAAGATTGATTCTTACGAGATTGCAGGTGCCTTCACCATGATCTTTGCATCATCTCCAGCTGCAGGCTAGGTCCCAGAGGGCTGGAGAGTAGCTAGCATGGTTCCCTGAGAGAATTCAGGAAATTATAGGGCGGTGAACCTCACATCAGGAGGTTCCTGGATTACGAGGTATTAGCTTGGATTGTTTTCTCTGGAATGCCAAAGGTTGCAGGGATGGATGTATATAAAATTATGAGAGGCATGAGTTGGGTAGACAGTCAGAATCTGTTTCCCAGGATGGAAAAAATAAAATACTAGTGGGTATAGCTTTAAGGTTTAAAGAAAATTGTAGGCACATTTTACACAGTGGGTGGTGAATTTATGCAATGTGCTGCCTGTGGTGGTGGTTGAAGCAGATGCGTTAGTGGCATTTAAAATACTTTTGGATAGGCATATGGATATGCAGGGACTGGAGGGATAAGGGCTATGCGTAGGTTGATAAGTAATGGTCTTGGCACAGCACATGTTCAGCACAGATGTCGTGGGGCGAAAGACTTGTTCTTGTACTGTACTCTTCTGTGTTCTAAGTGAAGGTCGTGGATAACCTCTTCTCTTACATGGCCATCTACACAATGCTTGCGAAAACCTCCCTAGACACACTTAACAAATTCTGCCGCCTCAAATCCCCAAACACTGCGGCAGTCCCAGGCAAAATACAGGACATTATAAATGACCTACTATTACAACTCTATTATTCCTGCTCTAAGCTGTGGTTTCCCCATATATATACTCCTCTAATTCCCCATAACCATTGGGGGGCTTACAATATTGTCCCATTATAGTGATCTCTCGTTCTTATTTCTAAATTGTATGGTCTTGCTCGAATTCCCTCAGGATATCTTCTCTAAGTTATTTTCTCCCTAATCAACAGCGCTTCTCCTCCTTATCTTTTACCTTTGTTACACCTGTAACGTTGGTAACCCATAAAAATGAGCTGTCAGTTCTGCCCATCACTACAATTGTTTTTATAGCTATAATACCACAATCCCATGTGCCGATCCATGCTCTGAGTTCATCTGCCTTAGCTGAGGCTCCTTGCAGTGAAATACATGCAATGTAACTTACTAGGTGTTTCATGCTCCCTGCCTAGTTCCTCCCACTGGTCTGCCTAATAGACTTGCTTGCTTTAACCCCAATAGTTGTTTCATTTTTCTCATCTGATATACTACTGTGTATAAAATCACGAGAGGGGGGGGGGGGGGGATAAATAGGATGAATACAAAGAGTCTTTTACCCACAGTAGGGGAATCAGGAGCCAGAGGACGCACATTTAAGGTGAGAAGGGAATGATTGATTAGGAACTCGAGGGGCAACATTTTCACACAGAAAGTGGTGGGTATGTAGAACGAGCTGCCAGAAGAAGTATTTAAAATACACTTAGACAAGTAAATGGATAAGAAAAGTTTAGAGGGATATGGTCCAGACACGAGCGCAGGTGAGACTAGTGTAGCCGGGTGTCTTTGGGCAGCATGGGCAAGGTGGGCCAAAGGGCCTGTTTCCGTGCTGTATGACTCTATGATCACCCCTTTGGGTCCCACCACCTTGTCAGACAGGTTTAAACATTCTCAACTAGCGTGAACAAACCTAAACCGCTGAGCAGTTAACGCTGGGATGTTAATGCTGCAATGTTAACGGTAGGATGTTTATTGTAGTCACTTAATGCTGGACAGTTACTGATGAGATTTTAGGCCTGGGATGTTAATACCGAGCAGTTCTTTCTGGATTTCCCAGCAACATCACATCCTATGAGTGAGTGTATAGTTACCTGTGGTGGGAGGCTCTGTCTTGCTGAAGAGGTCTCTCCAGGCGGAGTCCATGAAGAAACTGTTGTATTTATTGTCCACCGAAGCCAGGTACTTGGCCAGGGGATGGGAGCCTGTGGATGAGAGTACAGTTTCTGTTGAGAAAGGTGGTAGTGTCAGGAGATGCAGGGAAAATACCTTTGTGAAATATTAGCAGGGCAAGGCTACGAAACTCATGCATGATGAAATATATTCTCCTTAACATACAGATTAATTGAATCCATCAATCTCAGCAGGATCTCCTGACATCTGTGCTTCGACTTCCGGGAATACCTATATATTTACTTTCTTGACCTTCTGAATTAGCCACTCGAATCCCTCCGCATACATTTACTACTAAGTGTTCTTCTCCGCACAACGTTCAAACTTGCACGCCATCTGCTGCTTCCTACCCACCTTTTGTTGTGTTCGAAAAATTGACCAAGTTTGGTTCAAGGAGCACCCTGTTGGATCCCCTCAGAACCTGATCCTCAAAGATCTCAAAAAGATCCCTTTTTTCCAAACTCCAATGCGTATCAACCTCTCTTCATTCATCAATCTCTTCACCGCAGGAGTTAAGCCAGTGAACCTGCTCCCCACTGCCTCCACCACAAGCACATATTCCCCTAAATATGGAGACCAAATCTGTAAAGAGTATTCTTGGTGTGGTCTCGCCATCGTCCAATAAACCTACTTCAAAACGTCCCTACCCATTACAATTAAATTTCCTAATGACCTGCTGTCTCTGAATGCTGACTCTTTCTGTTCATGCACCAGGACTCTTTGACCTACTGTACAACATTTTATCATGTTACTCCAGGGAGAGGTTGAGCCGACCTGAACTTTATTCAATGGCGTGCAGGACAATGAGAGGTGATCTTATGGAGGTGTATGATCATGAGAGGAAAGGATAGGGTAAATCCACAGACTCTTTTACCCAGAGTTGGGGAATCAAGAACCAGGGGGCATAGATATAAGGTGAGGGGGGAAAAGATTTAATAGGGATCTGATGGGCAAATTTTTTGACACAAAGAGTGGTAGGTATACGGAACGAGCTGCCAGAGGAGGTAGTTAAAGCAGGTATTATCACGAGATTTAAAACATTTGAACAGCTACTTGGCTAGACAGGTTTGGAGGGATATGGGCCAAACGCAGGCAGGTGCGACTAGTGTAGATGGGGCATGTTGGTCAGCGTGGGCAAGTTACGCCAAAGGCCTGTTCCCAAGCTGTATGACCCTTTGTAAACAATCATTTCACTTTCATTCTTCGTTCTCAAGTGGATAACTTCAGATTATGAAAGTTCATTGGTGAGTCTGGATATCGGGGGAACAATCCAGTGGGAAAGGCTGTGGAAAAGAAAGACAAACCAGGAGTAAAGTTCTAAATTATGGCATGTCCAACTTCACCCGGCTACGATAAATAATTGAAAATGGAGATCGGAAATGTAGAAAATTAAAACCTCAGTGTGAAGGCGCCTCTCGCTAACAAAATGGAAACAGGCCCTTCGGTCCATCTTGTCTGTGCCAACCAAGATGGCACCCTCAGCAGGTCTTATTTCTCTGCATTGACCCATTTTTCACTGCATTCTTCCTATCCATGTTCTCCAGAGATGCTGCCTGACCTGCTGAGTTACTCCAGCATTTTGTGTTTTTTGTAAACTTACATCTGTAGTTTCTTGTTTCTACCTAATGTTTGTCATTTTTCTTTCTCTATACCAACAGTCACCAGACGAGGGTGCAGTTTCATACGGGGAATTAATGATTCATCCTTTTCACCAGGAACAGCACTGTGGCGCAGCGGTAGAGGTTTCTGCCTAATAGCATCAGAGAAGGGGTTTTCAATCCTGATTGTGGATGCTGCCTGTACGGAGTGTATACATTCTCTCTGTGACCATGTTGGTCTTCTCCGGGTGCTCTGGTTTCCTTGCATAAGACAAATTAGTGTACGGGTGATCATTGGTTGGCAAGGACCATGTGGGCCAAAGGGCCCGTTTCCACTCTGTATCTCCAAACTAAACTACACTAAACCTCAATACTTTCATCCAAGTTTGTTCCAGATATAGACTACCTTGAGTGAAAATGTTGCCCTTGAGCTCCCTCTTAAATCTTTCCCTCTCACCTTAACTTTATGCCTCTAGTTTTATGCCTCCAGGTGGGAAAGAGAAGTAATCCCCCGTACCTGGAGGCTACTTGAACAGGAGTAAGCTGCGAGGTTGTCAGCCAGGAGCTGGGAGCTAGGAACTGGGACCAGTCCAAGTGACTTCCTTTGTGACCTGCACGGGCTTGCCCCATGCTGTAAGTTATTGTGATCATGTATGCAACAGATGGGTCAGAGGGTGGGCAGAGCGGGCACAGGGTGTAGGTGCATAAATATTAAGTTGTGAATACATTCCCTGTAGCACCTCAAATGGTCGCTGTCCAAGCGAGAGCCCAGCCTCTCTTGGATGGAGGCCAGGCGGACACTGGCCCACTAAAGATGAAGAGGGTGCAGAGGGAGATCAACATCCATCAGTGTTGAGGATGCAAAGGTGTCTGAGGGCAGCATGACTGGGGAGAGAGGTTGGCAATGCAACCAGGTGTACTGCTGTGGTGAACACATGGCACAGTTTGGACGGGGTGCCCAGAGCCGCTTCTTACCTAGAGGGACGATGAGGAACCGGATATAGTTCAGCCAGTCTGGAGTTTTGTTCGCCAACTGCTCCACAAAGAACCTCAGGATGTTGCTGAGAAAGGTCTGGTCCCCAGCCACAGCCACCTTTACTGGAGGGGGCATCTGGGAGTTACAGTTACAGCTGCAACAAGACAGTAGGAAGGGAAGTTAGTTCCTGGCAAAGTCCACTCCTTCGCACCATTCGCCACTGGCTACTCAGCACCAGGCCTTCGTAGGTCAGAGGGACCACACCCCTACAGGTCACTGACCGGCCCATCGCATGAACTGAGTCACCACACCCACAGCTCACCAGCACTGACCAGGCATCCCAAGACAGAGTGACCAATCTATAGGCCATCCCGGGACAGAGTGATCACATCCACTGGACACAGACATTGTCTGGCTGTCCCAGACAGTGATCGCCCCCAATGGACTGACGCTAACCAGCGATCACAGGATGGAGACACCACACCTATTGGACACTGGCAGTTATCCCAGGTCAGCGTGACCAGACCCACTGAGCACCAATGCTGACCAGTGATCCCAGGACAGAGTGACCAAGTCAAGTCACATTTATTCATATAGCACATTTAAAAAACAACTCTCGTTGACCAAAGTGCTTTACATTTGTTATGAGAATAGTATACACAAGCAGGGTACATACATATATACCAATAGCCCTCGCTCAGAGGACGTCAGGAAAGGCTTGGGAGAACAGATACGTTTTTAATCTAGACTTAAAGGAGTCGATGGAGGGGGGAGTTCTAATGGGGAGGGGGATGCTGTTCCACAGTCTAGGAGCTGCGACCGCAAAGGCGCGGTCGCCCCTGAGCTTACGCTCAGCAACCTGAGCCCTGAGCTTACAGCGGGTCATTCAGCAACCAAAGTCGGCCGATCTGAGGTACCTGGAGGTGGTGTAGTGGGTGAGAAGACTTTTAATGTAGGTGGGTGCAAGCCCATTGAGGGCTTTGTAGACAAAGAGGAGGGTCTTGAAATTTATTCGGAACTGCACAGGGAGCCAGTAGAGAGAGGCCAGGATCGGGGTGATGTGGTCCCTTTTTCGGGTGCCCGTCAGGAGTCTCGCTGCGGCGTTCTGGACCAGTTGCAGGCGGGACAGGGAAGATTGGCTGATGCCAGTGTAAAGGGGGGTTGCAGTAATCTAGGCGGGAGGAGATAAATGTATGGATGATCTTTTCGAGGTCAACGAACAGGAGGAATTGTTTTATTTTTGCTATCATCCGAAGACCACAGCTACTGGACACTGGCAGTTATCCTGGGTCAGTGTGATGACATCCATTCAGCACTGACAGTGACTAGCCACCCTATACCAGTGACCATACCCACTGTCACTGACCCACCATCCCAGGACAGAGAAGACAGACACAACATGCTGGAGTAACTCAGCGGGACAGGCAGCATCTCCGGAGAGAAGGAATGGGTGGCGTTTCGGGTCGAGACCCTTCTTCAGACTGAATTACTGAGTTACTCCAGCAATTTGTGTCTATCTGCAGTTCCTTCCTACACATCCCAGGACAGAGTATCCACACCCACTGGACAGTGGCTGGTCTTCGCAGGGCTGAGCGAGCATACCCACCTGACATTGTCAATGTCTGGCTGTCCCAGGGACACAACTATCACACAATAGCTCACCGGCACTAATCAGCCATACTGGGTGACTACACCCACTGGACTCCGGCAGTGGTGTATTGGCGACTAATTCCCGAGCGTCTGGGACTGGTGGTGTATTCTGCGTTTCAAACTGACTGTAATTGGTCCTCTTTTTCATTAAACAAAAGTCTTTGTTCTGCACGCTGTGTTTTGCACAGGCTCTGTACAGTGGGCCTATTTAATATTGCGCGGGGTTTAATATTTGCCAACCAATATTTTGGACAACTGCAACATGCCGGGGAACATTTCATCAGTCAGGGAATTGAGTATAGAAGTTGGTGAAGCTGCTCTAGGAAAGATGCAATTACGTTAGACAGGGTGCAGAGAAGATTGATGGGAAGTATCAGGAACAAGAGAGCTAGTCTCAGTGATAGTGAGGACTCTGCTCCCTTGTTTGGACAACCCCAGGTCCAGCCATGTGCCGGGACTTGCAGTGAATGTATTCCCCTCCCAACGAGTGAGTTACTTACAACCGCTGTATCCGGGTGACAATGGTGTTGAAGACTGCATGGATGTCTGCTGTGGAGCAGGTGCACACCATGGGCTGGCTCTTCTCCTGAAGCCGCTCATACAAATACTGGAATAAAGTATCACACACAAGGTCCAGTTAGCCAAGGAGCACCGTCCACCCACACTCACAGCCTGAATGCTACCCCATTGCCCATTGCCCACTGCAAAACCCCAAACCATCCAACCTTCACACACAGATGGAGGTATCAACAGTGAATGACTGTTCAAAGTGCAAGAGGTTTTGAAGGATGTGGAACATAAGGGAGTGAGTGGGCTCAGGAATGAGGAATATCGAGTGAGTGAGATTGGGAGAGTGCGACATCGGAAGTGAGTGAGTGGGATAGTAAGTGTGTGGAACCAGCAGTGAGTGGATCCAGAAGTGAGTAAGAGTGGGAATGAGTGGGACGAGGAGTGGGCAAGTGGGACCAGGAGTGAGTGAAACCAGGAGTGAGTTGTACTGGGAATGAGTGAAAGGGGGGCTGAGTGGGAATGCATGTGACTGAGACCAGGCATAAGCAGGACTAGGAGTAAATGGGTCCTCAAGTGAGTGAAATCGAGAGTGAGTGCGATGGGGAGTGAGTGAGAAAATTGGGTGTGAGTGAGACTGGGGCTGGGAGTGAATGGGAAGGGGCCTGAGTGGGACTGAGAGTGAACGGGACTGGGAATGAATGAGATCGGGAGTGAGTTCAACCAGGAGTGAGTGGGACTGACAGAGAGAGAGTTGGAGTGAATGGGACTGGGAGTGAGTGGATCCAGGAGGGGTTAGACCAGGAGAGTGGGAGTGAATTGGACTGCTGATGTAGTAGGGTATAAGCGTGTGTATGGGAGTCGGTTGGGGTGTTTTGGGTCCTGGGTTGTGTGGGGGAAAAGGCTTTGTGTGTGGAATCGGGTGTGCAGTGTTGAATTGGGTGAGGGTTATTGCTGGCTGGAACAGGGTGCGAGTGTGGGAGTTTGTGGAACAGGACAATTCAGGTTTTCGAGCCAGTAAGCCGTCTCCCACATCGTGACGACCGAGCCCTCTCAGTCCCTCGGACCCCAGTAATTTCCCCAGCAATCTGTAAGCAGGTGCAAGGGCTACGCATGCATCCACCTGGCTGTGTCCATGAATGCCGCGTTCCTCACCTGCCCCTGCCAGTCTGTGGTGTTCACCAAGATGATGCTTTCTGGTAGCTGCTCGTCTGAGATTAAGATCTGGTTCAATTGGTCGTAGACAGATTTACGTGGGACCTGAGCAACAAATTCAAGCCGTCAGTCACAGAGCCAATGCCCACCTACAAAATTACAGTCATCGCATCTATTCCCCCCCAGAATGCAGGCGTGACCAGCAATGCCAGCATTTGCCCTAATTGAATCTTCAAAGCCTCCACATCCTTCCTGTAATAGAGTGACTAGAACCACACACACTATACTCCAAATGAAGCCTAACCTACATTCTATAAAGCTGCAACATGATTTCCTGAGTGATATTCAATGCCTCAATGATACTCAATGAAGACAAGCATACCAATACGCTGTTAAAGGTCCTGCTATTAACTGTATACTTTGCCCTTACATTAGACCTTACAAAGTACAACGCCTCATACTTGCCCAGATTAAACTCCATCTGCCTTTTCTCTACGCATATCTGTAACTGATGGAGAGGATTCATCAGAATTGGATTTACGCACATTTGGAAGAGAATGGCTGATTATGGATTGTCAGCATGGCTCTGTACAAGGTAGGTCATGTCTTACTAACTTGATGGTATCTTTTTGAAGAGGCGACGAAGGTGATCAATGAGAGTGGGGCAGTAAATGCTGTCTACATGGATTTTAGTAAGGAATTAATAAAGTCCCCGATGGTAGGCTGTTCCAGATTATTATGAACAGTATTCACAGTGACTTGGTCGCATGGATTCAAAACTGACATGGTAGTAGACATAGGGCTTTGGTGGAAGGGTGTTATCTTAGTTGGAGTCTGTGACTAATGGAGCTCCGAAAGGATTCCATTCCTCTCTCCAGAGATGTTGCCTGTCCTGCTGAGTTACTCCAGCATTTTGTGACTATGCTAGGACCTCTGTTGTTTGTGATATATATAGACGACTTGGACGTAACAATAGATGGGTTGGTTGGTAAGTTTGCAGATGACATAGGGGGTAGACAATCAGATTGTTTTTCCCAGGATGAAAAAATCAAATCGATGGCATAGCTTTAATGTGAGAGGAACAAAGTTTAAAGGAGATATTTTTAAAGGGACAAGTTTTTAAAACACAGAGAGTGGCGAGTGCCTGAGACACACTATCGGGGGCGGTGTTTGATGCAAATATGTTAGTGGTATTTTAAAGATTTTTTGGTTAGGCATATAGATATGCAAGGAATGAAGGGTTGTGGGTTATGTACAGGTAGATAAGTCTGGTCTTGGCACCATGTTTGGCACAGGCATTCAACCCGAAGGGCCATTTCTTGTTCTATGACACCAAGATTGTTGGGGGTTGCAGATATGAGGAAGGCTGTCAAGGTATACAGAGGAATATACATCAGTTACAGAAATGGGTGGACAAATGGCAGCTCGAGTTTAATCCAAGCAAGTATGCGTTGGACTTTGGGACGTCAAATGTAATCAGAAGTTATAGAGTTAAAGGCAAGACTTTAACAGCAATAATGTACAGAGTGATTTTGGAGTCATAGTACATCACTCCCTAGAGGTGGCAACACAAGCAGACACAGTGGGAAAGAAGGCATATGGTAGGTTTGCCTTCATTGGTCAGGGCATTGAATATAAGGGTCAGCTTTAAAGGACTTTGGTTAGGCCGCATTTGGATATTTACGTACAATTCTCGTTGGCCCATTATAGGAAGGATGTGAGGCTTTGGAGAGGATGTAGAGGAGGTTAATCAGAATTATGCCAGGATCACAGTGGATTATCTACAGGTGACAGACAAACTTGGATTGATTTTTTCTAAAACGCCAGAGATTGAGGGGAGACCTGGTAGAACTATATAATATGAGAGGGGTAAGTTAATATACTAAAAGGCACACAGTCAGACCCTTTTGCCAGGTCAAACAAGAGGGCATGGCTTTAAAGTGAGAGGGGCAAAGTTTAAAGGAGTTATGAGGGCAATTTCTTTACACAGAGGGTGGTGAGTGCCTGGAACATGCTGCCAGGGGTGGTGTGAAAGCAGATATAAGAGATAGGCACATACGGAAAATGGAAGGACATGGATTACGTGCAGGCAAATAAGAGTTAGCAACTGTTTGGCATTGACACCGTGAGTCGAAAGGCATGTTCCTATGCTGTACTGTTCTATGTTCTATGTTCTATATAACACTAACTCAGGAAGGCACCTTGGATAAGTTGGGTTGAAAGGTATGTTTCTGTGCTGTATATCTCTGCGATTACTATATAAACTGCAGAAAATAGGAGGTCATCCACTTCGATGCGCAAAAAAAAGTGAGGTATATACAGTGACTTGCAAAAGTTTTCATACCCCTTGAACTTTTCCACAGTTTGTCACGTTACAACCACAAACGTAAATGTATTTTATTGGGATTTTATGTGATAGACCAACACAAAGTGGTGCATAATTGTGAAGTGGAAAGAAAATTATACATGGTTTTCAATTATTTTTACAAATAAAAAACTGAAAAGTGTGGCGTGCAAAAGTATTCAGCCCCCCTGAGTCAATACATTGTAGAACCACCTTTCGCTGCAATTACAGCTGCAAGTCTTTTGGGGTATGTCTCTACCAGCTTTGCACATCTAGAGACTGACATTTTTGCCCATTCTTCTTTGCAAAATAGCTCAAGCTCAGTCAGATTGGATGGAGAGCGTCTGTGAACAGCAATTTAAGTCTTGCCAGAGATTCTCAATTGGATTTAGGTCTGGACTTTGACTGGGCCATTCTAACACATCAATATGCTTTGATCTAAACCATTCCATTGTAGCTCTGGCTGTATGTTTAGGGTCGTTGTCCTGCTGGAAGGTGAACCTCCGCCCCAGTAAAATCCCAGTAAAATACATTTACGTTTGTGGTTGTAACGTGACAAAATGTGAAAAAGTTCAAGGGCTATGAAAACTTTTGCAAGCCACTGTATTTGTTAAATGATGAGAGATTGGGTGGTGTTCATGCTCCTAGGCACTTGGGTGTTCTTGGAATTGATTCATGCCAGTGAAGCAAGCGATCAGGAGACCAAATGGTATATCCGTTATGGTGAGAGAATTTAGGGTAGCAAAGTGGCACAGCTGGTAGAGCCGCTGCCTCATAGTGCCAGGGACCTCAGTTTGATCCTGGCCTTGGGTGCTATTTGTGTGGAGTTTGCAAGTTCTCGGTGTGACTGCGTGGGTTTCTTCCCACATCCCAAAGACGTGTGAGTTTGTAGGTTAACTGGCCTCTTTAAACTGCCCCTAGTGTGTAGGGAGTGAATAAGAAAGTGGAAAGAAACATAGAACTGGTGTGAACAGGGGATCAGTGGTGGGTGTGGACCCGGTGGGACAAATGGCCAGTCTCCAGGCTGTATCTCGGAACTAAATTTGAGTGCAGCTATAAAGATCTCTTACAGCAATTACACTGTGCCCTGGAATACTGTGGAGCGTTTTGATCTCTCCACCTGAGAAAGTATGTTATTGCAAAGTGTCCAGACATGGCAGGCTTGCTCTAAGAGAAAATATTGCACAGAATTGATTTGTATTTATGGAGTTCTGGAGTTTAGAAGAATAAGATGTCATTGAATTGTAAGTGAGCTCACTGGAGTGGACACAGCAAAGCTGTTTCCACCGACATGAGGCCAGAGGACAAGAATAACTGCAAGAAGGAACTGCCGATGCTGGTTTAAACCGAGGATAGACACAAAAAGCTGGAGTAACTCAGCGGGACAGGCAGCATCTCTGGAGAGAAGGAATGGGAGGAGGAAGGGTCTCCACCCAAAACATCACCCATTCCTTCTCTTCAGAGCTGCTGCCTGTCCCGCTGAGTTGCTCCAGATTTTTGTGTCTGTCCTCAACAAGAATAACTGGTTGGTCAATGAGAACTCACGGGAGAAGAAATGTCTTCATGCAGAAGCAGATTAATTTTTTGAATTTTCTCTATTCCAGATAGCTCTGGACATAAGACACTAAGTTTAGCCAGAGCAGAGATTGATAGATTTCTGGATATTAAAGAATCCAGGAGATAATGCGGGAAATGGAACGGAGGTAGATGACGATCTGGATTAATGGTGCGGCAGGATCTGCAACCAGATGGCCGACTCCTGATCCCGTTTCTTTGTGCTTGAACGTTCCAGCAACATGATGATCACCAGAAAGATAGTAGGTGGTTCAGAGAGGCGGTTCAATGCCGTCTACTCCAGGTTAATAAGAGAAGGACAATGAATGCTGGCCCTGGCGGTGACACTGAGATCCAATGCGTGAGGATAAAAGATCTGCACAATACAACACAGATTTCCCAGATTTCTGCCTCCCACAGCTGTTACACCACTGAAAGGATGTAAGGTCTGACGTCATATTACACAGCAGTTTTGGAAATGTTATCTACCATTATTCAATCTAATTTCTGACGACCAGATTGGTAGCCCTGATTCTTGATGCTTGAGCAGATATTTGCTGCTACACGGCTGCACAAGACCAGGACTCCGATGTAAATACCCAGCACACTGCTCCCCAGCCACAACACAATCTAGAGAAGATATGTTGGAGCCGCAGAATGCAAGGCTACTCACATTCCAAATCGCACTGGCTGCTAAATCACAAGGCAGCAAATGGCTAGAGTCCAAGCAGGCTCCCACATCAAACCAAAACTCCTGGTAAATGTGCTGGAAGTGGCTCAGGGATTCCAATGCAACACTAAGGGAGCTTTGCAACGAGGGACGGACGGTGCTAAGGGAGCGCCACGCTGTGGAGGGGCAGTACCGAGGGAGCACCACACTGTCTGACAGGCCAGATCGAGGCTGCAAAGCATTTTTTAAGTTCCTCATCCACAGCCCAGATTCAGGCTCACGCATGAAGAACGTCATAATGGAGAGATACCCGAAAGCAGAAACTGTTTTGAGCTACAGTACCCCCAACGAGGCCGTCACTTCACAAGAGGCGAAGACATAGGAATGGGTAGGGGAAAGGGATTAACCTGGTTGTTGAACCTGGAGTCTGTCAAGCACTCGCTGTCGAAACTGCTGGCTCTATCACCTTGTGTCTTTGAGTTCTGTCGGTCTCTCAGAGAGGTGCTCCTTGGCCTTCGCAGCTGTCTACTTTCTGACTTACTGAATGGGGGACATAACAAGAATGAGGACAGGAACCCCGAAGGGAATTACACAGTCTCCTCAGATTATAAATTATCCGGTTATAATGCAGTTGTAGATCCCAGTATGTGGGGGGGGACAGAATGTGGAGCTACATCAAGAGAACATGAATGGAGGTTTTAGGAAGAGATTTCATGGAGCGGATAGAGGCAGAGTGAGGAGAGGTCAGTGTGGGGATTCTAATGCTTGGGACTTAGCAGCTGCCAATGGCGGAGACAGGAAATACCAGGAGGATGGCTAGGATCGAATGTCAGTGGGTGGGAAGTCATCTACCTGCATTGGATGGACACGTGTGGAACCAGTGGGTGCAGCCTCCCCTAATGGGGAGCTGCCATGAACCGCGCAAAAGGCAGCAGGCGGAGAGAGAGGTAAGGTCAGATGTGTTCTGTTGTTGGGTTCGAACCAGTTGGGCAGCGGGGATAGTCTGCGGGGACGGTTAGACTGTGGGGGTGGGGAGTGTTAGACTGTGGGAGTGGGGGAATGCCGGATGGTGGGGGTTGGGATGGTCGAACTGTGGGTGTGGACAGTCAGTTTATGGGTGGGGATAGTCTGTGTGTGGGTGGGACAGTCAGTGTGTGGGTGGGAGGGTTGGTCTCCGGGTGGGATGGATTTGTGTCAGTGAGGACAGCCAGTGGGACAGTCAGTGTATAGCTTTTGGGGTGAGGGGGGGGGGTTGAGTTTGTAGTTGGGGATGATTTGTGTAGCTGAGGATGGTCAGTGGGACATTCGGCGTGTGTGGGTGAAACTTCAGCGTGTTTGCGGGGAGGACCAGTTTTGGGGTGCGAGAGTCTCTGTGGGTGGGGACGGTGTCAGGATATTGGGTAGATGTAACTCTACCCTACCTGTCTCGGGGCCTTGCCACACTTACCTTGGGGATACGATGAGCTGCGATTCCGTCTTGGTGATCTTTCCTGGAAGCACCAACCGCTCCACAGGTACTTCCCAATCATCTACGCTGCATGGCTTCACATCCACGTCCTCCAGCTCCTGGTGAATGGAAACAGAGGCTGAGTGGGATCCGAGCCTCACTGCGGCTGATGGGGTCCCAGCAAAAGCGAGGTTGCCTGCTCCTATCAACGCTTTCTCAGAGAGCGTTGCACTCCTCCCCCACATAGCGGCACCCGTTGCACACCAGTGGCTACATGGATCAGAATTGTGCATTACAGAACCCAGTCCTCATCAGGACTGTATTATAGGCCCTAGTCACAATCGCCACTGTGCCTCACAGGCCCTGGTCGCCATCGCAGACTGTATTACTGGCTTAAGTCACCCCTGCGGAGTGTATATTACAGGCCACATTATCACGAACAATATTTTTAAAATCTTAGTCGCTCTCAAGGACTGTACAGTCGCCAGTCGGCATCCCAGCCTGTATGACACAGGCCATGCCACTGTCACACACTGTGTAACACGGTCCTGGAACTCCCCCCCCCCCCGAGGACTGCAGCACCGCGAGCAGATATCTACCCGCACCCATGTTTCAAGGGCTGCAGAGTTGCCCAAATCACAAGCAAAATTCCTTCCCTCTCTCCTCTCAAATCTGAAAACAACCAAAGTGCTTCAGACTTCTTGATTCTCTCTTCCCTTTGCCACCAGGCATTTCCCATGGTCTCCTTCTGCCTTCTGAATTTTTCTGTGCTCAGCCTGGGTGTTACGCTGATATCTGACACACACCCTTTGCTCTCCCTTTGGTCACCTGTGGTGTTCTGGCTTCTACCACCCTACCTTTTTCCTTCATGGAACATACCTACCTTTGATGTCAGTTTACCTTGACCTGATCCCCCTTCCACTCTCACACCATCTACTCGGCCTTTCACCCACAAGATGTTTTTTTTTTCCCTTACAATGGTACAAATCCATTTCTGTGACTATTCCGTACCATTCCTTACAGTGACCGCTCCTCCCTTAATGTTCCCCGGTAAATGTTTCCCCACTTATCCTGACTCACTTCATCAAGTCACACACAGCCCTTCAGCCCTACTCATCCAAGCCTATCTGCACTGAACCTATGTACCTGTGCTTGGCCCATATCCTCTAAAATGACTCCTATCTACAGTGTGAACCTGTGCAAATATCTTTTAAACGTTGTAATTGCACCTGCCTCATATACCTCTTCTGGCCGCTCATTCCATAGAACAACCACCTTCTGTATAAAAATATTGTCTTTCAGGTTCCCAAGTCCATTGTCTATTATTAGGCAGTGCACGGCCTTCTGAACACAGTTCGATACACCTCTCCAGTTGTCCCATACACTATTATCAGTCCGTGAAAGGATATTTAAAGGCTCCAATTGCAATACCCACACTACCACACTCGATGAGCAAAGGAATGGTGGGTGGAAACATTGACATCTGCAAGTTTCCCTCCAATAAATCAATGGTTCTTCATCGCCACAGGGTCTAAATCCTGGACACTGGAGCCCAGTGGAAGTCACTTTAAGCTTTGAAGCACACAAATATGGTTGGGATGAAATTCCTTTGAACATTTATCGGTCAATATCTCTGCACCCTGCTCAGCTGTGAAGGACTGGGCTCCAGCCATTTACGATAGCCAGGCATCAAGCTTGGGACTGTGACTATGCTACCTGCTCAGAGGCTTGTACTCACCAGAGGAATGGACTCCACAGTAGCTTCTTCCTGTTGGATGGGGCTGTTTATGTTCTTAGTGTCGGGCAGTTGAAGCTCTGTCTGTGGAGTGAAGAGGAAGGACATGAGACAATCATACTGTGCCCTCGACCACACAGGTCCACCACACTGGTCCACTTTACACTTTGGCAAGTGACCATCGGAGTGAGGAAATGTGTGTGCAATCGATGGAGTACCTAGTACAGTGAGAGTCACTTATGGGCTAGGAGATACTAGTCCTCAGTCACTGAGCTGGGAGGTTCCTGTCCTCAGACATTCTTCTTGCTATTGAGGGAGGGCAGCATATGTTCGCCAGTTTAATTCCCGGGATGGCGAGACTGACATATGAGGAAAGAATGGGTCGACTGGGCTTATATTCACTGGAACTTAGAAGAATGAGAAGGCATCTTATAAAAACATATACAATTCTTAAGGGGTTAGATGCAGGACAAATGTTCCCAATGTTGGGGGAGTCCAGAACCATAGTTTAAGTTTCAGGGGTAGGCCATTTAGGACTGGGATGAGGAAAAACATTTTCACCCAGAAAGTTGTAAATCTGTGGAATTCTCTGCCACAGAAGGCAGTGGAGGCTAACTCATTGGATGTTTTCAAGAGGGAGTTGGATATAGCTCTTAGGGCTAACGGAATCAAGGGATTTGGGGAGAAAGCGAGAATGGGGTACTGATTTTAGATGATCAGCCATGATCATATTGAATGGCAGTGCTGGCTCGAAAGGCCTACTCCTGCACCTATTCTATGTTTCTATGACACTGGGTTGGGAGATTCCTGTCCTCAGTCATAGGGCCGGGAGATTCCAGTCTTCAGACAATGAGCTGGGAGATTCCCGTCCTCATTAACCAGCTGGAGTTACTCACCGGACCTGGCTGCTCATGGGTTTGGTTCTTCTGACTGTGCAGGCTAACAATCTCTGTCTGCGAGCTGGAGTGCGACATCCCTTCAAAGAATGGCCTGTAACAGTCAGTAGAAATCAAGTGTTATTTTCAAGCACCGAGAGAAATAAAGGCAGCTGCTGGATTCCAAGCATCATTCTTTATCCAATATAATCCCCTCCTCAAAAACTGAGAGTTGGTCTGTGAATGTGTGATTGCCCAGCTGGTATGGTTTGAGCTCCATTCTCGACCCAAATACATAACCTAGCCTAACAGACTTGTTTCTGAGGATGTTGAAGGACTTATTATCACACAGCAAGCCATTCTGCCTTAATGTAACCCGTCTCAACCCCTCTCTCCTTACTTCCCTGTAGCTCTGCAATTTATTCTGTCTCAGAAATGCCCAACAACGTTTGCCTTGACTCTGTTGGTGACTGACCAATACTGAGGTGTAAATTACGGCAGCCAATCAACCTACCAGCACATTGCTGGAATATAGGAGGAAACCAGAGTTACTGGCAGAAATCCGTATGATCACAGGGAGTGTGTGATCATGTCCCTCCGAGCAGTACTCAGACAGTGGTTTACTTCGAGCGAGACAATAGTGAGGGAACGTTAATTTGAGGGAAGGACCGTTCTGAGAGAGGGCTAGTATCCAGTACTAGATCTTATTATCATTGGATGCCTGGTCTCTATTTATCCTTTCACATTTTACCTATTTCTGGATATGTCAATTCTCGTTCTTTGAAACTCCACTCAGTGCTGGCCCATCCTACATTTCAGGCGGTGAACCCCAGACTTCTGCAACTTACTGTGGGGAGTCTTCCTCATATTTCCTTGATAACCCTATGCCTCTGATCTCTTGTCACAGAAGACGGAAAGGGATGGGGATGGGAAGATGTGATTAGTGATGGGATCATGTTGGAGGTGATGGAAATGTCGGAGATCTGGCATTGGATTGCTTGTTACAGATCATTGCCACTGGAGGAATAATTTTGAAACTTCCTCCTAACCCTCTTGGGGTGTGGAGAACAATTCTTCTTTTAACTATCTCTTATTTTTTGAACTGCAGCTTCTCCAAGGGCTTGACATCCTCCCAGAGCACACTCCCAGAATGGTACATAATTCTCCCTAACCAATGATTTATAAGATTCAGCACAGCTCCCTTGTGGCTTTGTCATTTAGAAGCATGAAGTACCTGAAAAGCTTACATAGTGTCACAATGGCTTTTTGAGGATTCATGATGTCAGTGTGGTCGACATTTTCTAGATGGATGAATTCAGCATGGCCTTTTTGACAAGCACTACATGATAGGTTGGTTTGGAAGGATACATCACATGGAATCCAGAAAGAGATAGCTAAACTGGCCTGCAGTTAGGAGACAGAGGGTGGTGGTAGAAAGTTGTTGGTAACAAGTAGTGCTGTGTCTATTGTTGTTTGTTATTTGTATCAGTGATCTGTGCATGTAGGTGGCATGGTTAGTAGGTTCGGGGAGGACACTAAAATTGAAAGTAAGCATGCAGGTACAGCAGGCAGTGAAGAAAGCGAATGGCCTTTATAACAAGAGGAATCGAATATAGGAGCAAAGAGGTCCTTCTGCAGTTGTAGAGAGCCCTAGTGAGACCACACCTGGAATGTGCAGTTTTGGTCCCCTAATTTGAGGAAGGACATTCTTGCTATTGAGGGAGTGCAGCATAGGTTTAAAAGAAGGAACTGCAGATGCTGGAGAATCGAGGGTACACAAAAAGCTGGAGAAACTCAGCGGGTGCAGCAGCATCTAAGGAGCGAAGGAGATAGGCGACGTTTCGGGCCGAGACCCTTCAGGTTTACATGGTTAATTCCTGGGATAGCGGGACTGTCATATGCTGAGAGAATGGAACAACTGGGCTTATACACTCTGGAGTTTAGAAGGATGAGAGGGCATCTCATTGAAACATATAAGATTGTTAAAGGCTTGGACACGCTAGAAGCAGGAAACTTGTTCCCGATGTTGGGGGATTCCAGAACCAGGGGCCACAGTTTAAGAATAAGGAGTAAGCCATTTAGAACGGAGATCAGGAGACACTTTATCTCACCGAGAGTGGCGAGTCTGTGGAATTCTCTGCCTCTGAGGGCAGTGGAGGCAGGTTCTCTGGATACTTTCAAGAGAGAGCTATGGGATGAGCGGAGTCAGGGGATATGGAGAGAAGGCAGGAACGGGGTACTGATTGGGGATGATCAGCCATGATCACATTGAATGGCGGTGCTGGCTCAAAGGGCCGAATGGCCTACTCCTGCACCTATTGTCTATTGTCTATTGATGGTAAAGTGGACAGTGAAGAAGGTGATCTAAGATTACAATGGGAGCTAATGAGCCATGGAATGGCAGAAGCAGTTTAATTCAAATGAATGTAAGATTTGTATTTCATAAGACAAACAAGGACTAGGTTTACACAATTAATTATCGGGTCTCGAGGAATGTTGAAAGACTGAGGGGTGCAGGTACATAATTCCATGAAAGTGGTGTCACAAGTAGGTGGGATAATGAAGGTGTTTGGCAAGCACACCTTCATCAGTCAGGATATTGAATACAGGAGTTGGGACATGTTACAGCTGTACAAGTCATTAGTAATGGCCTCGTTTGGAGTACTGTGTACAGTTCTATCTCCCCGTCATAAAAAGAATATCATTAAACTGGAAAGGGTTCAAAAATGATTTACGAAAATGTTACTAGGTCTGGAGGGTTTGAGTTACATGGAGAGGCTGGGTAGGCTGTAATTTAATCATAGTCATACAGCAGGAATCAGACCCTATAGTTCAACCCATCTATGCCGACCAGAATGCCCCATCTAAGCTAGTGCGGCGCCATCATGTGGCTGAGCCACTTTGGTCTCGAACCGTCGTTCGTCGAGCTCCAGCTCTCGCGTGGACCTGCCGCGATCTGGGCCAACCAACCAACGCCAATCTGGGTGAACAGCTGACGGGGTGCAGCAGACGACGGAGCTAGTCTTCACTTCCCAGTCAACACGTTAACACACCTTGCCCTGTTGTACTAATTGTTGAGCTGTGACGTTTAAATATTAAACTGAGTGTTTATACAACACACGAACCTCTTCATTAGCACGTTTCCCAGCGTTTTGCCCATTTCCCTCTGAATGAATGTTACATGATAGATGCAATGCCTAGGGAAGGCCTTTTGTTACGTGAAATATACAAAATACCTCAAAGAGCAGAGAGCTCATTGCCAGTAACATTCAGGCAGAACGTTTAGTAGAATTGCCTCAAGAAGACGGAACGGGCAGATGAATTTGGCTGCAATTGTGCAGCAGTACCTGTCTGCGATGCTTACTTCAGTTTGGGCTTTGGTGTGCTGAGAACGCTTTCATTATCCTCCATTTCGGGACCACTGTCGCTGGGATTGTAAACTTCCAGGCTATCGTAGAGCAGGTCAAGATCCTCTTCTGCTTCCTGGGTCTGATCGACAGGATCCGAGTCCAACACCTTGTACACAACAAATCATTAGAGTTGTTTAACTATAGGAAAATCCTCACTCACATTGAAGACTCCACAAAGGTCAATAAGAAACAGTCCTCAGCTCAGTGAGGCATCGCTTGCCGTGAGTGGTGAAGCCACCATGTTACTCCCCAAGTGGCTCTGACTGATCCAGAGATTCAAATGGAGCCGGGATCTCTATGCAGCATCCAGAGACTCTGCACCCTCAAGAGGTGAGCATTGGGAAAGTGCTGCACTGTGGGAGGCGTGTTGAGGGAACGTCGCACTGTGGAAGGGGTGATGAGGGAAAGCTGCGCTGTGGGAAGGGTGGTGAGGAAGCGCTGCACTGTGGGAGGGTGGTGAAGGAGCGCTACACTGTGGGAACGACAGTACTGGGGGAACAGAGTGGCACAGGTGGAAGGGGCTGTACTGAGGGAGCACCACAATGGGAGTTGCCGATTTACAAATGAAAAATTAAATCATGGCTCTGACAGTTATAAAAATGCCACAAAACTATTTCACAGAAGTGCTGAGAGTTCTAGAAGGAGTGGCTCCACACATTGGCTGATCTTATTATCATTGGATGAGTGGCTCCACACATTGGCGTGTCACACATTTCAACGATGACCACACTTTCTACGCGTTTCACTGGGAGTACATTGCTTTGGGCAGTCCTGAGCTGATGTAATGCTTCCAGGCGGCTCCCAGTTGCCCAACCCCATTTTGCAGCAACTCCATTCTGGAAAACAATCTCAGCCCCACCTGCCTCGCCAGGTATGTCAAAGCCCGGTCTTCTTCATTGCTAACTCTAGCTACAACAGATTTCATCTGATTGAGATCCTCTCCATTCTTCTTCCATGTCTTTGTACTTCCACATTCGACTTGACTAACCTCAGTGCTCCCCTGGTCATCTGCCTCTTCCTTCTGATGCACAGTTGCCCATGTTCACCTCTGTCCCAGTGCTTGTTCACCTGCTCTGGACTCTAGTTAAACAATCCTCCACATAGTCTTCATTGCCTCACCCCTTCCTACCTCTGTTATCCCACCACTCTATAATCTATGATCTCTATGCTCCACTATTTCTAGCCTCTAATTCTTTTTTTTTCTTTTTCAAAATATACTTTATTCAAGTGATAAATATATACAATACACGAACCTTGCGGAAAATCCATCCGACATTTTCGGAGGCTGTACAAATTGATCAATACAGTTTAGACATTTTCTTTTCCCCAAATTTCCACAAATCAGTCCCCCACTCATGCCACTCATGTGGCACAATGGCGTGGGATACCTTCCCTTATATTGAGGGGCGTCTCCACCATACCGTGCCCCCCATGCCCAGCGGCGGAAGGACCGTAGACTGTGGCCCTCCCCCACCGAGCCTTGGCGTTGGCTGCACCGAGCATCAGTGCGTCCCTCAGCACGTACTCCTGCAGTCTGCAGCGGGCCAGTCGGCAACATTCCCTGACGGACATCTCGCTCTGCTGGGTGGTGAACAATGCTCGGGCAGACCAAAGGGCGTCTTTTACCGAGTTGATGACCCTCCAGCAGCACTCGATGTCAGTCTCTGAATGTGTCCCTGGGAACAGTCCGTAAATCACCGAGTCCTCTGTGACGGAGCTGTTCGGGATAAAGTGTACCAGGGACCCTTGCATTTTTCTCCAGGCTCTTTTAGCAAAACCACACTCTGTAAAGAGGTGGGCAACCGTCTCCTCTCCATAGCAGCCATCCCGAGGGCAGCGTGCGCTGGCAGTGAGATTCCGACGGTGCAGGAAGGATCTGACTGGGAGGGCTCCCCTCACCGCCAGCCAAGCCAGGTCTTGGTGCTTGTTGGTGAGTTCTGGCGATGAGGCATTTTGCCAGACAAGCTGGGCAGTCTGCTCAGGGAACCACGCCACCGGGTCCATAGAGTCCTTTCCCTGCAGTGCCTGCAGGACATTCTGTGCTGACCACTGCCCGATGGACATGTGGTCAAAGGTGTTGGTCCGGAAGAACCCTTCCACCGACGACAGATGGTGCGGCAATGTCCAGCTGACTGGCACATTGCGTGGCATCTGCGCCAGGCCCATCCTTCGCAACACCGGGGACAGGTAGAACCTCAGCAGGTAGTGACACTTGGTGCCCAGATGCCTTGGCTCTACACTCCGCCTGATGCAGCCACACACGAAGGTGGCCATCAGAATGAGGGCGACGTTGGGCACGCTTTTACCCCCGTTGTCTGCTGACTTGTGCACTGTCGCCCATCACACCCGGTCATTCCTCGACCCCTCAGATGAACTGGAAGATGGCCCGGGTGATCCCTGTGGCGTAGGAGGGAGGGACAGGCCACACTTATGCCAAGTACAGCAGCCCCGAGAGCACCTCACACCTGATGACCAAATTCTTTCCCGTTACGGAGAGGGAGCGTTGCCTCCACAGCTCCAGCTTCCTCCCCACCCTGGCTATCCGCTCCAGCCAATTTTTGTTACATGCCTCAGCCCCCCCGAACCAGATCCCCAGCACCTTCAAGAAGTCAGGCTTGATGGTGAAGGGGACGGAAGATCTGTCGCGCCACCATGATCAGTCCGAGGTAGGGTCCTGACCGAAACATCACCTATCCATGTTCTCCAGAGATGCTGCCTAACCCGCTGAGTTACTCTGGTACTTTGTGTCTACTCCGTCAAGTGCTCAGTGCTCACTCAGTCGACAGAGGTTACAACTGACCCATCCCCACATAGTACATACCTCATCTGTCACTTTGAATCTTTTCAGTAAAGCAACAAACTTCTGCTTGAAGTTGGGTTGCTAAAGTAGAGAGAAGAGAAAACAGTGTCAGCTGTGATTGAAATTGCATCTTATTGCATGAGGAAAAGACCTGGTTTGCAAAGGTGGTGGTCTGAGCATCACCACGTCACACCAGAGTGAAAGGCAACTTCCTCTTTCAATTTTAACCCACCATCTCGGTTAGATTCTTTCCACCAAAATGGATAAGGAAGAGTGCAGCTGCAATGGCCTCCTGGTCATACCCATACATCTGTCACAAGTTAGCACTGCTGGGTGATCAACTGGAGATCTCAGTAATCCTCTTACTCAAAGTGGCCATGGGGTTGCAAAGAATGGACATGTCCCTGCGGGATACAAAGCAAAAGGCTTAGACTAAGACAACATTTTCCCATCCTCCCAGTCTTACAAAGCAGGATGTAAGACAGGTGTGTGTTTGTGTTCCAGCTTTTAATATTTCAGACAGGTTCCCCTGCAGTAAGTTCATGTGATAGGAGGAGAATTAGGCTATTCTGCCCATCGTCTACTTCGCCATTCAATCATGGCTGATCTATCTTTTTCTCAACCCCATTCTGCTGCCTTCTCCCTATAACCCCTGACACCCGAACTAATCAAAAAACTATCTATCTCTGCCAGTAAAGTGAGAAACTCCATGTCTTCAAGATACAGTGGTGGTTATTCGTGGGAAACACTGTGTAGGCTGACTTGACATTGAAGGGTTAACATACACCCAATCTTCCCCAAAGGGGGGGGGGAAGGGGGGGGGGGGAGGGGGGGGGAAGGGGGGGGAAGGGGGGGGGAAGGGGGGGGGGGGGAGGGGGGAAGGAGGGGGGGGGGGAAGTGGGGGGAAGGGGGGGGGAGGGGGGGGGGGGGAAGGGGGGAAATCTTATAATGTGCACTTTAACCAGGTGATTTTTTTCTATTACAAATCTCAAATTGTGGAGTACAGAGGCAAAAAAAATAAATGATGGGTCTTTGTCCCAAACATTATGGAGGGCACTGTACAGTCTCATGCCTCAGGTGAACGACAGACACGTCCCACATACAAGGCTAATCACAGGTCATCTGCTGTCCCCACCCATGCACACAGCAGCCAATCATGCTGATATGATGGGGGCCTGTTTCGGCACAGTCTGCATTTACGGATTCACAGTTGGAGTTACCCGAGTCATCGAGGTGGCCCGCATCATCTTCCGTCGCGTCTTTTTGGCTTTCCTCAGTTCATCGTCTTCATCATATAAATCCTAGACACAGCCACAAGACACAAATCAGAGGGGGTCCTAACAGAACCACAGGCAGGCCGGCCGCTCTCTATACTGACAAACTGACATTCTCACCTGGGGAAAGCGCCAACCTATGGAGGATTGATTTCCAGTCGGATATGTCTCACTGCAGCCCTCTATAATTGCCTCATTCGCTATATACCATATTTCTTCATTCATTCTATCAAGATTCATCACACAATTTATTGGTTAAATTTCAACTATCTTGTGACCTGCCTGACCTTTCTCCTGATGTCTGCTATGATCCTTTCTGTTTGGTGCATTCTGCATTTTATTTCAATGAAAAACTCTGCAAGTGTGTTCCATGTAGCTAAGACCAAGTAATCAATAAATATATCTGTAAGAGCAGTCCTCCAGATTTGAGAAGCAGAAAGTAGGAAAAGCCCTGCTTTCCTGTCCTTCAGCTAGTTTAAAACCCCTGCACTACTGCCCCTTTCACCACACGGATTTTAGATCTTTTCAGAGTCCATATCGCAGCATTATCTGATGATGCCACAAGTGTTTGACAACTGTGAGTATTCCACTACCTGGCTCGGTACAGCGTCGTCACTGCCCTCCTGCTCAGAGGAAAAGCTGTCATCTTCTTCCTCAGAGTAATTATCCATGTCTGGAGATCGATCTGCAAGGTATTAGATAAGATATATTTTACCACCCAGCACTGAATGAGGTCATTTTTCCAACTGCATCATCATAGAATCCGTAAGTTCTGGTTGGAGTAATGTTTCCACATCACCGCTAACATTGCTTTATCTTAAGACACCAGGGGGCTGCCAAGAGCTTTTTCCTATGACTGTCCACTGGCTCAAGTGAACAAGGACAGCTGAATTCAACTAGCTCACTGTAAGAATGGAAAGTTACAAACTCTAAATCATTGTCACTCCACTTCAAAGCAATTTTTTAAATTGAAAGGGGCGTACTGAGCGAACAATCTGGAGAGGCAGCATTGTCAAAGGGCCAAAGTGAAAGGGAATGAGCACTGGCAAAGATGCCAATACCAAGACAGGGCTAATAAGGAAGCAACACTTTCTCCGAGGAGCATTACTGAAGGAGAGCTGCATTCTCTGAGGGCCAGAATTGAGGGAGCACCACACCGTGGGTGGGGCAGTGAGGAGGGAAAGTCTGTACCTGTACCATGGTATTACGATCTCTGTTTATTTTCTCTCTCGAGCTACCTGATATTCTCATGCATAGTATAATTTGCACGGATGGCACACAAAACAAAGTTTTTCACCACATCTCCATGACAATAAGTCAATACCAGTACCACTGCGTGAGGCTCAGTGACAAAGGGGCGTTGTATAGCGGGAGGGACAGTGCCGAGTGACCACTGTGTGATAAGGGAATGTACTGAGGAAGTACAACTGTGGCAGGGGCAGTGCTGAGAGAGTACTGAGAGATTTGTGGGGGAAATAATGAGGGGGAGAGGGGGTTGTGTTGCAGGACGAGCAGTACTAAGAGAGCACCGTATTGTGTGAGCGCTACACTGTGGGAGGGTCTACATTGCATGAATTACTCTCAGAATTCCACAATTCCTAATTCTGCAGGTAGGGTTTATCAGGAACTGTGGGGAGTTGCTTTCTGGTCACCATCACTGATTCTCCGGGGTCATGCTCTACGTATCTGAATCAGCTTAGCCTGGAGACCTTTGGAACAGATGAAAATAGAAAATAACCCCTCAAGATAGACACAAAAAGCTGGAGTAACTCAGCGGGACAGGCAGCATCTCTGGAGAGAAGGAATGGGTGACGTTTGGGGGCGAGACCCTTCCTTCTCCCATTCTTTCTCTCCAGAAATGCTGCCTGTCCCGCTGAGTTACTCCAGCTTTTGCGTCTATCTTCGGTTTAAACCAGCATCTGCAATTCCTTCTTACTCAAACAACCCCTCAAGCCTGCCTCACCGTTCAATACAATGAGCATAGCTGATCAACTCTTCTTCTGTGGTAGACAAAAATGCTGGAGAAGCTCAGCGGGTGAGGCAGCATCTATGGAGCGAAGGAAATAGGCGACATTTCGGGTCGAGACCCTTCTACAGACAACTCTTTCTCCGAGGAGCATTACTAAACTCATTACATCAGAAACTCTTCTTCTGTGCTCGTTTTCCATCAATTTCCTGATCTCTCAAAAAACAATTTACCTCACCTTTGGATAACACTAATAATCCAGCCACGGCAGTCTTTTGGGCAGAGAATTCCCATGATTGGATGTACATCCGTTTCAAACAACGGCCCCTGAATGGCTATTAGATAGTCATAACATCCGGCAGAGCTGGTGATGCATCGAAAAGCCGTGTCTCATGCAGACTGTGGTTTCAAATCCAGCCTGAGCAGGGGAGCTTCACTTCATTAAGAAAGCCGACAGCATCTACACACAACCACCTACCTGAAGGTTTTGTCTTGGATCCTGCGTGTACACCGCCGTCCTCATGGTCGATCGGCTGGCTGGAGAGGGAGTAGATGCTAATCTCAGCGACCCGCACTGACACTTCTTTAATGTTGGAGTGCAGCCCAAGCACCTGGCCATCGTCAGTTGGGTGCTGCATCACCTGCCAATGGAAGCACGGTCAACCTGCACCAAGTACTCCTTGTCACACGGCAGAACACAATATACCATGGAGAATCCCCACATGCCACACAGTCCACACAGCCTCATCATCAGACGGCAGGAAGGTGGTCTCTCGGAGAGATCCGCTACTCCAGGGAAATTCAGAATATTCCCAGGGTGTGTAGATGGAAGCTGGAATTGGCTATCCAGCAGTACTTGCAGAAAGTGAGTGTGAGATGAGTTAAGACTTTTTGGTGAACGGTACAGGTTATGTAAAGGCAACTCAGAATGATTCCCAGAATCGTAACAGAACAGAGGGAATCCACTTAGCTCTTCATATCCCTGCTGGCACTCTGTATCAGCAGAGAAATAGGCTCATTCCCCTGATCTTTCTCATTAGTCCTGATGAGCCTTTGCTGTCTGCAACCACCAGTTATACTTACCTGTCACCTTGACAGCACGTTTCAAATTCTGTATAACATCTTTAGCTCATGCCACCTTTTGTTCACTATCTGATATCTGCCCCCGTGGTCCTTAATCCTTCCCCTAAAGGGAACTGAGGATTCACAAGAGATTGCAGATGCTGGAATCTTAAGTAAAAAATGAAATGTTGGTGGAGCAGCAGGTCAGTTAGCATCTGAGGAGGGAAATGGACATACAGAGTCTGAAGAAAGGTCCTGACTCGAAACATCTGTCCCTTTCCCTCCACAGATGCCTCCTGGTCAGCTGAGCTTTTTTGGTTTTTTTACCGCAAAAGGAACTTCTCCTCTCTAACTACTGTGCATTTAGCTCTCATCAAACAGTCTCACAAAATCTCCTTTCAAACATCTCTCCTCTCAGCTGAGCAATCCTGGCTTTCCCAGCTTTTTCCCATGACACAAGCTCCTCGTCCCTGAAACTAGTCCAATCAATAGTTATTGCACATTCCCCAAAGCCTTTGCATCAATGATTAGGATGGGCTAGTTCCGCTACCTGGTGTTTGCCTATAAGAGAAGAAACTGCTGGAAATACCCAGCAAGGCAGGCAACATCAGTGGAGAGAGAATTAGAGTTAACGCTTCAGCCACTAGCCTGTTGTGTAATGTGCTTAAAACTGGGAAGCTCCATCGCATACGGGATGCAGTATCATTGCGGCTAAGTTACTGGACTAGTATCTAGTTCAAATTCCGTGACTGAGCTAAGGTTTAGTTTAGAGATACTTCAGTCCATTGACTATCAATCACCCGTTCACACTAGTTCTGTTATCCCACTTTCTCATCCACTCCCTACACACCAAGGCCAATTACCCTACAAACCTGCACATCTTCGGGATGCAGGAGGAAACCGGAGCACCCGAACGAAACCCATGCATTCACAGGGAGAGCGTGTAAACTCCACACAGACTGCACCTGAGGTTAGAATCGAACCCGGGTCTAAGGCGTTGTGGGGCAGCAGCTCGACCACCATGATGCCCGATTATTGAATAAAATTTGAAATGACCTATAGGGACAATTAACTAATCACATTTTTACAAAGACCCACCTGGCTCTCCAATCTCCGTGTAGGAAGGAAATCTGCCATCCTTCTTGACTGTGTCATCACTGACATCCTGCTCAGAGTTGATATCCTTGTGTTCAACTCTTAACTGCCTTCTGAAACTACCTATCAAGCCGTCAGGGCTGGGCAATGCTGTCCTTGCCATCCTCTGAATAAATAAAATCTGTATCTTTCTCAGCTAATAAATGTAAAATGACAAGAGTACTGGCTGCCTACAATACAACCTTTTCCAAGTCCTAGATTAGGAGGGGATAAATATTTTATGGTGAGTCAATGCTATCCACACTTTACAAAAATAACTGACAGCATGTTCTGCCTTCCAGATTCAATACACTGTTAAGGAGCTAGTTGAATTCAGGTACTGTAGGTCAGTGAAAGATTGTAAAAAGCTGTGGAAAGTGAAGGTCTGCGAGATACCCCTCTTCTCCTTGCTTTTGACTTTCAATTTAAGTTCATAGTGATAAGTTTAACTTACAGGAAACCTACAGGGCAGAGACAGCCAGAAGTACTTCCCCCACTGGAACTTTATCTAATGAGATATTCATGGATCTGAGACACTTCCAAGTTCTCCACCTTTCCCCTGAATCCTTTAACGCTTATCTTAACATCTCATTAAAAGCTAACAGTTGGCTCAGCCTCAATGGTTGAGTGCAGGACAGTTAGGAAACTCCCACCGACCTCTGTGTGCAACAAGACCTAGCGCTGTCCCATACCCTATTCCCCACCTGCTGAAAGTGTTTCACTCTCCACTGAATAACTAGTTCTCCTCAATATTGGAAAACCTCACGCCATTCTTTCCCAAACCAACTAAATTCCCAGGAATACAACCCTGGTTTGTGGAATCACATCTGGTCATTCAGCCCTGTGATTCCAGGTACCATTCTAATAAATTTATGTTGCACATCCTCCATGGCTAATATACCACCCCCCTCAGTTTGTGCTTCCAACACGAGTAGCCGATGGCTAGCTTTGCTGCAGAATATTTGTAACCCAGTCCGGTAAAAATAAATGCCAACCGATTTCTGAAAATTCCCTGTACCTGTCTATGAATTTTGCACAATCTGGATACCTGTATCTTGAAGTCTTCAGTTCTGCCAGTGTTTTATTAGTTACATTTATTAGTTACACAGAAATTTAATCTATTCCTTTCAGGTCCCAAGTGGATGACCTCAATCTCTTGCTTATGGACAGGGAACTGGTGATGTTTATAAGAAGAGGCAGGAAGAGCAGCAATAAATGCAGGCTGTGCTGAGAGTGAGAAAGAAAATTACTCAGGAATCGGAGCCCGGAAGTGAAGACTCACCTCAGCCATGTCAATCGAGCCCACCGCCAATGTCTTGTAGCCAAGAATGGTGCGATTTTTATACCTCTTCCTCCTCTGTAGCAGAATTTGTAGTTTGTTTGCGTCCCTCTTCAGGAAATGGGGATACTGATAATGGAGCAAAGAGATGAAAGAGCCTTCAGTTGATCCGAGTCAGTGTTATGAATTTGCCAGCTCACTGGCATCTAACAAGTTCAATCACCAAACCATCTCTCATCAGCATAGTTTCACCTGTCCTCTTACAAATGCCAAAGAGAATAAATGTTTTCCAAAGTCTTGGGGCACGCGAATGAGGTGATTATGTTATTGCATTATTAATCAGAGACCAGGGATAAATGTCCAGGACCTACTGAAATGATGAACCCCCCTCCACCTCTGTAATGCAGAAGAAACAAGACCCTTGTTGTCCCCGTTCATTCAGGTATGGCAGAATAGTGGTAAAGGGCTTGCAGCCAGTGGTCTGCACCACTGATCCAGAGGCATCCGTTCAAATTTCACATGGCGGCTAAGTATTGAAGTAATTTAAATTCAAGGAACTTAAAATCAGACACTTAAAAGTAACACTAAAAAGGACAAAGATTTGCTGACATTTTCAGGGGTTTAATTAGCTGAACCCCAAGATGTGGGAGAGCCATAGGTTATCTAACAAGACATTGGAAGTCTTGTTAGATAATGTCAGCTGTAAGTTGATAGTAAGCTGCACGGGGGAACGGGGAACGGGGAATGGGGACCCCACTTCCCCCCACGCTAAGCAACAACCACATGTGACTTCTGGTTGGGGAATCCCCAAGCAAATCCCACTGATATGAGAAAACCACCCCAGTGTAAAGCGGAAGAGGGAAGTCCCTAGTTGTCCATGGTGATTCAGGTATGGTAGCATGTCTGAGGTAGTGGGGCTAGCTCAAAAAGACATAATGGTAGGCATGGACAATTGGGCCAAAGAGTCTGTCTCCCTGCTGTATAGCTCTATGGTGGTTAAGGACTAGCAGCCTGAGTTCTGCACCATTAATCCAGGGACATGAGTGGAAATTCCACAATGGTAGCTGAGCAATTTAAATCTAGGTAATTAAGCACACTTGACTACAGACATAACAAACTGCAGATGCTGGTTTACAAAAAAAGGCACAAAGTGCTGGAGCAACTCAGGGAGTAGGCAAACCCGACCCGCTGAGTTACTCCAGCACTTTATATCTCTCTTAACTACATCCTCTTTAGGCATAGATGACACACATTGGCACTGCCAGCAATGCCACATCCCATTAACAAACAAAAGCATAGTTCATTAGTTTACTTAAATGTTTAGAGGTTAATAGCTTTTCATAGATTAATGGAATCAAGAATTTGGGATTGGTGCAGAAAAGTGGTGCTGGGGTGAAGAATTATCCATAATCCAACAAGAGGGCAAACTGTTTTCTCTACCACCAAGGTGTGAGAGTGGCATATACCTCATTGCTTACTCTTGAAAAATAAAGACAGCACACAGTATTGCTTGAAAACGCAAGAGACAAACTGTGTAGTAGATACCTGCAAGGAAAAGGTGAGTGCTAAATCAGTCTCCATCAGGCCTCCAGGTGGGAGAAGATATTCATTTGATCTTAGGATACGCTTTGAACCCTACAAGGCACCAAAATGAGAGAAACATCTCTGTCAGTCGGCATGCTGAGAAAATCATACAGCAGTCTCCTAAAATGTAACCAGTTCACAATGTTTCTACTAGAATGCCTCTGGGGCCACAGAGACATAACAATTCAGTGCTCGTATCAGCAAGACGCATCACTACCCCATCCCAACATCTCTTATTGGTTACTTCTTAATTCATGACCTCTGGTTATCAATGATACTGCTTGAGGGTCTTGTTCTTGTCTAGACTATGAAAACCTCAAGTTAGCTTGACATTTTTCATTTGTTCACCTCTCAACTATCTTCAGGGCAAGAAAACTGGCAGTAATTCCCCAGGCTCACTTCACATCTCGATCTCTTTGATTCCTGGTAACATCCTAGTGAAACCTTTCTAAGGTTTTTTTCATCTTCCCTAGTGTCCAGAACTGTCCACCATACTTCAGCTGCGACTAGAGCAGTGATCTATAAAGTTGCACTCTGTTCCTCTGAAATTGGCTACACAGCTAGATAGGGGGGAAAAGGAGGTATACTGCATGCTTGCCTTCATCGGTCAGGGCATAGAATATAAAAGTTGAGGCATTATATTGCAACCCATAAAACACTGGAGTATTGTGTGTAGTTGTGGTTGCTACACTATAAGAAAGATATGGTTAACCTGAATAGAATGCAGAGAAGGTACAAGACACTGCTGCATATGCTAGAGATCTTGAGCAAAACACAATGTTGGAGGAAGTCAGAGAGTTAACCAGCATCCATGGAGAGAATGACCAGATGATATTTTTGGTTGGGATGAGCAGATAAGAACAGATGTTGTCAGGATTGAAGAATTTTAGTCATGCGGAAAGATGACACAGGTTCAGCTTGTTTGGAATGAAAAAGGCTGATGGGTGACTGATAAGGGTATATTTAGTTTAGTTTATTATTGTCATGTGTACCTAGGTACAGTGAAAAGCTTCTGTTTAGTTTGCATGCTATCCAGTCAAAGAACAGATAATACATAACTACAATTAAGCAAACCACAGTGCACAGATTAAGGATGAAGGGCACAACTTTTAGTGAAAGATAAAGTCCGATAAAGTCAGATTAAAGTTAGCTCAAAGGTATCCAATGTGGTAGGTGGGATGTCAGGACCACACTCCAGCTGATGAGAGTGCAGTTCAGTTGCCTGATGACAGCTGGGAAGAAACTATTCCTGAATCTGAAGGTATACACGTTCAACCTTTTGTATCTATTGCCTGATGGTAGTGGGTAGATGTAAGCCCTCTGCTGCTATGACTTACTAAAATACACCACCTCAGACTTTTCAGAGTCGAATTACATTTGCCATTCCATGGCCCACTTCCCTAATCGATCTAGATGTTTTTGTTATCTTAGATTGCCTTCCACGCAGTCCACTACACCACTGTGTCATCCGCAAATATACTAAGCGCATTAACTGCACTGCATTGTCATCCAAATTGTTAATATAGATGGCAAACGACAGTGGACTCAGCACTGATCGCCCTAACACACCATTGCTCACAGGCTTCCAATCAGAAAACCAATCCTCCACTACCACCCTTTGACTCCTTCCACTAAGCCACTGATCCAACTGACCAGCTCACCCTGGATCCCAAATGATCCAACCCTTCAAACTAGCCTGCCATGAGGGACCTTACCAAAGAACTTAATAAACTTCATGCAGATGACATTGTCTCTTTTGAGTGACCTCTTCAAGAAACTCTTCAAAGTTTCTCATACCATCCCTCTGGCTAAAGATATTGCAAACATTTCTGCCCGGGCCCCAGCAATTTCCTAACTTCCCACAATGTCCGAGGAATTATAGAAATGCTCTGAAGAAGCCTTGAGTCTAAAGAAGGGTCTCGACCCAAAACGTCATCCATTCCTTCTCTCCAGAGATGCTGCCTGTCCTGCTAAGGTACTCCAGCTGTTTGTGTCTATCTATAGAAATACTCAGCAGGTCAGGCAACATGTGTGGGGTGAGAAACAACAGCGACTGCATGATGAGTTGAATGTTTCCAGCATTTTCTGCTTTTATTTCAAACATCTCCAGTTTTTGATTTTATACTGTCATCCTCTTTATAGATCTCCCTATTGACCTGCCTACTTCTGTCCGCCATACATACATATTCATTCTCTCTCCCCCTCTCCCCCTCTCTCCCTCTCTCCCTCTCTCTGTCTCTCTGTCTCTCTGATGACAAGTATGGTGAAGTGAGGGTACAATGAAAATCTTGCTTGCAGCAACATCACGGGCTCAGATAGCACATAGCCATAGAAACATAGAGCATGGAAACAGACCCTTCGGCTCAACTTGTCCATGCCGACCAAGATGCCCCTAGTCACACCTGCCCACATGTGGCCCATTTCCCTTTAAATGTTTCCTCTCCGTGTCCCTGTATAAATGTTGTTATAGAACCTGCCCCTCGTCTGTAGCTCATCCCACCACCCTCTGTGTGAAAAAAGTAGCCACTCAGGTTCCTATTAAATCTATCCCCTCTCATCATAACCTGTGACTTTCGGTTCTCGAAAATATAAATTACACATAAATTATAAAGAAAAAGATTGTACAAAAACGAAAACATTTGTGCAAAACACAATTACAAACAAATTAATGACAGTGCAAGAGGTGTTCCATTCCTGAGGTAGGATTATGATGCGCAGGTCGGTGCAAGAATCTAATGATTGTAGGAATGCCGCGTTCATGAACTTTGGGGGGGGGGGGGGGGGGGGTGTTTTGAACCTCCTGCGCAATGGCAGCAGTGAGAAGAGGGCATGACTCAGATGGTGAGGATGTTTGATGATAGATGTGCCTTCTTGAGGCAGCACCTCATATAGATGCTTTCTGTCTGGAGTTTATATGCCCTACCTGTGAATGCCAGCGCTCCAGTTTCTTCCTACATCCTAATGTTATATGGGTTGGTAGGTTTACTGGCCATTGTAAATTGCACTTTGTGTGTTGGTGAGTGGTAAAATCGGTGGGGAGGGAGCAATGTTGGTGAGAATGTGGGGAGAATAAAAAATGTAGGGTTAGTGTAAATGGGTGGCAGATGGTTGATGCAGATTGGGTAAGCCAAAGCGTGTCTTTCCATCCTGTACCTCTATCACAACAGATAATGCTGCAAATGCTCAACAGATCAGGCAGCATGTTTGGAGGGAGAAACAATAGGGAGAGTTAATATCTCGGGTTAAAAATAAAATTTCACATGCTGGGAATATGAAGTCAAATGAATAAATTGTGGAGACAATCAGCAGGCCAGGTAGCAACTGCAGAAAGAGAAATAGAGCTAATGGTTCAGGGAGGTGATCGTAATTTTCTGTATTTCAAGTCAACATTCTGACGAAAGTTCATCAATCTGAAATATTGACCCTTTTTGTCTCTCTACAGACACTGCTGTCAGGCATGGTGAGTATTTCTAGCTTTCTGTTTTTATCACAGGAGATTGGAACTGGTGCTTATGCGCAAGATAAACACCACCTGCACACAATGGTTGGGCTGAATATTATTATAGTAATATTCTGCAATATAAATCTAGCATGAGGACAGTTTACATGCAGGTAAAATGACATGCAAGCAAAAGTGTAAAGAACCTAATAGTTTATTTAGGGAAAGCAGACCTTCCAATGTTTCTCCTGAAAATGGACCAAGATCTATGTCGGAAGCACTTTGTGAAACAAATATTTGGTCATCTCATGCTATTAGTAGTCCACTTTGTTTGTTTATGCAACATGTTACTCATGTCATTCAAGTAGAGAGAAGACTGGTCCTGCACTTCGCTATTCTAAGCTCAATAACCATTTACACTAAAACAGAATGCTGGGAGAGTTCAGCGGGTAAATCAGCATCTATGGAGACAAAAGGTGAAAACAGAGGATTTGGGACAAGACCATGCAACAGGATCGAGAGGGAGCAGGAAGGATTGCCAGTATGGAGCAGTATGGAGAATGCTTCAGAGACTGGTGGTGGGTATGTGGAACGAGCTGCCAGAGGAGGTAGTTGAGGCAGTTACTATCGCAATGTTTAAAAGACATTTCGGGACAGGTACATGGATAGGATAGGTTTAGAAGGATACTAGACCAAGTGGGACCCGTTGTGCCCCATGTTCACACAGAAGGCTGGTCACCCAACGCAATATTCCACCTCTCCACCAATTCCAATATTGGTGGCCTTTGGGGGGGGGGGGGGGGGGGGAGAGAGAGGGGGCTTTCTGGAGCGCTGGTATGGGTGTTGTTGGCTGCAGGGACTACTGGTCTTCAGAGGGCTAGTATGGACATTGTGGCCAAATAGATTCTTGGGGTGGCAGCTCAGTCCCTCAAGCATGATGTGCTGGCAACTCACTCACGGCTGGTGGGCTGGCAGTTGACTCACGGCTATTCCTTGAAGCAGCATTCCATTTCAAGCAGAGTGCAAGGCCACCAAATTCAAATCCATTTTCCTACTATTTCAAGCAGGGTGCAAGGCCACAAAATTCAAGTGCAGTTTCATACCACTTCAAGCAGGGTGCAAAGCCACCAAATTCAGGTTCAGTTTCCTGCCACTTCAAGCAGGGTTCAAGGCCACCAAATTCAAGTGCAGTTTCATACCATTTCAAGGAGGTTGAAGGGCCAACAAATTCAAATGCAGTTTCATACCATTTCATGCAGGGTGCAAGGCTACCACATTCAAATGCAGTTTCATACCATTTCATGCAGGGTAAAACCACCATAAAACCACACAAAATACCATACTCACAGTTCAGTAGACATTCAGTGTGTTCAGTTGATTCACAGCTCAGACAGAGTCGTGACCTCTCCCTCCCCCATCATGCAGAGACCGAGCCACACCCACACTTCCGGGATTTATAATCCCTCCCCCTCCCACCGGAAAAGGTGTGGCCTTCATGGCGTGATTCACAGTAGAGAGATTCTCAACATTTTTTAAACACTAATAACACTTATTATTAATTGATGGGAATAATCCTCTGCACCTGATGAGCTGAGGGAGACCGAGTAAGATAGTAATATGGTCAAAAATAACAGCCGTAAGTGGTAGCGTTTTATCTAAAATCAATATAGTGCAAACAGGAAGATGTCAAGTTTAGCCAAACAGCCATTTGCAGTGCATTTTTACTTCAACCCAAACCCCCCAAAACAGCCATTTGCAGTGCATTTTCACTTCAACCCAAAACCCTCCAAACAGCTATTTGCAGTGCATTTTCACTTCAACCCAACCCCCCCCCCCCCCCCCCCCCGCCCCAAACAGCCATTTGCAGTGCATTTCTACTTCAACCCAAAACCCCCCAAACAGCCATTTGCAGTGCATTTCTACTTCAACCCAAAACCCCCCAAACAGCCATTTGCAGTGCATTTCTACTTCAACCCAAAACCCCCCAAACAGCCATTTGCAGTGCATTTTTACTTCAAACCAATCATATTTTCATTTTCAAACCACATTAAGGGCACTCACAGTTGAGTAGACGTGTTTAGTGTTATTCAGAGAGACATGACCCTCTCCCTTCCTCCATCTTGCAGAGACTGAGTGAGGCACACCACTTCCGGGTTTTATAGTCCCTCCCCCCAGCAGGGGCAGCAGAGAGAATGGCAAAAAATTAAAAAACATTAATATCTCTCTGATTTTTCACTGATGGGAAAAATCCTCTGGTCCAGTCCGGCAGAAAGGGGCTCTGAGCGAGGTGGCCAAAGATGATGGCCGTAAGTGGCGGCGTTCACTCGGAAATCACATCGCAGTGAGTCAAAAACGGTTGAGATCTTACTTTTAGTAATATACTAGACTATGTGGGACCCGATGGGTCCCAGCTTCACACGGGAGGGCTGGTCCCCCAATGCAATATTCCACCTCACCACCAATTCCAATATTGCTGGCCAATGGGGGGGGGGAGGGGGCTTTCTGGAGCACTAGTATGTGTGTTGTGGGTCAAAGGGACTGGTTTCCAGAGGGCTAGTAAGGACATTGTGGGATTCTTGGGTTGGCAGCTAAGTCACTCTGGCCAGGCAGCATTTTAGAACCAATAGAGACACTTTTTGCATGCATTTTAGAACAATAGACACTTTTTGAAAGCATTTTAGAACCAATAGACACACTTTTTGCAAGCATTTTAGAACCGACACTTTTTGCAAGCATGTTAGAACCAATAGAGATACTATTTGCAAGCATTTTAGAACTAATAGAGACACTATTTGCAAGCATTTTAGAACCAATAGAGACACTTTTTGCAAGCATTTTAGAACCAATAGACACTTTTTTCAAGCATTTTAGAACCAATAGACACCTTCTGCAAGCATTTTAGAACCAATAGACACCTTCAGCAAGCATTTTAGAACCAATGGAGGCACTCTTTCAGCAAGCATTTTAGAACCAATAGACACTTTTTGCAACCGTTTAGAACCAATAGACACTTTTTGCAAGCATTTTAGAACCAAGACACTTTTTGCAAGCAATTTAGAACCAATAGACACTTTTTGCAAGCAATTTAGAACCAATAGAGATACTTTTTGCAAGCAATTTAGTACCAATACACACTTTCTGCAAGCATTTTAGAACCAATAGAGACACTTTTTGCAAGCATTTTAGAACCAATAGAGATACTTTTTGCAAGCAATTTAGTACCAATACACATTTTCTCAAGCATTTTAGAACCAATAGACCCTTTCTGCAACCATTATAGAACCAAAAAATACACTTTTTGCAACCATTTTAGAACCAATAGACATTTTTTGCCACCTTTTTAGAACCACATTGAGGGCACTCACAGTCGAGTAGACATGTGTTCAGTGCTATTCAGAGCTCAGAGAGACTGAGTGAGGCACACCACTGGCTTCCTCCATATTGCAGAGACTTAGTGAGGCACACCACCTCCTGGTTTTATAGTCCCTCCCCCTCCCTCCAGCAGGGGCAGAAGAGAGAATGGGGAATATGTTAAAAACAGTAATATCTCTCTGATTTTTCATCGATGGGAAAAATCCTCTGGTCCTGGAAAGCGGAGGAGGGCTCTGAGCAAGGTGGCCAAATATAACGGCCGTAGGTGGCGGCGTTCTCTCAGAAATCGCAGCACAGCGAGCCAAAAGCGGTCAAGATCAGACTTTTAGTAATATAGATAGATAGATAAGCCAAATGCAGGCAGGTGGGACTAATATAGATGGGGCATGTTGGTCGGAGTATGTAAGTCGGGATGAAGAGCCCGTTTCTATGCTGTACCATGACAACATCTCTTCTCACAATTACTTCCTGAAATAATATTACACATGCCTTTGCCTTTTGCCACTACACTATCTTGTCCGCAAACCCTGTAGCCGGGAATGGTGCGCAGCTAATCCATACCTGTGCTCTCATATTAGCTATATCACACATTTATCTCTCTGCCTATTCCCTCATCTCATGGAACTAGCTCACATTGATATCTTGGTTGGCACTGACTGGTTGAGCAAAAGGGGCTGTTTCCATGATGTATAGCTCGATGACACAATGGTTCACCAGACTTCCTTGCAATTGATGCACTTTTTAGCACTGCCAAGCTGCTTTGCTGCCTTTTTCCAGCTTTTCTTAACAATCTGCCCTCAAAACTTTCCACTAATTCTTTGCTTTCCATGTATAATTCTTGCCGATCCTGATGGGGTAAATTGGGAATGATGTGCAAATGGAGCCAGACGTGGGAGAAACAGATAATAAAGTCAGAGAATCAGACAGCATGGAAACTGGACCAAGATGTTCCATCTACACTAGTTCCATCTAACCAAATTTGGCCCATATCCCATGAGCCTGTCTAAACATTGTTATGTTACCTGATTTAATTGTTTCCGCTGGCAGGTCGTTACATATTCCCACAAACCGTTTTATGAAAAAGTTCTTATTAAATCTTTCCTTTCTCTCCTTGATTTCACCACTCTGAGTAAAAGGCTCTGTGCATTTACCCTATCTGTATCCAATTAGCCTATTATTCGGAACCTTATTAAAGGCCTTGCTGAAGTCCACAGACAACATCTATGTCCTTGCTCTTATCAACCTTTGTGGTTGCTCCTTCAAAAAATTCTATGACATTCACAAGACATGTACAAAACCATGTAGACTATCCCTAATAAGCCCTGTTTATCCAAATGCATTTATATCTTATCCCTCAGAATCCTCTCCAGTAACTTACCTACCATAGATGTTAGGCTCACTATTGTTTCCATAGTTTCCAGCTTTTTCCATGCAGCCCTTCTTAAATAAAGGCACAGTATTAGCCACCCTTCAGTTATCCGGCACCTTACCCATATTTAATGATGTCTCATACATCCTTTAACGTTCCTTCTGATAATAGTCTGCTTGCCGTAATGGGAAGAAATTTCAAATTTGTCACCAGCTCTTATGTCCTATTTCATTCCACAACAAAACTTTAATTTCTTTTTAAACATTTTCTCCATCCTTTTCAGACCAATCCAACTCACTATCCTCTGGACAGCCTTGGAAATATTCCCTTAATTTTAATGTATTGTTTAATTAGCCTGCTGATTCCTTTGGAAATAATTGAACAATTTTCCGTTTGCAGTTTTGTTGCCCTTGCTACCAATCCAACATTAAATCACAAACTGGAATATCCTCCAGATAAAAATGATGAGAAACCTACCTGCATCTTAACACCAATTACCACAGAGTTCAGATCCTTGTCAAGTTCTTTCAGTACAGTTAGCTTCTTTAGTGTGAGGCTGCACAATCTGGAAGAGATGAACAGGAATTATTTACAGTTAAACAGGCATTTTATTCAGGCATATATCCTGGAAACTATAGTCCAGTAAGCCTGATGTCTGTGGCAGGAAAGTTACTGGCGAGGATTCTGAGGGATGAGAAATACAAGAATAGATCGAGGAGAGTAGGTATATAGGTCCTTGAAAGTGGTGTCACAGGTAGATTTAGGGTGGTCACTAGCTTCATTAGTCAGCATATTGAGTATAGAAGTTGGGATGTTATAATATAGTTATGTATAGTCAGTTATAGTATAGTTAGTTGTGTTCAGTTTTGGTCACCTTGCAATAGGAAAGATGTTGTTAAGATGGAAGAGTGCAAAGAAAATTTATAAGGATGTTGGCAGGACTCGAGGGCCAGAGTTATACGGAGCGATTGGACAGGCTAAGACTTTATTCCTTGAATCGTAATCGGTACGCAGGAGGATGAGGTGTGATCTTGGAATGGAATACTTTATTGTCACATGTGACTAGACACAGTGAAATTCTTTGCTTTCATACCCACCGTATACAAATAGCAGCCACCCACGGTGCTGACAAAGTTACAAAGCACACAGGCACCCCCTTTTGTTCTCCCCCCATATCGGTTCCCCCACGCCGGGTCCCCATTGTCCTTTGTTCCTTCCCCCCCCCCCCCCCCATTGTCCATTATTCTCACCCCACCTCCCTCGCAGAAGTCCCCCCATTGATCTTATAGAGGTGTATAAGACCATGAAAGGAATAGATGAGGTAGAGTCCTTTACCCTGAGTAGGGGACTCAAGAACCTGAGGACGTAGGTTTAAGGTGAGGGGTGGAAAGATTTAATAGAAACCTGAGGGGCAATGTTTTCACACAGATCGTGGTGAATATACAGAATGAGCTGCCAGATGGACGGATATGGATCACATGCAGGCAGAGGATATTAGTTGATCTTGGTATTGTCTTCAGAACATATATTGTGTGTCAAATGGTCTGTTCATGTGCTATTCCCTGGCAGTGTATTCCAGATTTTAAGATATTATGGGAATCACCAGGTCCACTGCTCCACTCCTCATGTCATTTTTGTCTCCATTGTCAATCACTTTAAATTCATATCTTCCTGTACCTGATCAAGACACCAATGGGAACAGTACCTTTGTTAGTTTAGTTTAGTTTAGAGATACAGCGAGGAAGCAGGCTCATCGGCCCACCAAGTCCATACTGACCAATGATCAACCGTGCACTAGTTCTGTTCTACACACTAGGGATAATTTACAGCAGCCAATTAACCTACAAACGTCTTTGGAATGGGGGAGGAAACCGGAGCACCCAGAGCAAACCCACACGGTCACAAGGTGACTCCACACAGACCGGAGGTCAAGATCGAGCCTGGGTCGCTGGGACTGCAAGGCAGCAACTCTGCCGCTGCGCCACTATGTAACCCTTTGTGTTTCACGAACAACTCCTGCATCTCCAATCGATCCTCATAAGGCCTAGTCCTAGAATTATTCTGGTAAATCCTTTCTGCGATAGCTTGAAAACCTTCACATATGTCCTGATGTGTGGTGCCCAGAATTGAACACGGTGGCGAAGCGATAGAGTTGCTGCCTTACAGCGCCAGAGACCCGGGTTCAATCCTGACTATGGGTGCTTGTCTGTACAGACTTTGTACGTTCTCCCCGTGGCTTGCATTGGTTTTCTCCGAGATCTTCAGTTTCCTCCCACACTCCAAAGACGGACATGTTTGTAGGTTAATTGGCAAGGTCTAAATGTAAATTGTCCCTAGTGTGTGTCGGATAGTGTTAGTATGCGGGGATCGCTGCTCGGAACGGACCCGGTGACTGAACGACCTGATTCTGAGCTGTATCTCTGAACAAAACTAAAAATATCTCCAAACTAAACTAAAATTAAACAAAGAATAGTGAGATTACAAAGTGCAATCGGTGTGGCGCTTAGGACAGTGGTATGTTTGTCCTACAGGATGTGGGACATCGGCAAATCTTCCAGTGTCCCTGTAGACTGCATGTTCAATGCAGTCCTGAGAATACATAGATTAATATCTAGGTCAATGAAATCCTGATTCAGAGGACATCTGGTGTTTTCTGGTTTTATAAATTTGTTCATTTAGAGAAATTCAGGTCAGTGTAATCCTGATCTTTGTCCTCTTGCCATCTGAGCTCTTTGGTTGAACATATCTGATCCTCGTGAAGTATATTGGTATTTGTTATTGTCATGTGTACCAAGATACAGTTAAATCGTTTGTTTTGTGTGCTATCTGGGCAAATCACACCATACATGAGTACATCAGGTAGTGCTAAAGAGAAAATGAACAGAGTGCAGAATTTAGTGTTATAGCTACAGAGAAACTGCTGATAAACAAAATACAAAGGCTGCTGCATGGTAGATAGAACATTTGGAATTCATCCCGAGCATGTGACCCCTGTACACTCGCATCCGTGTCATGAGTGGTCCCAGCACTGAACCCAGATCTGTACTTGTCCTGAGCGATTTCTTCTAGAACGCAGCCCCTTGGGAGGAAACAATTATCTGAAGGCACAAGGAAGACTTGCACTTCTGGCGTACCTTTCAAAGGTTCAAGACCTCAACTCTAAATGAATGTTTACTGTTGCAATGTAGGAATCTGTGCACAGCAAGCTCCCACAGTGTGATGATGAACAGTTAATAAACTTTTAGGAGTAGTTGAGGTATAAATATTATCTTCAATACACCAAGGGAAGTTTCCCAGTATACAGTAACAAGATGTGAACAAGGCATAATTTGATGAAACATTATAAACAATTGCCAAATACAATGCTACCACAAGCACTTAGTCAGAACAGAGTTTGGCAAACATTTATTTGAAGCAATGCAACTGATAAAAAACTTTCTTGGCAGCCGGTGGCGTCATTCATTGTGATGAAAAGTAAAGGGTCCAAGAAAAGAAGCAGCCAGGAACAATTCCAAACATGCTTAAAGCCCTGTCCCACGGTACGAGTTCACTCCAAGATCTCTCCCCAGTTTGCCTGATTCAAACTCAGAGATTTACGGTAATGGCCACTCGTCGGTACTCGGGGCGCTTGTGGACATTTTTCAACATGTCCACGAGAGCTCCACGAATGTTGAAAAATCTTCACCAGTCTTCCCGTGCTTACCTGCCGTTAGCGAATCTTCCAGAGTACCTGCCGTTAGCGTTACGAGCCGCTAAGAGACGTCCCCGAGCTCCGACGTACCCGCTACGTTCATTCTCCGTGCTTACCACGAGTTTCTTTTTTTTTTAAACTCGGGTGAGCTCTTGGAATGAACTCGTACCGTGGGACAGGGCTGTTAGGATGGTGGTGGGAGGTTGTTTGTAGATGAGCAGAAATTGTGAAGTATTTTGTTTTCTAAACCCTGCAATCTTTTTAATATAAAAATATCCCAAGATTGAAATTACACAGAAAGCCTCATGGAAAGGATGCAAGAATCCACCCCTGGCAAAGAAAACACAGTTAATAAAGATAGATAAATATTGAGGGTTGCCCACTGTGAGTTCCAGCTTGAAGCCTGTGTAATGAAGATTGCAAAGCTGATCCTGTCTTCAACAAATGTTACTTAAAAGTAAGCTTAATCCATTGGGATCTAATACTAATATTGAAAGAAATTGAGAAACTTTCAAAGGAGATGGATTCAAATTTTACATGATTCAAAGGAAATAGAGACTGAAAGAACAACATGCAGCAAATAAATTAGTTTAGAGCATGCAGGAAAGTTTGTAAAATGCGAACTTTGATTTCTTGTAACCACATTAACGCCACAGTCAAGAAAGCACACCAATGGCTCTATATCCTCAGAATGCCAAGGAAACCCAGCATGGCTCCAATGACGTACCAATTTCAACACACGCACCATAGAAAGTATCCTGGAGATGTATCGCAGCTTGGTATGGCAACTCTTCTGCCCAAGACCACAAAACATTGCAGAGTTATGAACACAACCCAGTCCAGCATGCTAACCAGCCTTCCCCATTGATTCACTCTACACCACACAGCCATGGGAAAGCAGCCAACATAATCAATGACCACTCACACCTTCTCTCTTTTCCCGTCGGACAGAAAATACAAAACCTTACAAGCACATATCACCCGATTCAAGAACACTCTCTCCCCCACTTTGATCAGACCCTTGAACAAACCTCTCACACGCGAAGGATGAATTCCCAATTTTATATCCACCATGCAGCGGACCATCAGCACTTTCTTGGTAACTATAACAAAAAAAACTGCACTCTGTTTATTTTCTCTTTAGCACTACCTGATGTACTTATGTACTGTGCCCTCCACCATGTTTGTGACAAAGACCCATCATTTATTTATTTGCCTCTGTACTCCACAATTTGAGATATGCAATAGAAAAAAAATCACATGTGGCTAAAGTGCACATTGTCAGATTTTATGAAAGGCCATTTTTATACATTTTAGTTTCACCATGTAGAAATTACAGCAGTGTTTATACATAGTCCTCCCATTTCAGGGCACCATAATGTTTGGGACACATGGCTTCACAGGTGTTTATAATTGCTCAGGTGTGTTTAATTGCCTCCTTAATGCAGGTATAAGAGAGCTCTCAGCACCTAGTCTTTCCATCACCTTTGGAAACTTTTATTGCAGTTATCAGCGTGAGGACCAAAGTTGTGCAAATGGGAGTCAAATAAGCCATTATGAAACAGAGAAACAAGAATAATACTGGTAGAGACATCAGCCATACCAAAATCAACTGTTTGGAACACCATTAAGAAGAAAGAGAGCACTGGTGAGCTTAGTAATCGCAATGGGACTGGCAGACCAAGGAAGACCTCCACAGCTGATGACAGAAGAATTCTCTTTATAATAAAGAAAAATCCCCAAACACCTGTCCGACAGATCAGAAACACTCTTCAGGAGTCAGGTGTGGATTTGTCAATGATCACTGTCCGCAGAAGTCTTCATGAACCGAAATACAGAGGCTACACTGCAAGATGCAAACAACTGGTTGGCCACAAAAATAAGATGGCCTGGTTATAGTTTGACAAGTTTTAAAAGAGAAACCACACTTCTGGAAAAAGATCTTGTGGACAGATGAAACGAAGATTAACATATCACAGTGATGGCAAGAGCAAAGTATAGAAGAGATAAGGAACTGCCCAAGATCCAAAGCACACCACCTCACCTGTGAAACACAGTGGTGGGGGTGTTATGGCCTGGCCATGTATGGCTGCTGAAGGTACTGGCTCACTTATCTTCATTGATGGTGCAACTGCTGATGGAAGTAGCATAATGAATTCTGAAGTGTACAGACACATCCTATCTGCTCAAGTTCAAACAAATGCCTCAAAACTCATTGGCCAGCAGTTCATTCTACAGCAAAACAATAATCCCAAACATACTGCTAAAGCAACAAAGGAGTTTTTCAAAGCTAAAAAAATGGTCAATTCTTGAGTGGCCAAGTCAATCACCCAATCTGAATCCAACTGAGCATGCCTTTTATATGCTGAAACGAATATTAGCTCTCAAAACAAGGATAAGTGAAAGATGGCTGCAATACAGGCCTGGCAGAGCATCACCAGAGAAGACACCCAGCAACTGATGATGTCCATGAATCGCAGACTTCAAGCAGTCATTGCATGCAAAGGATATGCAACAAAATACTAAACTTGACTACTTTTATCTACATGACATTGCTGTGTCCCACACATTATGGTGCCCTGAAATGGGGGGGGACTATGTATAAACACTGCTGTGAAACCGAAATGTATAAAAATATCCTTTAATAAAATCTGACAATGTGCACTTTAACCACATGTGATTTTATTCTATTCCAAATCTCAAATTGTGGAGTACAGATGGTGCAAATAAATAAATGATGGATCTTTGTCCCCAAACATTATGGAAGCACTGTAGACATTAATCTATGTATTTTCAGGACTGCATATGCAGTCAACAGGGACACTGGAAGATTCGCTGATGTCCCACATCGTGTAGGACAAACATACCGCTGTCCTAACAGCCGTACCAATTGCACTTTGTAATATTACTATTATTAGTTTCATTTTAGTTTTGTTTAGGGATATAGTGCGGAAACAGGCTGTTCGGCCCTCTGAGTCCGCACTGACTAGCAATCCCTGCATACTAATTCTATCCTACACACATTAGGGACAATTTACAATTATACCAAACCTGTACTTCTTTGGAATGTGGGGGAAACCATTGATCTCGGAGAAAATCCACAGGTGACGGGGAGAACGTACAAACTCCGTACAGACAAGCACCCGTACCCGGCAGGCTCGAACCCAGGTCTCTGGCGTTGTACGGCAGTAGCTCTACCGCTACGCTACCGTGCCGCCCCAGATCTCTTCTGATACAGCATAGATACAGCATTGAAACAGACCTGTCGGCCTGCTGAATCCACACCGTTCACAGTAGTTCTATGCGATCCTATTTTCTCATCCACTCTCTACACATTAGGGGCATTTTATTAACCTACAAATCCACAGGTCTTTGGGACGTGGCAGGAACCGGAGGAAACTCACACAGTCATAGGGAGAGTTTCCTATGCAAACTCCACACAACCAGCACCTGAGATCAGGATCAAACCCAAGTCTTTGGCGCTGTGAAGCAGCAGCTCTAACTGCTGCCCTACTGTGTTCTTGGCCTGATACTTGGACACAATGAACATTAATTTGTATGGACCTTAATATATAATATTAATATATAAATATATTATTTGTATTTGTATTAATTTCCAATGTGATCCCACCACCAGTCACATCTTGCCAACCCCATCCTTTTCCTCCCTCCTTAGAGCCCGCTCCCTTTGCAACTCCTTGGTTCGCTCCCTTATTTCCCTTCCCATCTACACCAGCCTCTCCTCAGGTTCTTTCCCCTGCAACCGCAAGAGGTATAACACCTGTCCCTATACCTCCTCCTGTACCTTGAACCAGAGATCCCAGCGGTCCTTCCAGGTGAGATTGAGATCCACATGCACCTCCTCTAACTTCATCTATTGCATCTGGTGTTCCTGATGTGGCCTCCTGTACATCAGCAAGACCAAGCATAGACTTGCCAACCATTTCACTGAACTCGGTCCTCAAGATCTTACTGGATCTCCCAGGTGCTAACAATTTTAACTGCTCTTCCCATTCCCAAACTGACGTTTCTATCCTGGGTCTCCTCCTTTGCCAGAGTGAGGTCACAGGTAATCTGGAGGAACAGCACCTCATATTCCGCTTGGGTAGCTTACAACCCAATGGTATGAACATTGAATTCTCCAATTTTAGGTAACTGCAAACCTTCCCTCTTTCTTTTTCCCCCCCTCTCCCCCTTGGCCCTCAACTGTACTTGCATCCATTTCCCCCACTCCCCCCTCTCTTTCCGACTATGCTACTTCCTCTAGCTTCACAATTCACAACTCTTCCATCCTTTTATCTCACACCTTCTGTCTTTTCATCTCTGGTCTTTGTCCAACCATCTGCCTATCAACCCTCCCTCCCCTCCGACCTGTATTCACCTATTAGGTCTGAAGAAGGGTCTCGACCCGAAATGTCACCCATCCCTTCTCTCCAGAGATGTTGCTGTACTACAGAGTTAATCCAGCATTTTGTGCCTATCTTTTGAGCACCAAGGCAAATTCCTTGTATGTGAATATTTGGCCAATAAACTTACTTACTTACGTACTATCTTTACCTTTTACTTGCCAGGCTTTGTTCTGCCCCTCCTCTCTTCCAGCTTTCTCCCCCCCCCCCCATCCACCATGAGCCCCAATTCGAAACATCACCTATCCATGTTTTCCAGAGATGCTATCTGACCCATGAGTTACTCCACCACGTTGTATTTTATTTTATAAACCAGCATCTGCAGCTCCTTGCTTCTACTTCTGAATTCGCATGGAAGTGACTTTTTCAAACTTTCACGGAAATATCTCACAAAAAAATGTGCAAGATTTACCCATCTTCATTGTTATATGGTAAAACCCTGGCCTGATTTTCTGGAGTGAAATTCCTTGCAATGAACTCACAGCTGGGCACTCTCTGTAACTGACCACATAAATGGCTTCAATCTGTCAGATCTCTATAGGGCAACATTTAGTTTGACCTTTAAGAAAAGCTGAATAAATATCTGAGATGGCTTTTCTGTAATGAAAGGGGTTCATGAATAGTGGAACCATCTCTAATGCAGTTTTCTGCTCTGTTGATTAGTGTCAATTTCATTTTAGCACAAGGTTTTAGCAGCATTTTCACAAAGTAGCTTAATCTATTGACAGTTTTGTTCACATTCTGCAGCAATTGAGCGTGTTTGAATAGTAATTCGCACAGAGGTACAATTCTTGGTCTACGGATTTAATTCCTGTTGACCCAGCAACTACTAGACATCAGGTAGTTAAAAGACAGCAGTCTTTTTTCTAACAATCCCACGCCATATCTATGAATTACACTTTGCCTTGATTCACAAAGGAGTTGAACGGTTTGACGTCTGCCTCCTCCTTTTTGTCCATTCTTGATCAGGCAGCTAAAAGGATTACGCTACAGGTTTGATCATATATACTTATCCACTCCATTTCCCAACCCCCCTCGCCAACACCACCACTGATTTTCTATTCAAACACCATTTACTCTCCTTCCACAAACACAATAGGAACAAGATGGGTTTTTTTTTTACAGAATATTGGCTAGAATGTTTTCTTCAGCTACCAAGGGCAGAGTAAATTGTGGTTCTTTTCATTGCTGTTATTGGAAACTTGCAAAATGGCTGCCGGTAATTTAGTAACAATCACTATGTATTTTGACCATCTTTAAGATTCCAGGGAACTCTATATATCATTTTTCTTTTATGTCAATAATTTTAATTTCTGTTATGTTAAGAATCTTTGATATTCTGTAGTCACTGCCATCAGTATTTCACTGTCAGTTAAGTGCTAACATTTGAGAGATTTAGTAAACAGCAGCAAACTCATTCTTTCCTGTACACCATGCCTCTTCATGTTAATCTATACACTGCTGGAAACTGAGAGGAAGGCAGCACAATTTGAGGATTTTTCACACCGATTTCAAACCACTGCACAGTTTCTCAACCCTTCAAAAACACTGAATCTTCAACAATGCTACAAAGTAAAATGATGGCAGCATTTCCTACCATGTACTAATGAAATACTGGGTTTTAACCAAATTAACAATTGTTAGAAACTGACATTTGCATAAGCAGAAAGGCATATTGGAATGATGCCTGCCTATATAATCCTCTTTCTGTGTGGATTGAAGTTTTAACAGCTGGGAGAGAATCAGCAGAATCACATAAAGGGCTGACTTTGTACTAATCTGCATCCAATGTCAACACACAGCCTGCTTACAGTGTGAGGAATTGATTTTATGACTAACATGCAAATCAGTTCAAGCTTCATCATGAAGCTTCTAAAACAAGTCAGACTGCATCATAATCAAACAGCACAGAAACAGACCACTATTTCCCCGTTTACAATGTAGATGTTTTTTTAATTTGTTCTGTTAAAAAAAATGTTAATCTGTACTGGTCATCAAGCATTTTCCAATTTTACCATCAATGTCACACGTTGAAAAATATTCACTGTACTCCATTGATCCTTATTAAATGTCAGGAAGCACTGCTCTGATTGAGAGAGAGCCCAGCTACACATACAATTTGGAGGTAGACAAAAGTGCTGGAGAAACTCAGCGGGTGCGGCAGCATCTATGGAGCGAAGGAAATAGGCGACGTTTCGGGCCGCTGAGTTTCTCCAGCACTGTTGTCTACCTTCGATTTTCCAGCATCTGCAGTTCCTTCTTAAACAACATATCATTTGGACGCTGGTACCTTATTCGACATAGTGCAATGTTACTCACTGACTTCTCATAGAGTTGCCGAACTAGGTCATGATGTAACTAGTCAATATGCTCTCTATTGTACCGAAGTTTAGTCTGAAGAAGGGTCTTGACCCGAAACACCACCCATTCCTTCCCTCCCTGACCCGCTGAGTTACTCCAGCTTTTTGAAACTATCTTTAGTTTAGTTTAGTTTAATTTAGCGATACAGCGTGGAAACAGGTCCTTCAGTCCACCAGCTCCGCACCGACCACCGATACAATTATACCAAGCCAATTAACCAACAAACCTGTGCGTCTTTGGAGTTCAAGAGAGATTTCATCGACATACTGAACCTCCTCAATCTTCAAAGGAAGTAGAGGTATAGTTAGTCTTTCTTTATGATTGCATCAATATGTTGGGCCTGTGACAGGTTTTCAGAGACATGCAGATGAAGCATATGAAGCTATGGACTCTCTCCACCACTGACCCGTCGATGAAGACAGGTTCACGGATCATCGGCATTCCTCATCTAAAGTCAACCATCAGTTCCTTTGGTGTTACCGATGTTGAGAGCAAGGTTGTTGTTCTGGCACCATTCATTCGAAAGGTTAATCTCCCTCGTATACTCTGACTCACCAATATCCGTTATTCGCCCAACAACAATGGTGTCATCAGCGAATGTAACCATTGGCAATGGTTATCGAGGAGGACGTGTGTGGCAATACATACTAATTGTATTCTGTTGATGAGGAAGTTGAGGATTCAGTTGCAAAGGAATGTATAGAAACCATCTGAGCTTGGTGACCCGGCGCGGCCTGTGGACTTTAGGAGCCGCGGACTCCGGTAGGAGGGGGCCGACATGGGGTCCAGGCCGTTGAGGACGTCCTCCAGCCCCGACGTCGGACTTACATCACCCCGGGGAGCGGGCCTGAACATCGGGCCGCCCGTAGCGGCGACTGCAGGGGCTCGGGGAGGCCCCGACCACGGGGGAACATTAGGGGAAGAGACTGACTTTGGTGCCTTCACTTTACAGTAGGAAAGAGACTGACTTTGGTGCCTTCACAGTAGGAAATTTTGATCCTGCTGTGGGGGGATGTTTTATGTTGAATCCTATCTACTCCATGTTGTGTTCTATATTTTTAATGTATGGTGATTTAATTTTGCTGTGCCAATTGGCACATGTGACAAATAAATGCATCTTATCTTATCATATCTTACTAGTTTGGAGGGGGATGATGGTGTTGAACACCAAACTGTAGTCTATATGCAGGGTGGAGAGCCAGTGAGATCACATCCTCTGTTGATCAATTGTGGCTGTAGGCAAATTTTAGGTATTCGGTTCTTGCTGAGCTAGTTGTTATGTGCCATAACCAACCTCTCAAAGCACTTCATTACCACGGACGTAAGTGCCAGCGGTCTGTTGTCATTGGGAAGCTCAGAACTCGAGTTTCACTGTATCTTAATTGGTACACGTGACAATAAAATACCTTTGAACAAGGTAATGAGAGGTTGAAGATGTCGGCGAAAACTCCAGCTGGTTGGTCTGTGCCGGTTTTGAGAATGTGACCAGGTACACGATCAGGTGCAGACGCTTTCCGAGGATGCACCCTCCTCAAGAGACCCATAAGCCTCCTCAGTGAAGGAGCAAAAGCAAGACATGTTCAGTCCCAAGGCACTGCCAGAGGATAAGAGATGAGAATGGTGGCCCAAGGGTGATCAAAACTGAACACAATATTCCAAATGTAGCCTCATCAACAATTTTTTTTAAATTATTTTTTAAATATATTTTTTATTTTTTATTTTTCTGCCCCCGTTATGTACTACGTTTGCATAGTCACATATTCTGTTGTGCTGCAGCAAGTAAGAATGTCATTATCCCATCCGGGACATATGATAATAAAACAATCTTGACTTGATGCTTGATCTTGTAGAACTCTTATAACATCCCCACTTCTATACTCAATATTCTGACTGATGCAGGTAAATGTACCAAAAGCCTTCTTGACCACCCTATCTACCTGTGACACCACTTGAACTAATGAACTATGTACCTGCACTCCTAGACCCTTGTTCTACAACACTTCCCAGGGCCTGTCATTTATTGTGTAGGCCGTGCCCCGATTTGATTTCCAAAAATGCAACACCTCACACATTAAACTCCATTGACCATTCCTCACCCCACTTGCCCAGCTGATCCAGATCCTGCAGTAAATGTTGATAACTATCTTTGCTCAATACGATAACAACCACTTTAGGGTCATCTGCAAGCTTACTAATTATACTTTCTAGATTCTCATCCAAATCATCCATATAGACCACATACACATGGTTCCAGCACTGACCCGAGGCACACCAAACCATATTCACAAAAAGCAAGAAAAATCTAATCCAGTCAATGCACTCTCATTCATGAGCACAGTGCGGGAGACAGTGATGAAGTTGTACTCACTCACCAACAACCTGTTGATATGAATTTCACCTGGACCCTAGTCTCTGGACTTCATTAAAAACACAAGGATTCAAGGCAATTTTAGGATGGAACTGCTTAACCTGTGATCCACGATTCATATCTTTATCTATCCCTTATAATTTTCATCAAATGCTGGCCACATGTCAATGAAAGTGAGGAAACATGCAGCAGCAAATCTTGGTTTTAAGGTAAAGGTTTGAACAGTTGAGTGCATTCATCTAAACTATGGCATCACTCACGTTGGCAATGCAGCACAAGAAAGGGAGCTCAGTGCTGAGTCTGAATATTATTGTTCTGACCGAGTTTGAACATCCTTCATACAGGAAATGCTTAACAACTGTGCGTCAATTTATTAAAGGTAGTTTAGCACATTTTCTGGGTATAGAATTAATTGAAATAAAAGTGAAATTATGCCTATAACTGGAATAAAATTAAATATATTAGAACAATTCCCACTTAAAATAGTCACGGATAAACTCAAATATCTAGGAATTAATGTATCTAAGTCCTATAACTGTCTATTTCCTATAACTGTCTATTTAAATATAATTACCCTCAATTATTAAATAAACTAAAAATATATATTTTATATTGGAAAACACTACCTATATCAATGATCGGTAGAATAAATGCTATAAAAATGATATTTTTGCCACAATTGTTATATTTATTTCAAGCCATCCTTTTATATCTCCCTAAAATGTTTTTTAAAAAAATAGATACTTTGGTTAATAGTTTTATTTGGGACTATAAAAATCATCGAATAAGTAAAAAACATCTATGTAAATCTAACATAAATGGTGGACTAGCACTACCAAATTTCTTATATTATTTCTGGGCAGTTCAGATTAAGAATATGAATTTTTGGTTGGTAAATTTAGATCATGAGCCAAGCTGGCTAAAGATGGAAAAGGAAGACTGTTTGCCTTTTGATGTAGGTTCGATTCTTTTTGCCCCAAGGGAAGTGCAAAAAAAACGTATGGTGATAACCCTATAATTCATAGCAATAGACGTATTTGGAAACAAATAGTTAAGACCCTACATATGGATAATTTGTCACTTTGTTTGCCAATTATGAATAATCCTTTGTTTAGGCCCTCTGTATTGGACAAGGGGTTTAGACACTGGAATGATTTAGGAATTAAAAGGATAGAACACCTTTATAAGAAAGGAAAATTTATTTTATTTCAAGAGTTATCAGATATCTATGGATTGCAGTCAAATAACATATTTAGGTATTTACAAATTAGAAACTATATTAAGTCAAATACGCAAGTATAAAAATAGAAAACCAGGATTATTAGATGAATTGTTTAATAAACACCCAAATGCAGAAAAATTAATAGCGTATATATACACAATACTATTTTGGATAGGGAAATCCCAACTTCGGAAATATATCGACAAACATAGGAAAATGAAATAGGTTTATCTATAACGAAGGAAATTTGGGAAGAAAGCCTACAACGTATACATCGTTGCTCATTAAATGCTAGACATATATTGATACAATTTAAGGTATTACACAGATTACATTATTCAAAAACGAAATTAAATAGAATTTATTCTAACATTTCTTCTATTTGTGATAAATGTCAGAACTTGGAAGCTAACTTAACTTAGTTTTGTAACATGTATAAAACTCAATTATTATTGGACAGAAATCTTTAGCGTTATCTCTGAAGTTCTTAAAATTAAACTGGACCCAGATCCAAAATTAATAATATTAGGAGTTCCGGATTCAAATCTAATATTAACAGTAAACCAAAGAAATTTCTTGGATTACTGTTTGATAATAGGGAAAAAATTAATATTGAAATTTTGGAAGGGAACATTATCCCCCACAATTAAAATGTGGACAGTGGAAATGTTGGAGACGTTGCATTTGGAAAGAATCAGATTTGTCCTAATGGACAAATACGAACACTTTGAACAGATATGGTCTCCATATACAGAATATTTGAAGGGGTAGCTGTTCTTGGCATCACAACTCAATGGGTACCCGTCAGGATTAGATGAAAATAATTCTGTTTTTTTTTTATTTGCATACATGTCTCTATTGATATCGCTATTTGAAATTGTGTTATTCACTATTAAGATGTGTACTATAATCTCTTTATAGATATATATATATATATATATATAATATATATATATAATACTTTGTTTTAATTAAATATATATAACAAGAATATGTACCTATATATTTTTTCTCCTCTTTCTCTCTCTATATAATCAAAATTATTATTTAATCACCATTCTTATTGATTAAAATCTATTCTTTTCTTTTTCTTCTTTCTAAAAAATAGAAGTTTATAAGAATTATTCGTAACATTCGTATACTTATTGAAATATGTTGGTTGTGTATTTGAAAAGTTGTTATACCGTTGTTATGATGGATTACTTCTAATAAAAATATTATTACAATTTATTAAAGGTGAGATAATGTTTTAGAATGAGTGAAACCCCCAGCAGTGCCAATAAATTACAAAACAGTATGGTACCCGTCCAGTGATGAAATCCTAGTCTAGGAATACTTTCCTGCCTTATTTACTCTAGTTATTCAACAGCTATTTTTCACCAGGAACAAAATCCCTAAATGACCAGGTAAAATCATACATTGTCCCATATATTTGAGATAATACAGCAAGCTGAGAAAGTGGTTGCGGTTGGGGTAAACTGCTCTATCCGATCGGACTAAGAAAGGTCGGGACCTGAAATATCATCAGTTCATTCCCTCCACAGATGCTGCCATACCATAGGAAGTGAACGGCAGCACAGTAGCACAGCAGTAGAGTTGCTGCCTGACAGCGTCAGAGATCGAGGTTCAATCCTAACTACGGAGTTTGTATGCTCTCCCTGTGACCGCGTGGGTTTTCTCCAGGTTCTCCGATTTCCTTCCACATTCCAAAGACTTGCAGGTTTGTAGGTTAATTGACTTCAGTAAATTATCCCTAGTGTGTAGGACAGAACTAATGTACAGGTGATCATTGGTCGGCGTGGACTCGGTTGGCTGATGGGCCTGTTTCCATGCTGTATGTCTAAACTAAACTAAATTAGTGAGTCTGGCTTGAGTGTTGGGTGGGATCAACCTCTCAACACTTTTGTCTGAACATTGATGCAAAAGCTCCAGGCTTGTCTTTACCAATAACATGCAGTGCCGCACCAGTGATGAAGATGAAATGCTTTTGAGGTCTCCTACACCTATTGGCTGTTTAATGGTGTGCCACCATTCACAACGTGATATGGTGAAATTGTATTTATTAAGTTTGATCCAAGTGTTGAATCGATGTAGTCTCATGGTGTAACTTGACAAGGCTGGCATATCAAAGTCCTGAGGATGTGATCCCTCATTATAGATCCACCTAGTCAGGTGAAACATTCTACCCGCATCCAGTCCGTTTGATCCCCTCACAATAATAAACATTTCAACGAGATCCCCTCGCATCCTTCTGAACTAAGTGGATGACTGCTTTCGCGACCCCAATTCGTCTTCATACTCAGGAATCGATGTGAGATGGCAGGATTGTTCGCCACATTTTCTCTATCATAAGCATATCCTTTCCTCTATCCAAAAAGTCAAGGATTACTGGCCTTAATGACTACAGGCCTGTCGTACTGACCTCTGTAATCAGGAAGACCCTTGAAAGATTTGTGCTGGCCCACCTGAAAAATATCACAAACCCCCTGCTGGACCCCCTGCAGTTTGCATACCAGGCCAATAGATCAGTGGATGACACAGTCAACCTGGGCCTGCACTTCATCCCCCAGCACCTAGACCGCCAGGGGACCTATGCAAGGATTTTGTTTGTGGATTTTAGCTCTGCATTCAACATCTTGTGCCAGAGCTACTACACTCCAAGCTCTCCCAGTTGACTGTGCCTGAACCCCTCTGTCGGTGGATCACCAACTTCCTGAGAGGAAGCAGCATATGAGGCTGGGAAAGCACATCTCAGACCCGCAGACCCTCAGCATAGGAGCACCGCAAGGCTGCGCACTCTCTCCTCTCCTCTGAGTACTCTCTCTACACTAACGACTGCACCTCCACAGATTCCTCTGGCAAGCTTCTGCGGATGACACAACCCTGATTGGACTGATCCAGGATGGGGAGGAATCTGCCTACAGACAGGAAGTGACACAGCTGGCGCACTGGTGCCATCGCAACAACCTGGAGCTCAATGCTCTTAAGACGGTAGAATTGATTGTAGACTTTAGGAGAGCTCCACCTCCCCCCACTCACCATCAACAACACCACAGTCACATCTGTGGTGTCATTTAAGTTCCTTGGAACCATCATCTCCAGGGACCTTAAATGGGAATGAGAAGGATCACTGCCTCAGGCAATGATGGTCCAATTCTATACGTCCATCCTAGAGTCTGTCCTCACCTTCTCCATCATGGTCTGGTTTGGCTCAGCCACCAAGCACGACATCCGGAGGCTGCAGCGTGTCGTTCGATCAGCCGAGAAGATTGTTGGCTGCAACCTTCCCCCCCATTGACAAACTGTACACTGCAAGGGCCAGGAAGCGAGCGGGTAAGATCATCTCTGACCCCTCTCATCCTGGCCACAAAACTCTTTGAAGCACTTCCCTTTGGAAAGCGACTCCGAACTGTCAAAGCCGCCACAGCCAGACATAAAAGCAGCTTTTTCCACAAGCAGTAGCTCTACTCAACAAACAAAAGTCTGTAGCCTCCTTGTGCTCTGGCATTTTATTTAATTCTACACATGTTTAAATTATAATTTTTTATTCTTGTTTACTGTATATCGTGTTGTTACTTGCGAGCAAAGCACCAAAGCAAATTCCTTGTATGTAATACATACTTGCCTAATAAAATTTATTCAAGTCAATATGTAAAGCAACCAAAACTTCAAACATTACATCAGATGAGTTATCAGCAAGGCATTCTTGTTCCTGCAGCAAAACCTCTTGCCATGATAGTCAACATAGAACACAGACCATAGAAGAGTCTAGCACAGGAACAGGCTCTTCAGCCCACAATGTCTGTCCTGAACATGACACCAAGATTAACTAAACTCCGCTTGCACATGTTCCACATCCCTCATTTCCCTGCATATTCATGTGACTATCCAAAAGCCTCTTAAATGCCACTATCGTACCTGCCTCCATCATCACCCCTGGTAGCACGTTCAGTCACCCACCACTCTGTGTGAAAAAGTTGCCCTGCACATCTTCTTTAAAATTTCTCCCTCTGACCATAAAGGTATACCCTTTACTCTTTGACATTTTCATCCTGAGAAAAAAGTTGTGACCTATCTATACGTCTCATCATTTTATATACTTCTATGAGGTATCCCCTCAGCCTGCAATACTCCAGAGAAAACAATCCAAGTTTGTCCAACCACTCCTGCTAGCTAATACCCTTATTTCCGGACAGCATTCTGCTAAATCTCTTCTGTAACCTCTCCAAAGCCTCCTCATCCTTCCTGTATTGGGGAAACCAGAACCGTACACAATACTTCAAATGAGAACTAACCAACGTCCTATACAACGTGACTCCCTGACTCTTATACTCTATACCCCAATCGATGAAGTTAAGCATATTCTCGCTTTCAGGGAGGTATGGACATATACCCAAAGATTCTTCTGTACATTACTGTTGCTATTAGACTTACCATTCATTCTATACATTACTTTCAACCTCCCAAAGTGCAACACCTCACACTTGCTCCAATTAAATACCATGGTTTGGTCCAAGCCAACCATCGATTGACCATTCACACTAGTTCTATGTAAACCCACTTTTGCATCCAATCCCTACACACTAGGGGGCAATTTAGAGCCCAATTTAGAGCCCAATCCAACTGGGGAGGTAACCAAAGCACCTGAAGGAAACCCACAGGATCACAGCACAAATGTGCAAACTCCATATAGATAGCATCCAAAGTCAGGATCGAACCCAGGTATCTGGTGCCATGAGGCTGCGGCACTGACTTATGTAAAAGGACACTAAATCCCTTAACATCGTACTCTGGCTTCCTGTTTCTGCTTCTTCTACTGCTGGATACATGTTTGCTTATTATACTGCATCTTCCATATGTTTGTCTGCTCAACTGGACTGAAAGCTTCTTTGCACCCTCCTTGCATCTGAGAATCCCACCCAGTTTCCTATTGTCAGCAAGCTTAGGAATGCTACATTTACTATCCTCATCAAAACCTGGATATATATGCATTGTGAAAATCTGAGGCTCCAGTACCAATTCCTGCCAGAGGCGCAAGAGTAAGCTCTTTGGGCCTGATTTGCCATTCAAGAAGACCAATGCTGATCTAGCTCAAGTACTGTAACAATATTTAAAAGACATTTGGACTTGTACATGGATAAAAGAGATTGGGAGGGACATGGGTTAAATGTGGGCAGGTGTGGCTAGCATAGATGGGGATATGTTGGGACAAAGGGTCTGTTTCTGTGCTGTATGACTCTGTACCATTTGCTAGCCCTATCCTTTAATAATCAGAATTCTACAAGTTCCCTATTTTGACTGAAATCAATGACTAAGATCCCACAGCCCCGTTTGGTCAGAAATGCGAAAGATTCATCATCTCGGACCGAAGAGAATTCTCAATGCTATAATCCCACATCCAATGCTATAATCCTGACCTTTGGTTGTAGACCCTAGCCAAGGGAAGAGAGCTGGCATAGGTTCAATGGGGAATCTTTTGGAGACGTCATACAGCTCCAGCAACCCAAGCTTGATCTTGAGTTTGGCTATTGTCTCTGTTGAGTTTGACATTCGCTTTGTGACTACGTGGGATTTATCTTGGTGCTCCAGCTTCCTCCCACACCCCAAAGGCTTGCAAGTGGGTTCTGGTTATATTGTCCACAGTGTAGGTGGGTGGCAGAAGAATCAGTATAGAGTCGAGGCATGTGAAGGAATGCTCTGAGAGCTGGCATAGGTTCAATGAACTGAATGCCTCTTTCCGTAGTTAAATTAACCCCACATTAACAATATCTGAAGAAGGGTCTCGGCCCGAAACGTCGCCCATCTCCTTCGCTCCTTAGATGCTGCTGCACCCGCTGAGTTTTCCAGCTTTTTGTGTACCCCACATTAACAATATCAAACCTTGTTTGAATTTTTAGTATGTTTCAATGAAGTCACCTGTCATTTTTTAAACTCTTGGGAGAATCTGAGCCTACTCCAACTCTCCTAAAATTACGCATCATCCCCTTTCCCTCCACCCAGAAAGCCCACACATCAAAGGCTCAGTCTGGTGAATTCTTCAAAAACAAGTATCTCCTTCTCTGGATATAGGTACCAAAATTAAGTATAACACTGAAGGTTCCATGTAATTGAAGTAAGACATGTTGTACTCAAATCCACTGGCAATATGTCCTTTCTGAATAGTCCTGAACGCTTCTAATGGTGTTACATATATGTACATCAGACAAACAGCACATATGAAGGGGGCAAGGGGAGACAATTTTAACATGAAGCCAAGTCATCAATATAAATAATTACGATTACATATTGTTCACTACTAAAATCTTAAAATCAGAATTGCAAGCAATGAATTTGAGAGACATACTGTTCTGAATGTAGAGTGTTGGATACTCCCAGTCCCTCAAGTTCCAACAGGCTTTTTCTCAGTGTTGCAATGGTCACCATTCACATTAAAGCTCTGTAAAATCTGTAGCACAATACCCATTTCCCAGTTAATGGTTACGTGTGGTAAGCCAACAAAAATATGCACCAGGAAAAAAATTCCAGCAAGCATTCATTTATGCAAATCATGTAGTCTAGATTTTGATTGCAGTTTAAAGCTTAGAAATGCAGGATGACCTCCCTCTGGGTGCTACGGTTTCCTCCCACATTCCAATGTTGTGCAGAGTTGTAGGTTGATTGGCTTCCGTAAATTGCTCCTATCGTGTCAGACATGGAACTAGTGCACGGGTGATCAACGGACGGCATGAACTCGGTGGGCTGAAGGGCCAGTTTTCCACGCTGTATGTCTAAACTAAACAAAACCAGACACCTTTATTCATTAGGGTGACGCTAAAAACCTAGGGCCAGTTTTGCCCTTTCGTCTCCTTTATTATTAGTGGTCCTCATTTCCTGCTGCAATTTTACATTAACGTCAGCCTGCACATTGTGCAAGTATTTCCAGAGTTTTATCTACTTAATCCACTGTTGCCAGTAAAACGGTCAAGCGTGTTTAATTGGCATGTGCACCAACAAAAGGGTAATGAAATTATTTTAAAATTCTTTTAAAAAAGGAATATTTGCAATCTAGATCTTTTTGCATAATGCGAGAGCATTCCAAAACACTTCACAGCCAACAAAGTGCATAAACGGAATGGACAGAGCAAACCATTGGTATACAGTGAGGTCCCAGAAACTGTACCATGATAGTGACAGGTAATCTGTTTAATTGATACTGACTGGTAGATAAATATTGGCCAGGCCCTTTGGGAGGACTCCCAGACTCTTCACGAGTGTGCTATGTGGTCTTTGACACCCTACCCGGGGAAGTAACGAGGCTTGTGTTTAACATCTCATCTCGTACAGGGAAGTGTCAGCACAAGAGGGTTTTTAACCCCAAACCCCTTCTGATACAAGATCTAGATTAATTTAATTATTTAACCTTAAATGGAGGGAGTAGAACAGTACCAACAATTCAATTATCCAGGTCTACTGTTTCATATATTCATGGAGATATACAGCACACAAACAGGGACTTCTGCCCAACTCATCCATGCTGTTCAAGATGTCTATCTACACAAATCCCATTTGAGGTTACCCCTCAGCCTCCTTCATGCTAAGAACATCTGTCCCAGTCTATCCAATCTCTCCTTATAACTGAAGCACTCCATTCCAAGCCCAGTATCCTTGTGAATCTTTACTGCAATAATAATCACTGTGCAACTAAGTCCAACAAATTTTCAACTACCTGATCATATTTTGTGAGATTTGTGTGTCCTGGGATTAAAACACTCTCCTCAATTTCCAGCCCAAGCTAAAATGATTTGGTCAAATGTCACCAAAGTTATATTTGGTGAGGATGATAATGGCTAGCCAATATTTGCAAAATCAAACTATTTAAGATTTAGAATTACTTTAGGAAAGGATAGCGTCACAAAGTCACACAGCATGGAGACAGGCCGTTTAATCTACCTTGCATCTACTGGTCATCTATGTTAATCCCATTTCCCAATGGCTTCTATGCCTTGGCATCTCAAGTTTTTATCTAAATTCTAAATGTTTTGAGGTTCTTTGCCACCTCATCAGGCAGTGTATTTCAGATTCTAACAAAGCTCTGGATGACAAAACCAATTCCCATAATCTTCCTACATCCTCTAATTATAGAAATCTCTGCTATGATTCAACCATGGGAGAAGATAGTTCGGTTGTAATCTAGGTACATTCCCCCGAGGGAGGTGGATACATTAATGCAAGAGTTTTGAGATTATCAGAAAGAGGTTAAAATAGAGCAGAATAGAGAAAAAAGACATCCCAAGATAGGACTGATCATACACCAAGCAGAACATCTACAAATCATGGAGGCAGAGGCACTGGCTGAGGTGCTAAATATGTGTCTTTGACAAGGAAGAACATGCGTTTTGAATCTCCAAAAAAGATGTAGTTGAGATTCTGGATGAGTTAAAAATTGTTACAGAAGAAATACTCGAAAGGTTAGCTGCACTTAAAAGTCACCTGATTTAGATGGGATGCATCCTAGGTTGCTGAGGAAAGTAAAGGAGGAAATTCCAGAGGCCCTGGCCATAATCTTCCAAACACCTGTAGATTCAGAGGTAGTGCCTGAGGACTGGAATATTGCAAAAGTTACATCATTGTTCAGAAAAAAGGATGGGGGGGATAATCCCAGTTTCCACAGAACAATAATCAGAGAAAGAACTAACAATCACTTGGACAGATGTGGTTGGTAAGAGCAACCTGGCATAAGCATAAAGCATTTAGAGAATAAATTGCAGGAGCCCTGGCTGAGATATATTTGTGGTTTATATCAACAATTTGGATGAGAATGTATGGCATATTTAGTAAGTTTTCAGGTGACACTAACATTAGGTCCAGGTGAGGTGAAGTGCCGGATCACTGGAGGGTGGCTAATGATAAGCTCCTATTTAAGAAAGGATGCAAGAAAAAGCCTGTGATTTACAGAAATGTGAGCCTAATATCTGTGGGCACTAAGTTACTGGAGGGAATTCTGAGGGATAAGATTCGTTATGCATTTGGATAGACGGGCTGATTAGGGATAGGCAGTATGGTTCTATACATGGGAGATTGTGTTTTACGAATATGGTTGAATTTTTTGAAGAACCAAGGTGGTAGAAGAGGGCATGGCCATAGACTTTGTCTGTATGAAGCTGAACTGAAGCATGGCCTTTGATAAGGTTCCACATGATAGGCTGCTCTGGAAGGTTTGGTTGCATGGGATTCAAAGAGAGAAAGCTGTCTGGATACAGAATTGGCTACAAAGAAAGAAGTAGAGGATGGTGGTGCAAGGATGTTTTTCAGACGGAAGGCCTGCAACGAATGGTAACAATTGCCAAGCTATTTGTGGTTTATATCAATCATTTGGATGAGAATGTACAAGGCATCATTATTAAGTTTGCAGATGACATTAAAGTGGATGGTATCGGAGATAGTGAAGGTGGTTATCAAAGATTACAGCAGAATCTTGAACATCTAGGCAGGTGGATTGGGGAATGGCTAATAGAGGATACTGCAAATAAATGTGTGGTATTTTGGCAAGTCAAACCGGGGCAGGACCTTCACAGTGAATGGTAGGGCCCTGAGGAATGAAGAGCAGAGGGATCGAGGAGTAGAGGTACATAGTTCCCTGAAAGTGGTGTCACAGGTAGATAGTGGTATCAGTATATTGGCCTTCATCAGTCAAGGAATTCATAGAGAAGTTGGAAGTTATGTAACAGTTGTACAAGAAGTTGGTTTGGCTGCATTTGTAGTATAGTGTTAAGTTTTAGTCACCCTGCTTTTGTAAGGATGTCATTAAGCTGGAAAAAATGCAGACAAGATTTATGAAAATGTTGCCAGGTCTCAAGGTCATAAGCTGCAGGCTGGACCTTTATTTCAGGCTAGATCTTTGTCAGGCTAGATCTTTATTTCTTGTAGTGCAGGAGGCTCAGCTTAGATTAGATGGAGCATCTTGGTTGGCATGGACATGTTGGGCAAAAAGGCCTGTTTATTATAAACTTTTATAAACTAAATATTAGATTTATATATGACTCTATAAACCTAACCTAGCATCAAGGGTTTAACATGTAAATGTTACTTAATGTTAAGAAGGAGCGAAGCAAAAGAGAGGAAATTATAGGCCGGTTAGTCTGACTTCAATGGTTGGTAACATTTTAACGCCCATTTCAAAGGATAAGGTTTCCAAGAATGTTGAAGCACATGATAAAATAGGCCGAAGTTAGCATGGTTAGGATGGAGGGATCTTGCCTGACAAATCTGTTGGGATTCTTTGAGGAATTGAATAGCAGGATAGACAAAGGAGAGTAAGTGGATGTTGTTTACCTGGATATTCAGAAGGCCTTTGATAAGGTGTCGCATGTGAGGCTGCGAAAGAAGATGAGAGCCCATGGTATTAGTGGGAGGATATTAGCATGGATAGAAGGCTGGCTGAATTGACAGATGGCAAAGAGTGGGAATAAAGGAGGCCTTTGCTGGTTGGCTGCCAGTGACCACCTGAGGCCACTACTCCTTCTTGTGAAATATATCAATTAATTTGGATGAGGGATTTGAAGGCTTTATACGAAAGTTTGCGGTGATACAAAGGTAGGTGGAGAGGCAGGTAGTGTAGAGAAAGCAGGGACTCTGCAGAAGGACTTGGACATGTTGGGAGAGTGGGCAAGGAAGTGGCAGATGGACTACAGTGTGGCAAATTGTGCAGTCATGCATTTTGGTAGTAAGAATAAAGGCGTAGCCATTTTGGGGAGAGGATTCAGAAATTGGAGGTGTAAAAGGACTTGGAAGTGATGGTGCAGGATCCCCAAAAGGTTAATTTGTAAGTTGAATCGATAATAAAGAAGGCAAATGCAATGTTAACATTTATTTAGAACGGATAAAACAGGGATGTAATGCTGAGGCATTATAAGGCACTGGTCAGACCACATTTAGAGTATTATGAGCAGTTTTGGGCCCCATATCTGAGGAAGGATGTGTTAGCGTTGGAAAGGGTCCAGAAGATGATCCAGCAGATAATTGAGATAACATATGATGAGCGTTTGATGTCACTGGGCCTGTACCCACTGGAGTTTAGAAGGATGAAGGGGAACCTTATTGATGCTTACCGAATAGTGAAAGGTCTGGACAGAGTAGATGTGGAGAGTGTTTCCACTAGTCGGAGAATCTAGAACCAGAGGGCATAGCCTCAGAATAAAAGGACATACCTTTAGAAAGGAGATGAGGAGGACGCTGCTTTAGTCAGAGGGAGGTGAACCTATGGATTCTGTAGATTTATTGCCACAGATGGCTGTGAAGGACGTCACCGTGTATTTGATTGAAAGATACTTGACTGGTAAGGGCGTCAAGGGTTATGGGAAGAAGGCAGGAGCATGGGGTTGAGAGGGAAGAATAATTCAACCATGATTGGATGGCGAAGAAGACTCGATGGGCCTAATGACCTACTTGTGCTTCTATGACATGCTAATTTTGATATGAAATTATGGAAAAGATTGTTACAGGATATATTGTTAATGCGATAGCCATGGACTTCTCAAACTATTGAATACAATCCACATAATTGACGTCATCAATCCTTAAGGCAATGGAACAAGAGACTGCAGCAGTGCAAATTCAAAGTTGGTCCCTTTTGGGGGGGGGGGGGGGGGTGGTTGTGCACCATGGTATTCCTCAGAGGCTGCTGCAGGGACTAGTGCTATTCATAACATGCATTAATGGCTTGGACTTTGGTGTGTAAGGCGCAATTTCTAATTCACAAAATTGGCAGACGGTACAAAACTTGGTATAGTGCACCATGAGGACAGACAGATATCAAAAATATGTGGTGTGTCTAGTAAAATGGACAGATAGGTAGCAAATAAAATATCATTTTGAGAATTATTAGCTGTTATTTCTTGTTAGGAATAATGAGATTAAGCAAGAAATAACAGCTAATAATTCTCAAACTGACATTTTATTTGCTACCTATCAAAATGGGAGGCCGAGGATTTACTTTATAGAAGTTTTTTAAATTATGAGGGTAGTCAGAGATTTAGTCCTAGGGGAGGGGAATCAGGAACGAGAGGACACAGGTTTGTTGAAAGAGGAGAAATTAAAAGGAGATTTGAAGAGTAAGTTTTTCTACCAGAGGGAGACAGTTATCTATAATGAGTTGCCAGACAAGGTGAAAATATTATTTCAATGTTGAAAAGATATTTGCACAGATACTTTGATAGGAAAGGGTTAGAGGGATACTGGCATAATGAAAGTAAATGGGTTCAACATAATTGGGCATCACAGTCAGCCTGGATGGTACAGCCGGAGATTGTCCGAAAGGGCCCATTTCTGTGCTATAGTTTGTCTGGGATAAGAACTACATGATCATGCTAGTTAATACATAAAAATTATATTGTTGAAATGTCAGTTGCCAGCAATTACTTAAGAAAAGTAGAAGAGGATGATTTTGTTAAAAGCAACATCGTTCAAAGGCCAAGTATGCCCTGAATGTTACCCTTCACTTTGCTGGAGTGCATCCTATTGATCCATCAACAGAATGAATGAGGACTTAATGTAATGGTTCCTGAGGGTAATCAGCACGGCTCCAGCTGCTAGCTGCACATTGCAGTGGAGAGTGAACTTGAGTTGGCCACAAACTCTGACACTGGAGCTCTCGGCCCAATGCTCAGTGACCTAAATTGGTTCCAGTCTGGAGAAAAATAGTAGTTATAAATTCTTATCTTTTGTCAGGAAAAATCCCCTAATGCAATTGATGGTCTTAAGGCATTTGGTTGCAATCACAATGCTGTCCCTGGGAAGATGTTAAAAATTGATGGTTTGCAGAAACAGCTTGTGCCTGAAAGGTGATATAGTATATTATAGTGCATCCTCCATCATTCATTTATCACAAACAAACAACACAAAAAGGTGGAGTAATTTAGCGAGTCAGGCAGTGTCTACGGAAGGAATTGATAGGTGATGTTTTTGGTTAGGATCCATCTTCAGTCTGAAGAATGCCAACCTGAAATGTCGCCTCTTTATTCCCTCCAAAGTTGCTTTCTGACCTACTCCAGCAGCTTCTGTTTTATTCCGTAAACCAGAATCTGCAGTTCGTTGTAGATTACTTTATCACATCCTACTGTCATAGTCCATGCTACTCTTTTAAGTGGCCTTGTTGGCAATACAGCTCAAAAGTAAAATGTAAATGAAGCATTCACTTTCTGTCTACTTGATAAGCAAGTTAATATTTGCACAGGCTTCACTATGCTTGGAGAAACTGTTACCTAAAACCTCAGAGTCTGTAATAAAGTGAAATGGTGTGCATCACTCATTCACTCGTGGAAGTATATGTGTAACTTGACTGTGGACATAGTGGCCAATCGAGGGAACAATCCTGAATGACTGCCCAATTCTAGTTCAGCTGAATGTGCAGTACTTCACTCACTGCAAACCAATTCAGGTCTCATCAAGCCCACAGACTAGCGGGAGCTACTGTGCAGAGGTCTGGCAAACTGACTTCTATTTTGCAGAGACCAAACGTCAGCTCACAGACACCTCCTCATCCCATAGTCCACAGACTGCCACAAATCTTATTAGATCAGATCTTTCTTTTAAACATTGGTGTTGTACCCATCTCTACAATTTCCTCTGGCAGCTTGTTCCATATAAGAAAGAATCTTTGCATGAAGAAATTTCCCCTCGGGTTTCTTTAAAATCTTTCCTCTTATCTTAAACTTATCTTAAATTCTGGATTTTTCTACTGGAAAAAATGTCAGATATACAGCATGCAAACAGGTCCTTTGGCCCAACCTGCCCATGCTGACCACGATGCCTCATCTACACTAGTCTCACCTGCTTACATTCGACCTATATCCTTCTAAACTTTTCCTATGCATGTACCTGCCCAAATGTCTTTTAAATATTGTCGTACTACCTGCCTCAACTGCCCCTTCTGGCAGCTGCTTCCAAATACCTTCCATCATCTGTATGAAAAAGTTGCATCTAATGTCCCCATTAAATCTTTCCCCTCTTACCTTAAACCTATGTCCTCTGGCTCTTGACTCCCCTACACTTTTTTAGTTTTTTAGTTTAGAGATACAGCACGGAAACAGGCCATCCGGCCCACCGGGTCCGCGCCGACCAGCGATCCCCGCACATTAACACTACCCTACACCCACTAGGGACAATTTTCACATTTACCAAGCCAATTAACCTACAAACCTGCACGTCTTTGGAGTGTGAGAGGAAATCAAAGATCTCAGAGAAAACCCACGCAGTACATGGGGAGAACGTACAAACTCCGTACAGACAGCACCCATAGTCGGGTCTCCGGCGCTGCACTCGCTTTAAAGCAGTAACTCTACCTCTGTGCCACCGTGACCACCCTTTTACCCTCTGGGTAAAAGACTCTGTGCATTCACCCTATCTATTCCCCTCATGATCTTATATATCCCTTGTCTTCCTGCTCTCCAATGAATATTGTCTGTGCTAACCGATTCTCTCCCTATAGCTCAGGCTCTCAAATCCTGGGAAAATCCTCCTACATCTTCCCTTTACTCTTTCAACATCAAGAGCTGAACAACATCCTGCCTATAATAGGGTGTTATAACCTGACACAATACTCCAAATGCAGCCTCACCAACATCTTATTCAGCAAGGCAACCACTTTATCTATGCTTGGGCTCACAGATGTAAAGGAGGCCATAGCGGTAACACCAGATGAAGTGGACAAGGTTCGAAGAGATGCGTATGAACCTGTCTCACCTGGAAGGGTACACGTGTTCCTGGATGGAGGTGAAGGAGAAGGTATAGGGACAGATGTTTGAGAATTAGGGTTAGTATCCTTCCAGGAGGCTGGTTGGAAGGTGTACTCAAAGTAACTGTGGGAATCAGTGAGTTTGCAGTAGACATCAGTTGATAGTCTCTCTGCTGTGATGGGAGACAGAAAGGTCTAGAAAGGGGAGCGAGGTGTCAGAGATAGTCCAACGTAGGGCAGATAAAATCAGCCAGTTCTGCACAATTTGAGGATGCCGTCATCAATATAGCAGTGGAAGAGTTGGGGAATGGTGTCTTGGTACAGTTGGAAAAAGCACTATTCAATGTAACCAACAAAAAGACAGGTATAGCTGAGGCGCATGTCATGTGCCCATGGCTACACCTTTGACTTGAAAAAAATTGAGAAAAGTCAAAAGAATTAGAGGGCATAGGTTTATGGTGAGAGGCGAGATTTAATAGGAAACTGGTAGCACAGTGGCGTAGCAATAGAGTTGCTCCCTCACAGCACCAGAGACCCAGGTTCGGTGCTGTTTGTATGGAGTTTGCACATTCTCCCTGTGACCATGTGGGTTTTCTCTGGGTGTTCCGGTATCCACCTACATCCCAAAGACGTGTAGGTTTGCAGGTTAATTGGCTTCTGCAAATTGTCCCCAGGGAGTAGGATAGAATTAGTTTGTGGGTGATCATTGGTAGGCATGGACTCGGTGGACCGAAAGGCCTGTTCCCATGCTGTATGTCTAAACTAAACTAAACTAAGGCACAACTTTTTCATATAGAGGATGGTAATTATATAGAAAAAACTGCCAGATTATGTTATTGAGGCAGGTATAATAATATTTAAAAGACATTTGGATAGGAAAGGTTTAGTGGAATAAGGGCCAGTTGCAGACAAATGAGTCTAGCTTGGATAGGGCATTATGGTCGACATGGATGAGTTGTGCCGAAGGACCTGCTTACATGTTGTATGACTCTATGATAATGTACCATTTCAGGTTTCAAATATTTAATCTCTAACCAGAATGACTCTGAACCACTTCTCCTTCATTCTCATTGTCACTCATCCTCCTCTTTGTCTCATTCGTGCCTGGTTTCCAGCCAAGTCAGTGTTAATGCTTTGAAATGTATAATTACGTGTGATGCAATTGAGTCAGATTTACTCCCGTTTATTTCTCACACTGAGCTCTGCAATGCATCTGTTACCCTGCGGTTTGTGTTGAATGTTGGTCCTTTTGCCTCCAGGTTTTGTTCAAACCACCTCCTTTCATTTCGTTTGAACTTGCCTTAAGAGGATTCCTCCTCTATGTCCATGCAATACATTTGGATTTTTTTTGTTTCATTTGTATATTTACCTCGTTAATAGCCACTGGGGTGGGAGATTGCAGCTTTCATGTGGTCCACCCTGTTTCGATTAATGCAATCAACCCGAAGTGCACAAACAAATAGATAAAATAGAACAAGTTGACCTACAACTTTAGGCAGAGCACACCATATGCAAGAAGATTAATCGCCACTGTCTGAATTTCCCCTTGATCATTTTTACTTCACCTTGACCTATTAATTCAAGCTTCTGTGTACTTCCTTTATATTTAATGGAATTGAAGCATAAATCTGACCATTTCCAAATTGCTCTTTCTAAATGTCATTAGTTGGTTTTGAGAACTAGTGACAACACACAATATAACAGGAATTGCCAACTTTTCTAATTTCCTCAGCTAAGCATAATGCTGAAAAGTAATCCAGATGTAATCCTTGAGGTTCAGCTCTTCAATGTGTTGCTACAACCTCCACTGTTGTCTATTGTCAGATCTGACCTGAACACAAAAAGAGATTCCTTATGAGTCCAAAGCAGTACACATGTTGGTGTGATCAGTCAACCCACTAAACACACATGACAAATAACAGGTTCTTGTAAAGATCCCTGTAGAACAGCATTGGTCACAGATCTCCAACCAGAATAGCACACTTCCACCACCACCCACTAACCTCTACGGGTCAGTTCCGATTTCAAATTACCAAATCACTGTGGATCACCATGCATCTGGATCTTCTGGACCAGCCTACCATGAAGGACTATCAAATGCCTTAGAAAAATCCACTTAGACAACCACTACTGCCCTATTCTCATCAATCACCTGTGTTGCCTCCTCAAAAAACTCAATCAAGTCAGTAAGACATGACCTGCTGTGACAAAGACATGCCGATTGTCTCCAATTATCCTATTGTCTTCCAAATGCGAGTAAATCTTATCCTGAAGAATCCTCTCCAATAGCTTCCGTACCACTGATGTGAGGCTCTCTGGGCAGTAATTTCCTGGATTATCTTTATTTCCCTTCTTAAACAAAGGAACAATATTGGCTACTCCCCACTCTCCAGTACTCTGGAACTTTGCCTGTGGCTCAAGACAATACAAACATCTTCATAAAGGTCCCTGCAATCTCCTCTCTTGCTTGTCTCAATAACCTGGGATAGATCCCATCAGACCCTGGAAATCTATATCTCCTTCTTGATCTCAAGCTGCCTAATCATATTATTATACCTTCACTACTATATTCCTTGCAAGTCAGCGCTCCCTCACTTCTACTTATCGAAAACAGCAGAGAAGCACCCCACTGCAATAGTGGTCACTGCCCATATATGCAACTCCCCCCCCCAAAAAAAAAACATTGTAGCATTCCGACAGACCTATCACTTCAACTCAGCAACACCTCTATCACGATGAAAGGATCTCTCGGTTTTGTCTTTTGATCATTCTGCACTCCCTTTGTGCTGCCCCCTCTAGTAATGATGGTGCCCCCAGTACTGCCACCACTCCCTCAACCTTGGACTTCACATTCCTGGTGATCTGGGTTTGATCCTGACCTTCAGTGCTGTGTGTATTTAGTTTGCATTTTCTCCTTGTGACTCCTTGTGATTGCTGGGGTTTCCCCTGGCCATTTAAGCTGCCACCCATATCCTATTATGAACAAGGCTTTGATTGTACTCATGTGTTGTATGATTTGAATAGATAGAGTAAAAAGTTTTACGTGTACTATCTCAGTTCACATGACAATAATAAACCAATATCAATACCAATACAGACCGCTGTGGAGGTCTGTAAATATCAATGGATATTTTTAGGGCGGAGATTGACTGATTCTCAATTTGTAAGGGTGTCAGGGGTTATGGGGTGAAGGCAGGAAAATAGTTGAGAGGGAAAGATAGATTGTCCATGATTGAATGGCGGAGTAGACTTGATGGGCCGAGTGGTCTAATTCTGCTCCTAGAACTTATTCCAAAAGATGTACACTAAGTGCTTAAGTAACTCAGCTGATCAGGCAGCATCTCTGGAGAACATAGGTGATGTGTCGGGTCAGGACCCTTCTGTACACTGATTGATGTGGGGTGGGGGAGAAAGATGGAAGATAGGATGGGCAGGACAAAGCCTGGCGAGTGATAGGTAGTTATAGTTGAAGGGGGGGGGGGGGGGGGGGGGGGGGTTGCTGGACAGATGGTTGAACAAAGCCCAGTGATGAAAACACAAAAAGTGTGACATAAGGATAGAAGAAGTGTGGAATGTAAAGACAGAGGAAGGAACTGGGTGACTATTGCACAGATCTATTTTTCTTTGTAACTTCAGTGCTCATGTCTAGCATTATATGAAGAACACTGACAAAAACTATAACCTTTTGAGTGTATAATAGTAAGATTAAATGAGAACTTACCAGTTTGAAGTTTGATCTTTATTTTATGAGGAGTTACGATAAGGGATTACGTGAAGAACCCCGTACAGCCGCACGTGCGTCAATCTTCAAAGCAGCGGTGTGAAATCACAGGTAATAGTGACTGAAGTATAATAGTAAGAAACAAAAGACTAGAACTACCAGATGATATTTATGAGGGTTGGGAGCGGAGGGCACGTAATCCCTCATCGTAACTCCTCATAAAATAAAGATCAAACTTCAAACTGGTAAGTGCACGTTTAATCTTACTATTTTACTTTGGAGTCACGTGAGTGACTACGTGAAGATTTCAAAGCTCTGTGATTTCATGCCATGTGAAACGAGAATACACAACCACATTGACAAATGAAGGAAAACATTCATAATGCATACAGTCATGACATAGATTTAAAACATGCTGATGCTGTTTAAATGAAGTAATAATATTTCCATCTCTCACCCAGATGGAAAGTATAACCAGAACGAAAATAGAGTTGACAAATACCCCTGGTTCAGCAATGGGTTATTATAAATGTTTGGAGATTCGTTTGTTGGACCATGCTGCAGCCGTAATGATGTGGCCCAGCGGAACGTAAATAACCTTGCTGCTGATGTTGTAGCAGCCCTGGTGGAATGAGATCTGCTAGTTCAGATCAGAAGGCTTTTGGTGACCATTCCCATACCTGTGACTCCTGACCCCCAAAGGGGGATACGACATATAATGCCGAAGTAGAATATATCTCTGGAGTGGCTTGAACAAATATGTCGTTCTTCAATAAGTTTTTTGTGACTAACATACATTGCAATAGTTCAGTAACATTTATGTTTCATTTATGTAATTTATGTAATTCATTTATGTGAAGGAAGGTCGAACTTTTAAATCGCGAACCTTGGTGACCTTGCCGTCACGTCACGTTGCCGTCACGCAGCGTCACGTTGCCATTCCCGGATATATATATAAACAGTAAAGTATATATATATATTATATATATATATATATATATAATAATATATATATATATATTGGCTGAAATAATTATATGTGTGGTATACATTACCAAAGAGTCCATACTCAGCTCGGCGGACTTCCACGTAAAATTTACCAAAATGGACGCGGCAGTATTTTTTCCCACGCAGACCTGACCCCATGGTCGCAAGAAAGGGGAATACAAGAAAATATTCCCCCGTTACTCTGCAGTATTTTCGTATAACATAAAATGGATTATTATATATTATTATTTACAGATGTAATCATCCTGTACCATCGCAATTATGTAGCGACTGAACCTGCTGCGTTAAACCAGAAGGATAACTACCTAATGTGCTCCAGCCAAATTTAAGGATGTAGCTGGAGCCTCCTGGTGAAATAGTGTTCACGAATGTCAACATCCCATATGGCATTGTACTGGTCCTGGGAGACCTTGTGTTGAAGATATCCTTACAACTTGATATCCGGTGTGAACCCGACAGAACGGGTCTTGTTTGCTACAGCCAACTCAATGAGAAAGCACGTTGACACAGTTAATGGCCGTACAACTCAATAATTAACAAAAGATCATTTAACATGAACTCCAAACGTTAGCAATTTATACCGTTTTCAATGTAACATGAGTACAAAACAAACTCTTTCATCGCTTGGAAAAGAAAAGTCATGCTTTTTAGTGCTATCCAAGCATTTTGAACACATAGAAGGATAGATGTAACAACCCAAGCCTTAGGGCAGTTTATTAAATCTGCAGAACATAATTTGAGTTTATCATGCAACAGCTAATTTCCCAAGCCTCAGGCTGAATTGGCAAAGTTACGTTTAAAATAACCATATAAGGTTATGTTATTATTCCCGACAAATCGGGATCAATTTGCATAAGACAATCACACAGTAGGAACCTAAAGTGGCTTTTTAATGACTTTATTTGAAGCCTCGATTGATGAAGCAAAATGGAGGAAGCCATAAAAGACCTTCCTTCTCCTTGTCGCGAGAATGCCACATATTTTGCAACCAGTGAATAAGCATGAAAAACAACATATCTATATTTGGTTCCATTTAACCAGAGTTTCATAATACGGTGTGATTCAACACCAATTCTGTGTTGCCATTGACCTATACTTGATGATTCTCCAGTGGCAAACAAAATTATGTAACCATTCCAGGGGTCTTTAATTGATTGCACCCACGTGACTAACATATGCCACCATCATAATGTATCAACATGAAGTTGAGCATGCCGATATGCATATTTGCTCAATCACTCTTTAACCCATACAATGCCCGTAGGATCTATAGATAGTTGATACCAATAAAAGAAGAATTGGTAAGTCATGTAAATCTGCTCCACCTCCAAATTCGAGATGATATTCGCCATTTCGTGTCTGCCGTAAACAGCAACTGTGGCCCAATTTCCGAGCCAGTCTTGCAAGACAATCTTGGCCCTTATACTGAGCCTGTCCAATTCTAACCTGCTTGGAATGCTAGTATTGTCCATTTTTACATGGTTAGACCCCTCAAAGTAGATGATGTCTCAATCATTTGTATTGTATAACTAAATGTACATCTTACCAAGTTGTAAGTGGTCCCTTAATTGTAGAGTTGCACAGGCAGAGTGCGTGGAACCTCTGGCCAGCTTTCATGCTGCCACCAGCTTCAGTGAACCGCTTACTGCCGATGAAGACGTGGGGTGCGTTGTCGCCGAAACTATGAAACCTTACTCGTTCCAATAGCTTGTGCTTAGTCCTCCAGGTTTCCCCTATGGAAAGGTCTTACCTGAGTAGAAGATTCGGCTGCCAGCTCTAATGTCCCCAATAGCAGTATTCACTACATATGTGTTGGGATGGCACCTTGCTGCCAGGCATAGACCTCTGGCGCATGCCCTGCATCCATTGGGTATGCTCTACGGCTATACCCGCAGACTCGGCGTTAGACTATACTGATCCCGCATGCTCTCCTCTTACATGAGGGAGACATTAAGCAGCCCTGTTACATGGTGCTGCTGGTGCGGCTTCAACAATACGCCGACTTTGCCATGGACCCGGCGTCAGACTAATACTGACGCGACATGCTCTCCTCCTACATGAGGGAGACATTAAGCAAGCCTGCTACAAGGCGCTGCTGGTGCAATTTCCCATTTAGGGCCATTAGCACCATTTTGCAATATCAATAAATATTTACCTAACAACTACTGGAGCAGTAATGAATACTGTTTGTCCATCACTGTGACTTTATTAACTTCAGCTGGTGATAACAAGTTGTGTTAACAATGATCTACATGGCTACCATTTAACAAGATAACAGTTCTCCTACTTGCACAGCTGAATCCCATCTATACTATTGCCAATTAGTCGAACGACTAGAAAGCTGTTTTATAACAACAAAGCTGTTACAGGAGTCTATTGACTGCAATCTGTTGCCCAAGCCGGCGTCAATGGCCAATTGAATAGCTAAAAGTAAATTCCAAAGTCCTACAAGTCTATTTGATAGCAACTTAATCTAACTGGATAGAGGAGCCCAATTTCTCAAATGTAGTTAACAGTGGATTTTAGCACATACATAACCAGTGTTTTTGAACTGTGAATAGTCCTCTTTGAATGCTTTTTTGTCATCATTCTGTTATATTGCCATATCCTAGCAATGCCTCCTCATCCCCCATGATCACTGTAAATGGAATACCCTACTAAGCAGCCTATTCCCATGAAGCAGCCCTAAATTAGGTACTGCTGGCGCCCATGAAGCAACCCTGAGCAAAGGTGCTGCTGGTGCGGCCTTTCCCATAGGCCAGTATTTGCCATAGATTTGGCATTCTCATGAAGCAGCCCTGAGCAAAGATGCTGCTGGCACAGCCTCTCCAATAGGCTAGCCTGCCATAACTTGGCATCCCCCTGGAGCAGCCCTGAGCAAAGGTGCTGCTGGCACAGCCTCTCCAATAGGCTAGCCTGCCATAACTTGGCATCCCCCTGGAGCAGTCCTGAACAAAGGTACTGCTGGCAAAGCTTTCTAATAGGCTGGCACTGCCATAACTTGGCATCCCCATGAAAACAGCCCTACGCAAAGGTGCTGCTGGCACAGCCTCTCCAATAGGCTGACACTGTCATAAACTTTACTGCTGGCATGGGCTCTCACATTAACCCGCGCTGACCCAACTCCTGCTGTAGGAGTCTCTAGATTCACATTCCCAGAGGGGAACCCTCCCAACATATTTCTTTGTTGGACTGACCATTTCTGTCAGTTGTCCCCATATCCTGGGGATGACTGCGGTTTGGGAACCGCATTGCTGGATTTCCCCTCCCCGGGAATCCATATAAATATATATATATACCCGTGGTAACCCTCCCGGCACCCGGGCTGACCGTTCATGTCAGTTTAATCCCATATCCTGGGGATTACTGCGGTATGAAAACCGCATATGCTTGGATTTCCCCTCCCCGGGGAACCCAGCCTAACCGTTTAGGTGAGTTTTAACCCCATCTCCTGGGGACTACTGCGGTCTGGAAACCGCATATTCTTGGGTTTCCCCTCCCCGGGAACCCAGGCTGACCGTTCAGGTCAGTTTAACCCCATATCCTGGGGACTACTGCGGTCTGGAACTGCATATTCTTGGGTTTCCCCTCCCCGGGAACCCAACATCTAGAGTCACTGACCGTGTTATCAGTGACTCCGATCGTGAAACCCGACATTCGCCAGCTCCCCACTTTCGCGGTCGGATCAGGGTTCCTCCAAAGCCCTTAGCTGGTTCCCTCATCGGCCGTTGCGAACATCCCGCAAAAACCTCTGAGGTTCCTGCAGGAGACCTACAACAGGGAAGGAATAGCACTTACCTGAAGTTTAGACTTACCGCTGGAGGAGCTCCGCTGCTCCACCGGTCGCCTGCACGAAAGCGTCTGACGTAATGACGCACGTGCGGCTGTATGGGGTTCTTCACGTAGTCACTCAAGTGACTCCGAAGTAAAATTAAGGAACCGAATGACATTCAAAAGGTGGAGATACTAATCACCTCACTTTATGCAAATCAGATTTTTTTTAAATCAGGGACTACAGGGACTAAACATTGCCAAAGTAAATACATCCATTATTGCCATAGCAAAAAAAAACAAAGAAAAACTATGGACAAGCTTTGGAAAATGTTATGTTTTCACAACAATTGAATGTGGAAATACATGCTGGTTCGGCAAAGATTTTTCTATTCAAGGTTGAGTAACAGGTTACACCGTACCAGTTCAGGCTTGAATTTTGGAGTGTTTAACTCAGTTCCTAATAGTACAAGTGTGCTTGTGTGAATAAGTCATCAATATGGAAATACTGCATTTTTTACTTTTAGTTGCTCAGACAGTTCTTTGAGCCTGCAAAAGCCATGGCCCATGGCTGATCAGATTTTGTCCTCAAAACTATTTGCAGGCCTGTTCCTCATCATCTATAACTCCATCAGTCAGAGTCACAGGTCTGTCAAACAACTTGAACATGCCAACCAAGTCGCCTAACTAAGCTACTTACACTTGCCTGTGCCATATTCCTCTAAACCTTTCCTTTCCATGCACCTGTCCAAATGTCTGACAAATCAAGATAAAAAGTGTAACTCAACCCTGAATGTATTCAATAATTGAGCTTTCTCAGCGGCTGGTTTGAGCATTCAGAATTAGAATCAGAATCAGATTTTATTCGCCAAGTATGTTTTGCAACATATGAGGAATTTCACTGGCCAGGTCAGTCATACAATTAAAAGCAACAGACTCAAAAACACATTTGAACATGAACATCCACCACGGTGACTCCTACACATTTCCTCACTGTGATGGAAGGCAAAATGGTTCAAGTACTTCCTTTTGTTCTTCCTCGGTTGAGGGCCTCAAGCCCTCCATTGACGGGACGGTCTAGACTCCCATAGCCGGCGGCGATCGGGCCCTCCGCGTCGAGGCTTTCAGCTCCTGCATCGGGGGGTTGTCAGCTCCCCCGCGCCAGGAGATCGAACCTCGTGTCGGGGCTGGTCGAACCTTCCAAACAATCACATTCCTCTGGGAGACAAGCTTTCTCCTCAGATAGAAAAAAGACCAAAATGCTGGAGTAACTCAGCGGCTCTGGATTTCATGGTTGGTGATATTTCGGGATAACACCACAACGTCATTCTTTATGTAAGGTATGATTCCAACCACTGGAGAATTTCTTTATGACACCCTTTGACATCAGTTTTATCAAAGTTCCTTGACGCCACACTCAGTAAGATGGCTACAAACCCCCTCAACAGGAAAAATACACTGTATCTACCCCATTGGAATCTTCAATGTTCCAATACGAAAAATATACAAAAAGAGCCTTTATTTCTGAGCAATTCTGATATAAAACATAACCACTTCTGAAATTCAATGAGAACATTTCATCAGTACCACAATTTCAACACCGCTGTAGAGTATCTTCTGATTCAGCATCTTATCTGAAAGCATCACAGCTTGGTATGGCAACTGATCTGGAAAGGGTGCTAAGCTGGAACGGGTGTTGAGAAGATTTACGAGGATGTTGCCAGGGCGGCACGGTGGCTCAGCGGTAGATTTGCTGCCTTACACCACTTGTAGTGCCAGAGACCCGGGTTCAATCCCGACTACAGGGTGCTGACTGTATGGCGTTCGTACGTACTCCCCATGAAAGCGCGGGTTTTCTCCGAGATGTTCGATTTCCTCCTGTACAAAGATGTACAGCTCTACACGCTAGAGGCAGGAAACACGTTCCCGATGTTGGGGGAGTCCAGAACCAGGGTCCACAGTTTGAGAATAAGGGGTGAGCCATTTAGAACGGAGATGAGGAGACACTTTTTCACACAGAGAGTTGAGAGTCTGTGGAATTCTCTGCTTCAGACGGCGGTGGAGGATTCTCTGGATACTTTCAAGACAGAGCTCGATAGGGCTCTTAAAGATAGCAGTCAGGGGATATGGGGAGAAGGCTGGAACGGGGTACTGATTGGGGATGATCAGCCATGATCACATTGAATGGTGGTGCTGGTTCAAAAGGCCAAATGGCCTACTCCTGCACCTATTGTCTATTGTATGTAGGTTAATTGGCTTGGTGTATGTGTAAATTGTCCCAAGTGTGTATAGGATAGTATTAATGCGCAGGGATTGATGGTCGGCGCGAACTCGGTGGGCCGAAGGGCCTGTTTTTGCGCTGTATCTCCAAACTATACTAAACTAAACTAAGGCGCAAGGGCCTGAGCTATGGCAAGAGGTTGAGCAGGCTGGGACTTTATTCCTTGGAGTGTAGAAGGATGAGGGGTGATCTTATAGAGGTATATATATATATATATCATGAAGGGAATAGATAGGGTAAATGCACAGTCTTTTACCCGGAGTAGGGGAATCAAGAAGCAGGGAACATAGGTTTAAGGTGAGAGGGGAAAGAATTAACAGGAACTTGAGGGGAAACTTTTTCACACAAAGAGGGTTGCATACATGGAACGAGCTGCCAGAGGAGGTAGTTAAGGTAAGTACTATCACAACATTTGAAAGATATTTGGACAAGTACATAGATCGAAAGGTTTAGAAGAATATGGGCCAAATGCAGACAGGTAGACCAGGTGTCTTGGTCGGCATAAGGTAGTTGGACCAAAGGGCCTGTTTCCATGCTGTGAGACTCTATAGCTCTGACTCAAAACCAACTCTGTATAAAATATTTTTTTAAAGAAGGAACTGCAGATGCTGGAGAATCGAGGGTACACAAAAAGCTGGAGCTCCTTAGATGTTGCTGCACCCGCTGAGTTTCTCCAGCTTTTTGTGTACCCTCTGTATAAAATATTATGAGCTTGGGAATACACAGTATGGGTCAAGATCAGAATGTTTTACAGGATACCAATTCCAATTCAGTTGTTGTAAGGAGGTGGGGCTGAGCAAAGAACAGCATGAGGAATGGGTCATCATGGTCACAGCAACCATGCACTTTAAAAAGCTACTGATGGCCCTTATACATGGAGCAGGGGTAATTGAGGAGAATCACAGTATTTTTAATTAGCAGTCTGCAGGGAAACAACCCTTTTTTATTGCCTCTTTTAATTTCCTTTTGATGACAGTGAAGATCCAGAACACCCATTGCATGTTTTGAAACTTTCTTTGATTTAGAACGCAACAAAAGGTTAATAATCCTTGCAAAGGAGTAAAGCTTTCATTTGGAACTTTTCAGCTGGAGATGATCATAGAACATAGAACTGTACAGCACAGGAAACGCCCTACAGTCGACAATGTTTTGTGCCGAACATGTTGCCAAGTTAAACTGATCTCATCTGCCTGTACATGATTCATGTCCCCCTATTCCCAGCATTTCTAAGTGCCTACATAAAAGCCTCTTAAAGACCACTATCGTATCTGCCTCCACAACAACCCCTGGTAGTGTGTTTCAGGCCCACACCACTCTCTGTGTAAAAGCTTGCTCCGCACATCTCCATTGAACTTTCCCCGTCTCACCTTAAAGCTATGTCCTGTAGTGCTAGACTGTTCCACGCTGGGAAAAAGATTCTGGCCGTCAACCCTATAGCCCTATTTTTATATACTACTATCAAGTCTCCCCTCAAACCACAATGTTCCAGAGAAAACAATCCCAGTCTATCCAATCTCTCCCTATAGCTGGAACGTTCTAATCTAAGGCAGAATCCTTGTAAACCTCCTTTGCACCATCTCCAAAGCCTCTACAACTTTCCTGTAATAGGCTCAACCAGAACTGCACGTAATACTCCAAATGTGGCCTAACCAAAGTCCTATAAAGCTGCATCATAACTTCATGACATATTCAAAACCCCTAGCTATGAAGGCAAGCATATCATATGCAGGGCTCAAAATTAGCGGTTGCCCGGGTACCACTCAAAGCGCCGCCGGGCAACCTAAACACCGAGTCATTTTGCCCGGTTTGGCAACCAGATACTGGTTTGTACCGAAGATAGACACAAAAAACTGGAGTAACTCCGCGGGTCAGGCAGCATATCTGGAGAAAAGGAACGCGGGAGGTTGCGTGTCGGCGAGGCTGTTTGCGGGCAAAGATACTTGCGGGGTGAGGAAGCGCGAATGACGGGCCCCCACACGTTAGCACCCACCTGGGTTTGCAAGCAGAGGCCCTCGTGTGAAAGCGCCGTTAGCGGGTTTGCAAGCAGAGGCCGTTATCAGGCCGGGCAGGGTGCGGGAGGGAGGCCTGATGTCGCAGTCGCTGCTGCCGCTGTGCGAAGCCCGTCATTCGCTCTGACTCGTCTGAAGCTGCTGCACCAAAGATCTTATAGCTATAGGATCTCTGAGCTGCACTGCTCGGCCCCACACCTTGCTGTTGGCTGGCGGAGGAGGGAGGCGAGGATTTCCCAATGGCCAAGGCAGCGGGGCGATGTTATAACATATAACATTACAGGCCATCTCGGCCCTTCTAGTCCGTGTGTTGTCCGAAGAGCACTGACCTTCCTTCCTCCCCAACTGCCCCCCCTCTTTCTCTCTCTCTTGTACGCTCCTCCACCCCCTTATCCTAAGACCCTCCTCTCCATCCCGCACTGATCCCCATTCCCGCCTCTATTCAGTCCTCACTGACATCCCCTGTGCTCCCCTCCCCATCTACCCGCCCCCCCCACCCCCCATCTATTCATCCTGAGCTGATCACCCTATCCACCACGCATTGATTCTCCTGCCACCCCCCCCCCCCACCATCCATCCTACACTGGTTCCCCAATTCACCCTGTACTTACCCCTTTCCCATCCATCCTACACTTCTCCTCCATCCATCCTGTACCGATCCCCCATCCATCCTGTACTAATCCACGCATTCATCCCGTACTGACCCATCCTCCATTTACCCTGCACCTTCCTCCCTTCCCCTCATTCATCCTGTAGTGATCCCCCATTCATCCTGCACAGACCCTCCGTTCCATACAGTACTGACCCCCCCCCCATTCATCCTGTGCTGATCTCCCCCCCCCCCTCCCATCCATCCTGTAGTGATCCTCCCATTCAAGAAGAAAGGGGGAGGAACAGTGAAGAAGGGTCTAGACCCGAAACGTTGCCTATTTCCTTCGCTCCATAGATGCTGCCTCACCGGCTGAGTTTCTCTAGCATTTTTGTCTACCCCCATCCATCCCGTACTGAACCACTCCATTCAACATCACTGACATCCCTGGTGTTCTCTCACATCCATTCTCCCCTCACAACTTTACCTACTCCAACCAACAGGTACCAATTCACCTGCCTCAATCCATCCATTCTGCACTGACTGCCTTCCAACCTCCCCCCCCCCACCCCCGCCATCTATCCACCCCGCACTGATTCACACACACCCCCCTCTCTGACCCTATTGTGCTGGAAATGTCTTCAGAGCGAACATTGACTATGTTGGATAACGGAATGCAATCAAATGTTTTAATTCCCAATGTTATTATTTGTTTTAATCCATAAAGATGGATTAATTAAATTGTGAACACGTGAAACATTAAAACCGCAGTGTTCGATTGTCACTGCTGCCGTTGACACGTTATTACAGAATTAATTTTAACGGCAAATCAATGCTCTTAATATGGAGTATCAGTACTGTAGTTATTTAATGAGCAACATTCATAACTATACGTGCGCATATATGTTACCATGGTCCGGGATTTATTGACACAGGTTGATCATACGCTGAATAATCCAACCACATTTTTGTTTGGAAGTGGAAAGAACTCATAGAAATTGCATTAATTGCAATGTGTAAAAAGAGTTGAGATACTGTCTTATAATTTTGCTGCATGTCATTGTGGTATATTTCATGTCTTGATTGGTGAATATGTTTAGTTTGTGACTTTATTTGAAGCAGAAATAATATGTGAATGCTTCATTGAGCGTAATTCTGACTGGTAACTACGCACTTCGTCCGAGCACATTATCGCATGCGTCATGCAAGCCATCTTAAATGACCACCTAAACTGTCATTTGGCAACCTAAAAAGCTGCCAGGGAAAAAAAGTTAAGCGAGAGCCCTGATATGCCTTCTTTACCCCCCTATCTACTCGAGTTGCCACCTTCTGTGAGCTATGAACTTGGACTACAAGATCCCTCTGCACATCGATGCTGCAAACGGCTTTGCAATTCTTTGGCAGCATGGTGGCTCAGCGGTAGATTTGCAGCCATATAGTGCCAGCGAACATGAGTTTGATTCTGACCACAGATGCTGCCTGTTCAGAGTTTGTGCGTTATGCCCATGACCTGCCTGGGTTTTCTCCCACACTCCAAAGACGTACAGGTTTGTAGGCTAATTGGCTTGGTAAAATTGTAAATTGTCCCCAGCGTGTGTAGGATAGTGTTAGTGTGCGGGGATCGCTGGTCAGTGCGGGCTCGGTGTGCCAAATGGCCTGCTTCCGTGCTGTATCTCTAAATTAATTCACTGTATACTTTTCCTTGTATTCAACCCTCCCAAAAGGTGCGGCGCCTCACACTTGCTAGGGTTAAACGGCATCTTCCATTTCTCCGCCCATATCTGTAGCTAATCTATATCCCGCTGTATTTTCTGACAGCCTTCTGTCCCTGTCTGCAACTTTCCAATTTTGTTGTCGTCAGCAAACTTACTCACCAACCCATCTACGTCTGAAGAAGGGTCTCGACCCGAAATGTCCTTATCTCCTTCGCTCCATAGATGCTGCCTCACCCGCTGAGTTTCTCCAGCATTTTTGTCAACCCATCTACATTTGTGTCTTTCTTCGGTTTAATCCAGCATCAGCGGTTCCTTCCTATACATTTACCTCACGTCATTTATATATATCGCAAACACCAATGTTTAGAGATACAGCGTGGAAACAGCCCCTTCGACACACTGAGATCACACCAGCCCACAATCACCAGTACACTAGTTCTGTGTTATCCCAGTTTCGCATCCGATACACCAGGGGTAATTTACAGAGCCATTTAACCTACAAATCCGTGAGTCTTTGGAACATTGGAGGACAAACAATGTGGAAGAATATACAAACTGCATACATACAGCATCCGTAGTCAGGATCAAATCCAGGTGTCTGGCGCTGTGAGGCAGCAACTCAACCGCTGCGCCATTGTGCCACCCTAAGATGCCCCAGTACAGGTCCCTGTGGAACTCCACTGATCACAGACCTCCTGCCAAAATATCTTCCTTCCACCACAATCTTTGACTTGTATGAATAAGCCAGTTCTGAATCCATGCAACCTAGTCATCATGAATCATGTTCACCTTCTGGATCAGCCAACCATGAGGAACATTATCGAACGCCTTACAAAAATCTATGTATACATCATATACCGCCCCACCTTCATCAATCTCCTTCATCCCCTCCTTAAAAACTCAATTGTTAGTAAGATATGACCTGCCACGTACAAGCCTCGCTATCCCCAATTAGCCCATTTTTTTTCCAAATCTTATCTCGAAGAATCTCTCCAATAATTTCCCTACCTCTGACGTGAGGCTCACCAGTCTGCACTGGTACTCTGACACAGCATTACACATTCTGACCAGTTCTGACAAAGGATCGCAGACCCAAAACGTTGACACAGTTTCTCTTTCAAAAGATGCTGCCTGATCAGCTGACCAGCCATTTTCAGCTTTTGTTTCAGATTTCCAGCATCTACTTTTGTTTAATTTTCATCTTTGGACATCTTTTACTTTCACCATTGAAGAGTATCAAGCACAAATAAGTTGGGACAAATTGACCATTAAAACTATCCAACACGGGATAGATATCTGTTAAAATTGCATCCTTGGGTTAAACATAGTCCACATTTGTATAAAAAATAAGAAGCATTTGAAGCGGATCTGAAGGGAATGGGTTTTTTTTTTACACAAAAAGTGATGCTGGTGGCAAAGGTGCTAGAACTAGATACAATCACCACATTTACACATGCATTTGAATAGGCAAGGCAAAGTCGGACACAGTCCTTACACAGACAAATCAGATTGGTGTCGATAGGCAAAAAGGATAGCGTGAACGGGTAAGTTGAAGAGTCCCTTTCTGTGCAGTACATCATCATGACTCTAAATACCGTACATAAAAACCAATTAACTCTCTGAATCATGTAAGCACCATCAAGTGAGGGTGTAATTTCAGATGCAAAAGTAACTTAAGATGGGAGAACTCAAATTGCAGCTGATGGGACATGTGGCTCGGAATTCCCAACAGAACCTTGCGTGGTGCTTACTCTTAGCCCTCCTCTATGATTCATCTGTCAGAGTTTCATGGATTCTGTGTCAGCTGAGTGCTCGGCCCTCTTTGTGCACAGTAGTCAGGCTGATATTCCAGCCACACCACTTATTGACTGATGTTTCAGCTTTGGTAAAAAAAAGTTGCCCGCTGCTTATTGTATTGGTTTAAGCTTGCCATGTGTACCGTGAAAACTTTGTTTGCATGTTGTCATAAGGTCATAAGTGATAGGAGTAGAATTAGGCCATTCGGCCCATCATCTACTCTGCCATTCAATCACGGCTGATTTATCTCTCCCTCCTAACCCCATTCTCCTGCCTTCTCCCCATAACCTCTGACACATAGAAACATAGAAAATAGGTGCAGGAGTAGACCATTCGGCCCTTCGAGCCTGCACCACCATTCAATATGATCATGGCTGATCATCCAACTCAGTATCCTGTACCTGCCTTCTCTCCATACCCCCTGATCCCTTTAGCCACAAGGGCCACATCTAACTCCCTCTTAAATATAGCCAATGAACTGGCCTCAACTACCTTCTGTGGCAGAGAATTCCACAGATTCACCACTCTCTGTGTGAAAAATGATTTTCTCATCTCGGTCCTAAAAGACTTCCCTCTTATCCTTAAACTGTACTAATCAAGAATTTATCTATCGTTTTTGCCTTAAAAATATCCACTGACTTGGCCTCCACAGATTCACCATCCTCTGACTAAATAAATTTCTCCACATCTCCTTCCTAAAAGAACGTTGTTTAATTCTGAGGCTATGACCTCTAGTCCGAGACTCTCCCACTAGTGCAAACATCCTCTCCACATCCACACTATCCAAGCATTTCACTATTCTGTATGTTTCAATGAGGTTCCCTCTCATTCTTCTAAATTCCAGCGAGTACAGGCCCAGTGCCGACAAACATTCATCATCGGTTGTACACAAAAGGCTGGAGAAACTCAGCGGGTGCAGCAGCATCTAAGGAACGAATGAGATAGGCGACTGGGGAGTCTGAAGAAGGGTCTCGACCCGAAACGTCACCTGTCTGAAGAAGGGTCTCGACCCGAAACGTCGCCTATCTCCTTCGCTCCTTAGATGCTGCTGCACCCGCTGAGTTTCTCCAGCCTTTTGTGTACCCTCGATTCTCCAGCATCTGCAGTTCCTTCTTTAACAATTCATCATCGGTGAACCTGCTCATTCCTGGGATTCTTCTTGTAAACCTCCTCTGGACCCTCTCCAGAGCCAGCACATCCTTCCTCAGAAATGGTGCCCAAAAATTGCTCACAATATTCCAAATGCGCCCTGCCCAGCGCCTTCTAGGGCCTCAGCATTACATCCCTGTCTTTATATCCAAGTCCCCTTGAAATAAATGCTAGCATTGAGTTTGCTTTCTTTACTACCGATTTGACTTGCAGATTAACATTTTGGGAATCCTGCACCAGCACTCCCAAGTCCCTTTGCACCTCCGATTTCTGGATTCTCATCCCATTTAGAAAATAGTCTACGCCTTTATTCCCACTACCAAAATGCATGATTCCGTGTCTACCAAAATCCAGTCAAATCATACCATACAGGAGCACAATCAAGCCCTGGACACATACAACGGGTAGTGCAAAGAGAATAATACCAGAGTGCAGAATATAGTGCCAGAGGATTTAAGCAAAATAGTTGCAGAGAAAGTGAAGATAATAAATATTGCAAGGGCCACAGTACGTAATGTTGGGATATCGAGATCATGAGAAGGCCAATCAATAGTCTGATAACAGCAGGGAAGAAACTGTTTCTGAATCTGGCGGTCGTGCTGTTAAGCATTTGTATCTTCTGCCTGACGGGTGAAAGAAGAAGAGGGAATGATCGGGGTATAAACTATGTTAGCTGCTTTCCCGGGGTAGCATGAAGTGTGGATGAAGTCAATGGGAGAGCAGGCGGTAAGAAGCAGGTTTATTTTATGTACTGGGCCATGTCCACAATTCTCTGCAATTTCTTGGTCTTGGGCAGAGCTGTTGTCAATGTTGTAATGTATCCTGATAGGATGCTTCCTGTGGTGTATCTGTCGAAGTTGATAAGAATCTTTGGAAATATGCCAAACGCAGATGCGTTGGTGTGGTTTCTTGGCCATAGCTTCTATGTGGTTCGTCCAGGTTAAATTGTTGGTGATATTTACGCATTGGAACTTGAAGCTCTCATCCATCTCCACCTCAACACTATTGATGCTGATTGGGGCATGTACACTGCCTCGTTTCCTGAAATCAATAACTAGCTCCTTTGACTTGCTGACATTGATGGAGAGGTTGTTATCTTGCACGTGTTACTAAGCTTTCTATTTCCACCCTCCACTATGTCACGTCATTGTTCGAGATCCACTATGGTGGTATCATCTGAAAAGAATTTGGCAGCTGTCCAGTAGAGGGAATATAGTAAGGGGCTGAGAACGCATCTTTGGGGAGCAGCAGTGCTGAGAATCATCGTAGAAGATGTTTTGTCGGCTATCCTCACTAATTGTGTTCTATGGGTTAAGAAGTCGAGGATCCAGTTGCAGGGTTTGCTGACTTATAGGACCAAATGTTTGGAGATGAGTTTGGTTGGGATGGTGTTGAAGGCAGAGCTATAGTCATTAAATGGGAGTCTGACGTAGGTGTCATTATCCAGATGTTCCAGTGATAAGTGTAGAGATGGCTCTGTCGTGGATCTTTTGTGACAGTAGTTAATCTGCAGTCGATCAAAGCTGTCTAGAAGGCTTGAGTTAATGCACACCATGACCAGCCGCTCAAAGCTGGTGAATGTCAGGGCCACTGACTGGTAATCATTAAAGCAAACCAGTTTGTTTTTCTTTTGCAGTGGTCTTCTTAAACCGAAGTAGGAATCTTAGAATGGAGTAGGGAGAGGTTAAAGATATTTAACATTATATTCCTGTATGCATTGGCAGCTCCTTGGGACTGAGAATGACTAGCTCCTACTACAGTTCTGTGGATCCTTATGCCCCTGTCCCACTTAGGAAACCTGAACGGAAACCTCTGGAGACTTTGCGCCCCACCCAAGGTTTCCATGCGGTTCCCGGAGGTTTTTGTCAGGTTCCCGGAGGTTCCCGGAAGTTTTTTCAATATTTTGAAATAATCGCCGGAACATAGAAGAAGCGGAAACCACTTTCGACCATTAGGGAAACGGACAAAAACTGTCCAATCCTTCCAATCCATATATCTGTCCAAATGTATTTTTAAGTCATAACTGTATCTGTATCTGCATTTTCTGTATCTGCATTTTCAGAGGATAAACTGTATACAGTTTATCCTCTGAAAATGTTGCCCTTGAAATCCTGCTTAAATCTCTTTCCTCTCAACTTAAGGCTTTAGAATCCTCAACCCTTGGAAAAGGACAGTTAGGTATTCACTTTATCCATGTCTCTTGTGATCTTGTACATCTCAATAAGATCACCTCTCAGCCCCCTACGCACCAAAAAAAAAGTCCCATCATATTCAGCTCGAAGAGCCGAATGGCCTCCTCCTGCACCTATTTTTTTATATCCAACCTCTCGTTATAACTCAAGCCTGCAAGGCCAGGTAACATTCTGGTGAGTTATTTCTGCACCCTGTTCAACTTAATGACATCTTTTTCACAAATCAGCCTCCCCCCACACCCTGTTCATGCTGCCTCAGGAAAGCAGCGAACATAGGCCCAGTCACACACCAATCTCCACTCTCCTATCCTATGCTATCAGGCAGAAGATACAAAAGCTTGAACGTACATACCACCAGATTCAAGGTCATCATCTTCCCCACTGTCATCATATTCTTGAACAGACTTCTCTCAAGTTAAGGATGTATTCCCAACCACTACCTCACTACAGCTCTTGGACTTATTTTTAATCTACACCTTGTTTGTAGCTGTTACACTACATTCTGCAATCTATTTCCTTTTCTTGTGCACGAACTGTTGCACTTCTCTCCAGAGATGTTGCCTGTCCCGCTGAGTTACTCTAGCTTTTTGTGTCTACCTTCGGCACCCCTTTATGATTTATTTTAGTTTAGCCCACCGAGTACACGCTGACCAACGATCGCTCATACACTAGTTCTGTGTTAGCCCAGTTTTGCACCTCATACACTAGGGGCAATTTACAGAAGCAAATTAACCTACAAACCTGCACATCTTCGGAATGCAGTAGGAAACCAGAGCATCCGGGGAAAACACAGATGGTCACAGGGAGAACTTACAAACTCCATACAGATCGAGATCAAACCCAGGTCTCTGGTGCTGTAAGTCTACCGCTGTGCCACTGTGCCATCCCGGTTTTGATGTATGGTTGTTTTAACCTGGATGGCACACAAAACAACATTTTTCATTGTACCTTGGTACACGTGGCAACAATAAACCAATACAATATTAATTCTATCACTCATCTAAACACTGCGGGCAATTTAGAGTCCTTTTGGTTTTCTAGATCAGTTATGCTGAGGATCTAACCAACATGGGAACATGCTATTTTTAATTTAGTATCGTGTCAAGATGCGGGATTCATTGATAATCTGGTAGTTAAGGGGCCTTTATGAAACAGTAATCATTACAGGATAGTATTTTACATCAAACTTGAAAATGATTTATTTCAATGTGAAACCAAGGTCTTAAAACTGAATAAAGGCAGAAGCATCAGTGAAGCTAAATTGGAAGGCTACATGAAAAGCTATGACTAATGTTTAAAGAATTAATACTTAGTTTACAAATAATATACATCTCTTGAAGGCAAAAAAATGCATTAAAAAAGTGGGTTAGCCAGCCTTGGGAATTAAGAGGAGTTTATATATAAATGGTATAAGATCAAAAGAACAGACTCATAATGTTGACATAAAAGCAGTGAAGCTGAAGATTGGGTAAATTTAGTATTCAGCTGAGGGCCATGTCACCAAACAAAAAAAAGAGTAGAATGCAAGAGTAGGCATGATGGAAACATAAAATGAAAGACTATTATAGATTTTCTCAGCATGTAAAAAAGGAAAAGATCTAAAAAGTTCATGCAGGACTTTTCATTCATAATTCATAAATTATATCAGAAACCAAAGAAATGGCAGGAATATCCAACCAATACTTATGTGTAGGAGAGAACTGCCGATGCTGGTTTAAATCAAAGGTAGACACAAATTGCTGGAGTAACTCAGCATCAACCCGAAACGTCACCCATTACTTCTCTCCAGAGATGCTGCCTGTCCCACTGAGTTATTCCAGCATTTTGCGTCTATCTTCCAACAAATATTTTGCGCATCTGTCTTCATGGAAGATATAAACCATCGCAGAGTGGAGAACGAAAGATCGTCAGTAAATAACAAGGTCAGGAAATTAGCATTGGTAAAAAATATATTGCAGAAAAGAATGGGACTGAAAGGTGATAAAAACCCTGCAGCTTCTACAACTCTATAATAACCTGCATGCCAAGATCTTGAAAGAGGTGGTGACAAAAATAGTGCATACACTGATTATCATTCTCCAAAATTCCATCAGTTCTAGAAGTCGTTCCAGAGACTGGAAAATATATTACTTAAGAAAGCGGGGAGAGAGATGGCAGCTGCACGGAATGAGCTGACCCCGGAAATGGAAAAGGTAGATATAATTACAATGCTTAATAGACCTCTGGACAGGGACATCAATTGAAAAGGTTTCAAGGGCTATGGGATAAATGTATGCAAATACCTGTGTATCAGGATGAGACATTGGTCAACATAGATGAGATGGGCAGAAGGGCCTATTTCCATGCTGCATAATGCTGAGAGAGAAACAGGGAACTGTAGAGCAAAGATAGACACACAATGCTGGATAAACTAAGAGGGTCAGACATCATCTATGTAGAAAATGGATAGCTGATGTTTTGGGTCGGGAGCTGTCTTCAGACTAATTGTAGTAGAAAGAGTGGGGAAAAGACTGGAAACCAAAAATGACAGGACAAGGTCGTTAACAGATTACCTCAGCTGAGGAGGCTCCCTGACAGGTAAATTGTTGGATAGACACAGGTGTGAGTCCAAGAGGAATACATAGTTGAGAACTGTGAAGCTAGTTAGCAGACTTTTTAATGGAGGAGGGGGGAGCTGGTGCAAGAATAAGCAAGGTTCAGAGGATGAGAGAGGGTGGGTGGAGAAGTAATGGGGGGGCAAGTGAAGTGTTTGTAGAAATTACCTAAAATCAGAGAAATCAATGTTTAGAACTATAAGGCAGTTAATATGACATGAATGGTTAGAAAAAGTCTATCAGGTCTCCACACAATCTCTGTACATCTCTCTGTACATCAATACTGTTACATATGACCTCAAGAGAGTCAAGAGTGTTTTATTGTCATATGTTCCGGATGGGACAATGAAATTCTTACTTGCTGCAGCACAACAGAATATGTGAATATGTAAACATAGTACATAATGGGGGAAGAGAAAAAAAAGAAAAGGTTCAATAAATAACAGAAATAGTGCAAATAACAAATAATACTATAGTCTTTTGCAGTTCAGAGCTCAGAGCTTATTCGTTGTTGTGTTTAATAGCCTGATGGCTGTAGGGAAGAAGCTGTTCCTGAACCTGGACGTTACGGTTTTCAGGCTCCTGTACCTTCTTTCTGATGACAATGGTGAGATGAGTGTGTGGCCAGGATGGTGTAGGTCCTTGATGATTTTGGCTGCCTTTTTGAAACAGTGACTCCGATGGATAAATTGTTGGATAGAGACAGGTGCGAGTCCAAGAGGAATACATAGTTGAGAACTGTGAAGCTAGTTAGCAGACTTGTTGATGGAGGAGGGGGGAGCATAAGGACCTCCCAAAGTGAGACACCGCACACTTGCTCGATTAAACTCCATCTGCCATTTCTCCACCCAGTTCTGTACCTGAATATATCCTGTTGTATAATTTGACAGCTTTCCTCACAGTTTGTGACCTCAGCAGTCTTGCTGCCATCTGCAAACTTCCAAACCAACCCGTCCACATCTACGTCCAAGTCATTTATAAATATCACAAATAGCAGTTGTCCCGCCATAGATCCCTGCAGAACTCCACTGAGGGTTGTGGAGCAAGGATGATATTCTGGCTGGAGGTCTGTGACCAGTCGTTTTCCACAGGAATCTATATAGGGACATCGGCTATTTCCCTTCGGAATAACTCGTCCATGCTAATCAAGGTACCCCATTTGAGCTAGTCTGATTTAGAACATAGAATACCGCTGATGAACACACAATGTTTGTGCTGTACTTGATGCCAAATTAAACTAATCTCATCAGTACATGATCGATATCCCTCCCTGCCCTGCACTATGACATGTACCTTTCCAAGACCCTGTGCCTGTATATGATCTATATCCATCTATTCAAAGTGTTCCATGTGCTTATTCGAACCCTCTAATCCAGTCAACATTCTGGTAAACCTCGTCTGCACCCTCTCCAAAGCCTCCACATCTTTCCTGCAAATAGGTGATGAGAAGCGCACGCAATACTCCAAATGCAGCCTAACCATAGTCCCAGAGAGCTGCAACATGACTTCCTGATTCTTATATTAACTGCCCCTAGTAATGAAGGCAATCATTCCATACTTCTTCTTTACCACTCTATCTACTTGAGCTACCACCTTTAGAACTGCCAGCTTTGAACTTGGATTCCAAGATTCCTCTGCATGTCTATGCTGTTAAGGTATTACATTGTTTGCAGTTGCAGGAGAAAGTACATGGGGAAGGGGCAGGTTGGGTGGGAAGGGATGAATGAACCAAGGAGTTATCATCATCTTCACCGTTGAAAATAGCCTTGTAATGCTATGTACGACAGTGATCGCAACTTCTACTGAAGTGTGGATGGCCGTGGGCTCGCTAGGAGCTCTTCCGCCCTTTGACAGGTCTAGATTTTAGTCCTGCTGGAGGTCCACAGCCCCCTCCTCACCTGACAAACCAGGTGGGGGAAACGGTTTAGTCGCCGACTATCCGACCACGGATCAGGTAGCACGGGATTACATGCTACCTGTGGCGGGGGGGAACTCCCCCCAACCTGACGGAGTTATGGGGCAAGTGATCTCTTTAGAAAGCAGAAAGAGGTGAAGATTGGAAGATGCAATTGGTGGTGGAGTCACGATGAAGATGACAAAAATATCAGCGAATGATTTGTTGGAATGGGTGGCTAGTGGGGTGAAAGGCGAGGGACAGAGGAACTCTATCCTGGTTCCATTTGGGGGGGAAGGCAGCGAGAACATAACTGGATATCCGAGAGTGGAAAGCCTCACTTTAGGAGTAGATCATCTCATTCTAACCTCTATTAAAACAATTCAAAGGCCCTGCTATAATCTGCCAAAATAGTTTACTTTGAAACGCAAGGATAATTCCCAGAATCTCTGCTTTACTGCTTATCTGCTGATTAAATCTGTGTCAGGTTCACCATCACCAACAACATGCATGATTGCAACACACAATCTATACTACTACATTCTGCACTCTGTTTATTTTCTCTTTTGCACAAACTGACATCCCATCTATTGTATGATTCGCCTGGATAAGAGGCAAAACATTTTTTTTCAGTGTATCAGTACACATGACAAGAATAACAAGATTCTCAAAGTCAAGCTGGATCACGCAGTTAAGGCTGAATTAGTTGCATGCTACAGTGCCCTCCATAATATTTGGGGCAAAGACCCATCATTTATTTATTTGCCTCTGTACTCCACAATTTGAGATCTGTAATAGAAATAATCATGTGTGGTTAAAGTGCACATTGTCAGATGTTATTAAAGGCCAGTTTTAGACATTTTGTTTCACCATGTAGAAATTACAGCAGTGATTATACATTCAATTTCAGGGCACAATAATGTTTGGAACACAGCAATGTCATGTAAATAAAAGTAGTCATGTTTAGTATTCTGTTGCATATCCTATGCATGAAATTAATGCTTGAAGTCTGTGATTCATGGACATCGCCAGTTGCTGGGTGTCTTCTCTGGTGATGCTCTGCCAGGCCTGTATTGCAGCCATCTTTAGCTTATGCTTGTTTTGGGGGCTAGTCCTTTTCAGTTTTCTCTTCAGCATATAAAAGGCATGCTCAATTGGGTTGAGATCAGCTGATTGACTTGGCCACTCAAGAATTTACCATTTTTTAGCTTTGAAAAACTCCTTTGTTGCTTTAGGAATATGTTTTTGATCATTGTCTTGCTGTAGCATGAACCGCCGGCCAGTGAGTTTTGAGGCATTTGTTTGAACTAGAGCAGATAGGAAGTGACTATACCCTTCAGAATTAATTATGCTACTACCATCAACAGTTGTATCATCAATGAAGATAAGTGAGCCAGTACCTTCAGCAGCAATACATGGCCAGGCCATAACACCCCCACTACCGTGTTTCACAGATGAGTGGTATGCTTTGGATCTTGGGCAGTACCTTCTCTCCTCCATACTTTGTTCGTGCCATCACTCTGATATATTAATCTTCGTCTCATCTGTCCACGAGACCTTTTTACAGAACTGGAAGTGCTCTCTTAAGTACTTCTTGGCAAACTGTAACCCGGCCATCCTATTTTTGCGGCTAACCTGTCGTTTGCATCTTGCAGTGTAGCCTTTGTATTTCTGTTCATGAAGTCTTCTGCGGACAGTTGTCATTGACTCCTGAAGAGTGTTTCTGATCTGTCGGACAGGTGTTTGGGGATTTTTCTTTATTATAGAGAGATTTTTTCTGTCATCAACTGTGGAGGTCTTCCTTGTCCTGCCAGTCCCTTTGCGATTAGTAAGCTCACGAGTGTTCTCTTTCTTCTTCATGATGTTCCAAACAGTTGATTTTGGTAAGCGTAAAGTTTGGGTGATGTCTCTACCAGTTTTATTCTTGTTTCTCAGTTTCATAATGGCTTCTTTGACTTTGATTTGCACAACTTTGGTCCTCATGTTGATAAACAGCAATAAACGTTTCCAAAGGTGATGGAAAGACTGGAGGAAAGACTAGGTGCAGGGAGCTCCCTTATACCTGCATTAAGGAGGCATTTAAACACACATTATGAGCCCTGAAATGGGGGGCTATGTATAAACACTGCCGTAATTTCTACATGGTGAAACCAAAATGTATAAAAATACCCTTTATAAAATCTGACAATGTGCAGTTTAACCAAATATGATTTTTTTTCTATTACACATCTCAAATTGTGGAGTACAGAGGCAAATAAATAAATGATGGATCTTTGTCCCAAACATTATGGAGGGCACTGTATATCCATTAATTTCTGTGCTCCTTAGATTTGGCAAATAACAAATGAAAGAGGGTAATGTTTTCTTAACTTGAAAATCTTTTTTTGCAGCTATGTTCTGACTTCAATCCCAGTCAATTAGATAGCTGCTCATAAGCAAATTAAAATGGATTAAGCTCTAAAACAAATCCATCCTCAAATCTGGAGCCAGTGACATGAACAATAAGCAACGAGTGAATATGAACACCACCCTTTCTACACCAAATACACATCTATCTCAATTAATGATTCTTTCCTCTGCCAGTTGTAATGGTTCCACATGAAATAATTAAACAATTAGCACTTGATTCCTACTTCGGAGTCACGTGAGTGACTACGTGAATAGAAGCCCGTACAGCCGTTGGTGCGTCATGACGTCAGACGCTGGTGCAGCAGCGCTCCTCCGAGCGGTAAGTTTAAAAACCAAGGTAAGAATTGTTGAACTTACCTTTAGGTCATTTCTGCGACGGGTTGTTGGCGATATGTTGCAGAAAATCAAGAAGGTGTCGGCGAGGCGCTCCATAGGCAGAAAGGAGACTGACCAAGAGAGTAGTGGGGAAGGAGGCCCGTCTGGTACACCTGGTCCGGTGCTGGCTACACAGCCAGTGGTTGCGGGCCCACTGCCGGGGGGCAGTGAAGGCTTGCCAGTAGGGAGGAAGGCCACTGGCAAGTCTGTCAGGCCCGTAGATGAGTCGGGCCAGGAGGTTATACCCTCCTTTGGAGAGACCGTTTGCTCACGGCTCTCCCAAAGTCGAGATTTTATTACAGAGAATGCTCGACAGGGACCAGCTCCGTGAGGAGGAGTGGTGCCCAAGCCAGGCTGATGGAGAGCTTGTGCTAGCAGCGCCTGTTTCAGGGCTGCAGAACTATCCTGCCTGTGAGGAGGATGTTCAATCAGTGCAGTTTGATGACACTGAAGTCTATACTGGGGGAGAGCAGTAAAAAAGTTCGGTTGGAGATAATCCCGAACATAGCTGGAAAGTTTGCTGAGCCTAGAGAGGCTGGAGAGGCGATTGATGGGGAATTGGCTGAAGCCATTCAGTATATGCTCTCCCACCAGTTACAGGAGCTAGCTCTGGACGAAGCAGCTAAAAATTACAAGGCTCCGGTTAATTGTGATCTCCTGAAGGTGCCGGTGGTTAATCATCAGATCTGGGCACAAATGGGTATGCCTGCTAGGGCTCAGGAGATGAAGTTCCAGAAAGTTCTTAAACTGCTGTCGGCAGGTATCACAGCTGTGGTAAAAATGATTGATCCAAGCAATGTGGCTGACACACACCAGGATGGACTGGGTTTTCTTTGCAATGCGTTTTTTGAGATTAATAACATCAGGAGGACTGCTATTCGGCCAGTGCTTAATACAAGTTTGGCAAGTTTGTGCAAACCAACCAATATTCCACCACAAAATTTGTTGTTTGGAGGTAATCTTGCGAAAAGAGTCAAAGAGTGTCATGAAGATGTTAAGACTATGGCCCTTATTAAGCCGGGTGGCAAGCAGGGCAAAAGGTTTTCTCCATATTGGAAAGGAGCTAATATGGATCCTGGAGAAGGAACGAGCCGTTCAGGTTTCCAATTTCGGAACTGGCAGGCTGCCAGCACGAAGGGGAAGGTGCCTTTCTCCACGAGAGGGCGAGGACAACAAGGTCCGCAAGGAAGGATGCAGGTAAGGAAAACATTAACAGACGATAAATTAATTGATGTTCCTGTTCAAATTGGTGGAAGGTTAAAGTTGTTTCTCAAGCAATGGCAGCAGTTGACATCTGACTTGTTCATACTTAGTAGTATTAAAGGCGTAAAAATTGAATTTTACTCTAAGGACAGTCTACCTAATCAACATTTTCCTAGTCGTAAACTTGTTTTCTCAGATGAGGAAAATGTGCTTATTTATGCAGAGATTCAGTCATTGCATAAGAAAGGGGTAATTGAGCCCTCTGTCTATCAAAGTCGACAATTTGTGTCAAATATATTTCCTAGATCTAAAAAGACTGGGGGGTGTAGAATTATTTTGGATTTATCGAGTTTGAACAAGTTTGTTTGTTATAAGCATTTCAAAATGGAAACCTTTATTACGGCCAAGCATCTAGTGACCAAAGGGTGTTATATGGCAACTATTGATTTAAAGGATGCATATTACTCAGTGTCTATTCATGAGGATGATAGAAGGTATTTGAAATTTATTTGGATGACTCAGTTGTGGCAATTCAGGGCATTGCCCAATGGATTAACTTCAGCTCCTAGGCTATTTACTAAATTGGTAAAACCTGTGTTAGCATCACTTAGAGCTAAGGGGCATGTGGTAATGGCCTACTTAGATGATATTCTGATTGTTGGCAAGACTCGTGCTGAAACTCAATCATCAGTTTCAGTTGTTAAAATCACTTTTGAACAATTGGGATTTGTGATTCATCCAGATAAATCTAAATTATCACCAGTCCAAATTATTGATTATCTGGGGTTCACCATTAATTCAAATCACATGTTGGTGACTTTGCCCAGGGATAAATTGAATCAGTTAATTGAGGACTGTGTTAATCTCATTGGAGAACAAAGGCCTTCAATTAGACAAGTAGCCAGGTTAATTGGGAAGTTGGTGGCAGCATTTCCAGCTGTGCAGTATGGTCCTCTGCATCAACAACAATTACAACGGTCCAAGGAACAGGGGCCATTTTGATAGGCCTATGCAGTTGTCAGCAGGGGCGATTGCTGACATACAATGGTGGATAGCAAATGTTTCGACAAGTTTTAGGAAGGTTTTGGTGGAACCACCGTCATTGATATTACAAACTGATGTAAGTGCACTGGGTTGGGGTGCAACAGACATGGTTTTCTAGTTGTGGAGGCAGATGGAATGTGGATGAGACATCGCTTCTTCAACTAAGAGGGATCAATTATTTAGAACTGTTGGGCACCTGGTATGGGCTCAAAGCTTATTGTTCTACAAGGAGGGACCTGCATGTGCAGGTTCAGATTGACAACACCACAGCAGTGGCATATGTAAACCACATGGGTGGAGTTAAGTCACAGTCTTGTGATAGACTGGCTAACCAGATTTGGAGCTGGTGTATTGACCAAAATATCTGGCTTTCAGCACTTTATTTGCCAGGAAGATTCAACACGGTAGCTGACACTAGGTCACGTCAGTTTAATGACAACATTGAATGGATGTTAAATCAGGATGTATTTAACCAAATGATTGTTCAGTATGGATTGCCAGATATTGACCTGTTTGCATCTCGGTTAAATCATCAGTTACCTCGATATGTTTCATGGGAGCCAGATCCTGGGGCAGTGGCAGTAGATGTGTTTTCGCTGCATTGGGGGAGGAATGTTTGTGTATGTATTTCCTCCATTCTGTCTCATTAGCAGGTGTTTGCAAAAGATCAAGGAGGACTCTGCTTCAGGGGTATTGGTAGTGCCAGATTGGCCTACACAAGCATGGTTTCCTGTGGTATTACAAATGGCTAGGGAGCCTTGCATGCTTATTCCCAAGAATAAGAATCTACTGGTAAATCCAGTCACTGGGGATCAACATCCTTTACATGATCGTATTGATCTGTTAATTTGCAGATTTTAAGGAGGCCATACCTGGGGAAAGGACTATCTCATCGGACTGTGGATGTTCTCACGTCGGCCTGCAGGGATAGTACACAGCAGCAATATGTCACCTACATAAAGAAGTGGGAGCAATTCTGCCTACAGCAGAATATTGTATATCACACTGCAGGGGTTACGGATGAGTTAGAGTTTTTGTCAACTCTTTATTTTGACCAAAAATTAAGTTATAGTGCGATAAATTCAGCCAGAAATGCTCTGTCTTCTTATTTGCCTATGAATGCAGAATTACATACAGTAGGGACACATCCGTTAGTTTCACGGTTCATGAAGGGAGTTTTTAATTCTAATCCTCCTAAACCCAGGTATGTCGGGATTTGGGATGTGAGTGAGGTTCTTATGGTCCTTCGCCAGTGGGCTCCGATTACAAGTCTGTCTATAGCCAAATTAACTACTAAGGTGGTCATGCTTATGGCATTAGTTTCAGCTCAACGTGTACAAACGTTGCAAAAGCTAAGGCTGGATAGAATGCATGTGTCGGCAGATGCCATTACATTTTATGTCTATGATTTGCTTAAACATAATAGAAGAGGCAAGACAGGATGTAAGATTGTGTTTTCAGCATATCCTGCAGATGATCGCTTGTGTGTAGTCTCACATTTATCACGTTACATTGAGATTACTCAACCTCTGAGAGGGTCAGAGTCGGCTTTGTTTATTAGTCACAAAAAGCCACACAGTAAGGTGTCGGTACAAACAATTTCAAGGTGGCTAAAGCAGGTCCTGGCAAGTGCTGGAATCGATACTGATAAATTTAAATCTCATTCCACCAGGGCGGCATCAACTTCCGCGGCAAGGGCGATGGACGTGCCAATAGACCATATCCTCGCGGCCGCAGGATGGTCCAGTGAGCTAACTTTTCAGAGGTTTTATCACAAGCCGATTTCAAGGCTCGGGATGTTTGCTGATTCTGTTTTGAGTTCTGTTACACTTTCCCCCTGAGTTAGAGGGGTTTGTTATGATTTGTTTGTAAATAAATTGTTATTCGTTTAACAAACGTGTTAATGATGCATGATTGATTGTTAACGACTTTTGAGTCAATCCAGGCAGTGTGAACGACGGATTTCGATCTGCGGCATGAATTCACAGTGCTTTGAAGTCTTCACGTAGTCACTCACGTGACTCCGAAGTAAAATAGTAAGATTAAACAAGAACTTACCAGTTTGAAGTTTTATCTTTATTTTATGAGGAGTCGAGTTGAGGGACTACGTGCCCTCCGCTCCCACCCTCATAGATCTCATCTGGTAGTTCTAGTTTTATCATCTTACCATTATACTTCAGTCATGGTTTAGTTGTGAATTCATTCCGCTGCTTTGAAGATTGACGCACCAACGGCTGTACGGGCTTCTATTCACGTAGTCCCTCAACTCGACTCCTCATAAAATAAAGATCAAACTTCAAACTGGTAAGTTCTTGTTTAATCTTACTATTCCTAATGTTCATAAGTATATTAATGAGCATGGATATAAAATGGAAATATTAAGTTCCTATTTTTTTTTAATGGTGTCAAAATGTTTTATTGTAATAGAGTACAAGGATCAAAAAAAGATCAAAAACACCTATCAACAGGGCTCCAAAATAGCAAAGTGTTACATTAGTTATATTGATAATATTTATTTTGATTTTATTTTTCTAGCTGAGTGTAGATTTTCTTTCAAACATCACTTTATACAAATGTAAATGAGGAATGAGCACTTCTGCAAGCTTCTTAAGGCAGTAAAACACAACATCTTGGAATTGGTATTAGTACTGGTTTATTATTGTTACATGTACCAAGGTACAGAGGAATGCTATAATTATACGCTATCCAGGCAACTCATAATCATGAGTACAAGCAAGTCCGACACAAGTACAACTGGTAGTGCAAAGAGAAAATATCAGAGTATAGAATATAGTGTTACAGCATTAGAGCATTTGTTACATAAACTAACATCCTGTTCGATTCACTTCCACCACATTGCGGACATTGGACTTTATCAATGAACTAGTGCACTACAATGCTGAGAACTAAAGTACGCAGACTTTGACGAAATTCTGCAGTGGAGCAGTAAAAAATGAAGACACAGGAACCACAGGTGCTGGAAACCTGAGCCAAACACAAAGTGCTGGAGTAACTGGGAGAACTGTTCAAAAGTCTGATGTCAGCAAAGAAGAAGGGATTATGCTGGTGGTCTTGCCGAGGCAGCGGGAAGTATAGATGGAGTCGATGGAAGGGAGGTTGGTTTGTGTGATGGTCTGGGCTGCGTCCACAATTCTTTGCATTTCCTGCAATCTTGGATGGAGCCGTTCCCAAACTAAGCTGATTCATCCCGATAAAATGCATTCTACGGCGCATCTGTAGAAGTTGGTGAGAGTTTTGGGGACATGTCAAACTTCCTAAGCCTTCTAAGGAAGTAGAGGCATTGGTGTGCTCTAAGATGTGCTTGGGCTTTTCATTCCATGCCCTCTTTATTCAGTAAACGTGATTTTCGCCCCTCAATGGTGGATCCCTCACCCTCGTCTCCTCTGTGTCCCGTAGTTTTGCTCTCGCTCTCCCTCCCCCCCAGATGAAACAAGGATAGTTCCCTTGCTCCTTACCTTGCACCCCACCAGCCTCTGCATACAACACTTGATTCTGCAACATTTCTGCCACCTTCTAGTAACTGCCTCACTACTTCCTCTGGCAGCTCGTTCCATGTACCCACCATGTTCTGTGTGAAAAAATTGCCCCTCAAGTACTTATTCAATCTTTCCCCTCTCACTGAAATATAAACTTATGTTCTCTGATTGTTAATTTGCACTCTGGGTAAAAAATGATGCATTCATCCTGACTATTCCACTAGACTTAACACACCTCAATAAGATCACAGCCTCCTGCACTCCAAGGAATAAAGTCCTAGCCCGCCCAACCTTTTCCTATGGCTCGGGTCCTATCCACTTTCCAGCTTAATTACATGCTTTGTCTTGCAGGCTGACCAAAACTGAACACAATTCTCAAAGTGCAGCCTTACAACTGTTGCGTTACATCCCAACTTCTATACTCAATACCCTGACTGATAAGGGTACCAAACGCCTTCTTGTCCACCCTGTGGTCACTTTTTTTGGTAAACTATGTACTAGCGCTGCTAGATCTCTCTGCTCTAAAACATTCTCCAGGGCTCTGCCATTCATTGTTAAGGTCCTGCCGTGTTTTGACTTCCCAAACACAACTCACACTTACCCATCATTCAATCCTCCACCCACTTACCCAGCTGATCAAGATCCTGCTATGTGTTGATAACACCCTAGTTTATGAGCGAACCGTTCACTGGTCTAGGGAGGCTGTTTTGTGTGATGGCCTGGGCTAGATCCACAACTCTCCTCAAGTTCTTGCAGCCTTGGGCAGAGGTGATGCCAAATAAAGCTGCTTTCTACTGTGCATCCGTGCCAGTACTCTCAATTTCAGACATTATCATACCAATTTACAATACTGGGGGTCAAAAAGGGTTTTTAAGACAAAGATGAAAACAAATTTGCAAGGTAAATAATTTGGTGCAAAGGATGTGAGTAGAGTTGTGGTACAGTCCCACCATGATCTGACAGAGTGGCAGAAAAGGTTCCAAAGGTTAATTTGTCATCTTCAACTCTTACGCGTTAATGCATTGCCAATGGTCACCATTACGTCTCGTCCCAAAACATCACCTAGACCTTTTCTCCAGAGATGCTGTCTGACCCGCTGAGTTACTGCAATTTTTTGTGTCTATCATTAGTAAGTTAGTAAGTAAAGTATCTTTTATTGTCATTCAGACCTTTTGGTTTGAACAAAATTTCCTTGCCTTGCAGTTATAACATATAAATAAAAAAACAAAACACACAATAAACACATATTTAACATCCACCACACTGAGTTCACCAGGCACCTCCTCACTGTGGTGGAAGGCAAAAGTCTTAAAGTCTTTGTCTTCTTCCCTCCTTGTTCTCCCTCTGCACTGAGGCGATCCAGGCCTCCGATGTTCTCGTCCACTAGGTCCGCGGCCGAGCCTCTGAAGCTTATGATGAGTTGTTTTCTCAGAATTCCAAATTATTATCCAAATTTAAATTTCATAGCTTCCTAGGTACATTTTAATTTTGGTCTATGGATAGCTATTCTGGATGCGAAACAAGTAACTCAACCATTTTCCCAATGTAATTATGTACAATGTAATTTCCATTCTGTTGTTTTATACTAAAAGAGTGGTTGCATTGTGGTGTAAATCTGATGGACAATAGCAATACCTATTATATGGTCCTTTAAATAACAATGACATCCCCAGCCACCAGTGAGCTGTTAGAACTGCAGAGTAAATATTTAACTGTACAGCTACGCACTGACTGTAAAGCCCCTGTCCCACGATGCGAGTTTACCCAAGAGCTCTCCCGCCTTTAAAAAAAAAATCAAACTCGTGGTAAGTACGTAGAATGTATGTAGCGGGTACGTCGGAGCTCGTGGATGTCTCGTAGCGGCTCGTAATGCTAACGGCAGATACTCAGGAAACGCGAAAACCCGTGACTTTTTTCAACAATGTGAAACATTTCCAAGAGTAAAAAAATACTCGTAATGAAGTACCACGAGTTTGATTTTTTTTTAAACTCGGGAGAGCTCTTGGGTAAACTCGCATCGTGGGACAGGGGCTTAAGCAGTTGCTGGGTTAAAGATATGGTAACGTGGCATGGGTTACCCAGACCAACAAAAGATACTTCTTACTGATTTAACTTGATACGGACTTTAACTACAATACAGTTTAACTTTACACTCAAATTGTACAATGTTTTCAAGCCAAGATTACAACTAACCTGCTTTCTACCCATTAGCTGCAAGGAAATGCAAAAGTCAGCCAGAGCTGACTCCCTTCCCTCCTCTGCTAAAGAGTCCGCCCTTCCTGACACCCAGAACAGTAATGTCCTTTTGTTGAACATTGCACTGCAGGTCACAGCTCGTCAGTCACATTATTTCATTGAACATATCGTCATGAGTTCAGTTACGACACCTGATGCTTGGCTATTGAGCAGTACTTTGTTTGTGCTAAATTCCTAATGTGTTTGTTCATGAAATGACTGGGATAATGGGATCCTTAAACATGGAATAAAATCATCTGTGCAGGCAAGAACTGCAGATGCTGCTTTTAATCGAAGGTAGACACAAAATGCTGGAGTAACTCAGCAGGGGGGACAGGCTCTGGAGAGAAGGAATGTGTGACGTCACCCATTCCTTCTCTCCTGAGATGCTGCCTGTCCCACTGAGTTACTCCAGCATTTTGTGTCTACCTTCAATTTAAACCAGCATCTACAGTTCTATCCTACACAATTTGGCCACTCCACTGCGAAATCTCCTCAAGGTATGTCTACTTTGAAGAAAGTCTCCTCCTCACTCCGACGAGAGTTCCGCAACATCCTCTCTCACTGCTCCCCCTCTGTAATTCCTCCTTCCCTCCAAATAAAATACTACAACTGGGCTGACTCATGGTGCTGCTCATGGCTGGATTGTACCTGACTATACAGACGTATAGAATCTGTCTACCACAACACATCGACACGTTCATTCAACAGATTTTCAATTTCCAAATTTCCCACACCATTCATTTCAAATACATTGTTCAAAACTGTCAACGTGAGACTGTAACTTGTTTTGCCCGGCAGCTAAAGGCATTAAATCATACTGGCGGCATTACTGCCTCATTTCTTTTATTCTCCATTCATTAAAATACCATCCCATAGACTTCAGAGGTGTCTGAGGCAATGGACCTATTCTGTGTGTGGGTTTTTATGATGAGCTTTTGGCCAGACTAGTGCTTGCTATGGATACTTGCTTAGTAAAGAGAGCCATGCCAAAAAATTAAGGCTGTATGACATCCTTACAGCCTGCGGTAGGTCTGAATCAATGCAAGAATAGCCCCCAGGCTGCTGGTTCTCTTTCAATCCAAGCTGGTGAACTGCGGTTAGACGTCTGTTCCAAGCTACGTCAGCCTGTGATGAATGTTGATGATGTATGGTGCCTACATTTAGGTGCCACCAATGGTTCAATCCCACGAACAGAACCAACCACATTCACAGAGTTAAAATTTCACTTTTGAAGCACAGCAGTGTGCTACCTGTGGCCAATTTTACATCTCAGCATTCCAAAGGCAAAGTACTACAGGAGATAGAAAACAGAAATAAAGCAGAAAATGTTTAGCAGAGAAAAGATAGCATCAAGGAAGTTCAGCCCACTGTTTCCATCTACCAATCCAGCCTGATCTCACTATTTCCCAATCTCCTTCTTCTGAAGACACCATTGTTCAGTTGTGCAGGAACTATAGCCTATGGCCTCATCAATCGACCCACTGCCTCTCGTCAACTAATCCTAAATCCCCACTACAGATGTTCTTGGACTGTATTGGTCTGTATGGAATATCATACAGGATCTAACCGCATTGTACTTCCATTGCAATGCTAACTCCACACCCTATCAACTGCTTTGTCATTTTCAGGTTCAAATACTCCAATGGGGTGATTTGGCATACTTGTGAACTATATATTACCAAAGTTTCTGTTACCATTTCCTTCTGACACTGAACCACTTACTACACAACACCTCAGTCTCTAAGAACCTTTTTCCTAACTTCTCCTCCCTTTGATTGGTATCCACTCTAGTCTGAACATACCTTTTGAAGCATGTTTCAATGTTTAAAGTGCTGTATCCATATCAATTGAACCTCCAATTATGTTTCCTAAAGACAACCAAACTAAACATTACAAAGGTCCATACTAAGTCTAAATGAGGAAGTGAATAGGCAAAAATGTAGGCAAGGTTACCTCGACTCCTTTCATATCCCCCCCCCCCCCCCCCTCCAAATGAGAATTGGATTGGAACCAGTTGGGAGGGGGAAACAGTGACAATCTGCTTAATGATGAGTTTCCTTTACCTATGCACTAAATCAACCCATAGCAGAATTACATGATGCACTGAAGGAGAGGCAATACTAAAGAGGTGCTGCACTCTCAGAAGGGCAATTCTGTGGCAAAGTTTGTGCACTTATTTATTTATTTGAGTCTTTATTTCGAACAGAATAAAATAATAAAAAGCAAGTGTGAAACAGCACACAAAAAACAAAACAAGAATATTTATAAATATCGAATATGTCATAAACAATATCTATAAATAAATAAAATCGTATGTGTCCGAAAAGGAGCAGGAAGAAGCCAAAGCTTATTAATTCCCAACCCTTATTCAACTGTTTATAATTATCATACTCATTTAGCATCTATATATACACCATATGTACACCAGCAGCTATATGTACACCAAATTATTTACATTTATACACTAATCAAATATTTACAGTCATACAAAAAAAGAGAAAAAAAAAGAAAAAAAACGCTCATATACTATACAGTATCTCTTAGTCATATATACAACCCATCACTATAATCACCCTTCCCAATACAATCAGTATAACAAATATCCCACTCACAATCACCTATCCTCATTCCAATATCCTTTAAAAAGTGTTTTTGTACATCTTTTTAAACTGAATTATGTTTGTGCTAAGTTTTATCTCCTGTTCCAGACCATTCCACAAATTCACCCCACAGATTGCTATGCACATACTTTTAAGAGTTGTTCTGACATTGAGTTTTTTTTAAATTATGTTCCCCTCTCAAATTATACCCACACTGTCTTTCCATAAACAGTTTTTGTATATTTCCTGGAAATAAATTATTTCTTGCTATGTACATGATTTGTGCAATCTTAAATTTAACCAGATCGGTGAACTTCAGTGTATGTGACTTTAAAGGAATAATAAATTGGTATGTTTAGGGGATACTTAGGGGATAGTATTCAGGGAAAATTGCATTTTCAATAAGAAGGATCAGTAGCAGAGGAACATGCACTGCAGAGAGGCAGTATTCAGAGAATGATGCACTCTTGGAGGGCACTACTGAAGAAGTACTGAGTGGCACCTCAGACAGAACGCTGCACTGTGAACAAGACAGTACCGAGGGTGATGGACAGGCAGCATTTCAGTAGATGTTGCCAATAAGCGAGTTCGGTATTCCGAAAAACATAAGGAATCATGGGATTTGTCAAAGGTCACTCGCGATAAAGAAAAAGCGAACAAAGCGCTGGCTGCATAAACTATGTAAATTCTTATCTTTATTCATGATTTATGTGTAAAAATATATTTAATCTGAGGGGGGCGGCCCAGAGCCCATGCCCGACCACGGACCCCGACCCCATGGAGCAACAAGAAGCATAAAACACTTACTGAAACAAAGGTCTGTTAACCAAAGATAACACACAGCAGATCCGCACCCTCCAATGTTTATCTCCAGTGATCTATGACCTGGGCATGCGCAGTCGGAATGCCAAACTCGCATATTCAAAGTAATGTTAAACTACAGCCCATCTGTTCTATCAGAAAACATTTTTAAAAGTTTAAAACATCTTGAAAAGGGGCGGGGGTAGGGGGGGAGGAGGCATATTCCCTCCTTTGGCCTGCATAATATTTATTCCTTAATCAATACTGCTGAAAGACAGATCATATATGCATTGTCACATTGGTTTTCCTGGGATCTTACTACATAGAAATTAGCTCTGATGTTTCTCGCTATATGATGCAACGATGCTTCATTGGCATAAAAGTGCTTTGGGGCATCCAGAGGTCATCAATCTATTAATGATAGGCTTTTTGATTTTTTGGCAGCATCCTCCAAATGGCATGCTGATACTCATCTGTTGGGCTCATACACAATGAAACAACTGGTAATTGCTGGCACTTGTGAAATCTCAGACCAGCATTAGTTATGGGAAATGCAGGGATGTCAGGGAGAGACTACCTAAACAAAAGTCATTGAGGCAAATCTAACCAATATAAAGGTAACTATGCAGATAGTTCTGGCATATTGTCAGAACCCGTTGTGCAATCTTCACATTGAGGTACAAAATATCAATGAGCCGGAGCTAATTTCTTCAGGGTTGACAATTGGCATCATTGCAATGTTGGTATATAAGTGAGCTGTGACATCAAGTCTATCACTTTTACAGTTGGAATCATTGAAAATACATTAAGATTAAATTCTGAACAACCTGTTTAGATCTGAGAACAGATTAAAATACTCAACATTTCCATTGAGAAAAAAGGAATGCAGATGCTGGTTTACAAAAAAGACACAAAGTGCTGGAGTAACTCAGCAGGTCAGGCAGCGTCTCTGAAGAGCATGGGTACATGATATTTCATATCAGGACCCTTCTTCAGACTCAGGTGAACTCTTCCGAACTAGGCATACCGTGAGGAGATTGTAGAGTAGAGCTGTAAAATGAAGAAACAAGGAACTGCAGATATTGGTTTATAAAAAGAGACACTTCGCGCTGGAGTAAACTCAGCGAGATCTTTGGAGAACATGAATAGGTGACTTTTCGAGTCAGGACCCTTCTTCAGACACTCCTGTTGTTGCTCTTACGTCCACATGAGGCAAACTGGTTCATAGCCAGGCAACAATATCAAAGGCTGCCAAGCTCTTCCTCAGGACTGAATCACATCTCAGTAAATTTAAGCTCATCTAAATCTTTGTTGGACTTACTCCAATTTATGCAAGTCCCATTTATAATCACCTCTGCACACCAATCTAGTAAGCAAATAATTCCTCAATGGTTCAACTTTAAACCACATGACCTGGACCTCACACTTCCCCATCTCTGTCACCAACTCAACAAGCTGCAGAATTTCTCCTTAAATCCCAGCTCTGACTGAATTAGGGCACCTGCCCTAATTTTGTCGCATGGTCGGAAATGTAATATATTGTTTTTACTGTATTAGAGAGGTTCTAAATTACACATGGTTTAGATGTAAGGTACCAAGGTACAGTGCAAAGCTTTGTTTTGCACACTACCCAATCAAGACGGTAATACCATAAATAAATAAATACAATTAAGCCTAAGGGCAATAGGTGGAACGAAGAGAAAGATGCAGAGTGCAAAACATAGTTCTCAGGATTGTAGCTTAACAGTTCCAAAAGCAAAGCCCAATGTCTCCAATGAGCCAGAGGAGAATTGATCTGCACCTGACAGTTTAGTTTATTGGCACATGTGCCAAGGTACAGTGAAAAGCTTTTTTGGTGTTTGCTATCCATTCAGAAAGACGATACATGATTACAATCAAGCCTTCTACAGTGTACAGATACAGATTTATTTTTAAATTAGTCCAGTAAAGTCTGATAAATGATAGACCAAGGGTTTCCAATGAGATAGATGATAGGTCAGGACCGTTCTCTTATTGATGATAGAATGGTTCCGTTGCCTGATAACAGCTGGGAATGGAGATATGTACTTTCATACAACTGTACCTCTTGCCTGATTGTCAAGGGGAGAAGAAGAAGTGACCGTAGTGAGACTCATCCTTGATTACGCTGCTGGTCTTGCCGAGGCAGAGTGAAGTGTAGATGGAATCAATGGAAGGGAGATTGGTTTGCATGATGGACTGGGCTAAGTCCATACATAGCTCTGCATTTTCTTGAGATCATTAATAGAGCTGTCCCAAAACCAATGCTGTGATGCACCCCAATAAAATGTTTTCTACGGCACATCTATAGAGAGTTGTTGGGGTTCTGCTGAACCTCCTGAGCCTTCTACGGAAGTAGAGGCTTTGGTGTGCTTTCTTGACTATTGCTTCGATATAGCTCATCCAGGACAAATTGTTAGTGATATTTACTTCTAAGAACCTGAAGTTTTCAAGTCTGCGTGCTGCTTCGTTTTCTGGTCAATCACAATCTCCTTTGTCTTGCTGACATTTAAGGAAAGGTTGTTGTCTTGGCACCAGGTTACAACGTTCTCAATCTCCTTCCTTTACTCTGTCTTGTCATTATTGGATATCCAGCCCACTACCTAGCTGATTCAGAAGCCTGAGAACAGAGCGGAAGAACCTGTTCCTCAGTTTGGTGGTGCACGCTTTCAAGCTTCTGTACCTTCTGTCTCGCGGGGAGAAAGAATGACTGAGAGATTAAATGTCTTTGATTATCATGGTTGCTTTCCCGAGACAGCGTGAAATGACATGGAGTCGATGGCAAGGAGTCTGATCTGGGTGATGGACTAGACTACATTCACAACTCTCTGCAATTTCCTGTGGCCTTAGGCAAAGCTGTTCCAAAACCAAGTTGTGATGCAAACCGACTGTGTGCTTTCTATGGTGTTTGTAAAAGTCATTGGAGAAATGCCAATTTTTCTCAGTTATTACGAAAGTAGAAGTGCTGGTATGCTTTCTTGGCTTTCACTTCAATGTGGTTGGTCCATAAGACATCCTTGTTAAGGTTTATGCCAAGGAACGTGACGCTCTCAACCATTTCCACTATGGCACGATTGATGCTGATTGGGGTATGTCCTCCACCATGCTTCCTGAAATTGATACTAGCACAGTCGGTAACAAGGATATTGTGGATGCGGACAAAAACAAAGGCTAGGGTAACAATATTAAGAGGGGATCCAAAATGATTTCAGGATCTTGATCAGTTGGGCAAGTGGGTCGACGAATGGTTAACACAGAGTATAATGCTGAGTAGTGTGAGGTGGTACATTTTGGCAAGTCAAACCGGGGCAGGACATTTACAGTATATGGCAGGGTTCTAGGGAGTGTGGTCGAGCACAGGGATCTCAGAATGCAAGTGCATAGTTATTTAAAAGTGGTATCACAGATAGTTAAGGTAGCCAAGAAGGCTTTCTGTATGTACAGGCAGATAAGATCAGTTGAATTTGGCATTATGTTCGGCACAAAACATTGTGGATCGAAGGGGCCATTCCTGTGCTGCACTCTTCTATAAAATACGAACATTAAGGCGACATGTTGAAAATGCTGCTATGTATATCTGACTTCCTGATTTGCCACACGCAACTCATGGCTATTGTAATGGACAACTGTGGTTGAGATTGAAAATGCACCATCCTTGTACCAAGCAATCTATCTCAGACACCTGGATCCGTGTCTGTCAAAACATTCTGTCTAAAACTTCAAAACACCGGGCAAGACAAGATCTGGTGGAAAGCTTCAAGTCCTTAGGAATAAATGTGACCAGCAATTTGTCCTGGACCAGCCAGATTGAAGCAATGGCCAAGAAAACACACCCAACGCCCCTACGTCCGTAGAAGGATTAGGAGATTTGGCATGTCCCCAAAAACCTTCACCAACGTCTGCAGATGATTGTAGTAAGCATTTTACTGGTATGCATCACAGCATGGTTTAGGAACAGCTCCATCCAAGACCGCAAGAAATTGCAGTTATGGACATAGCTCAATCTATCAGGCAAATGAGATGCCCCCTTTCCATGGACCCCCATCTACACTTCACACTGTCACAGCAAAGCCACCAGCATAATCAAAGACGAGGCTCACTCCCTTTTCTCCCCTCTCCCATCAGGCAAGAGGTACAGAAGTTTGAAAATAAATACCTCCAGATTCAGGGACAGTTTCTTCTCAGCTGCTATCAGGCAACTGAACCGCTCTTTCACCAGCTGGAACCTCCCATCTACCTCATTGGAGACCTTTCCATGATCTTTAATCAGATTGTTGCACCAAATGATATACCCTTTATCCTGTTTAAGAAAGAACTGCAGATGCTGGAAAAATCGAAGGTAGACAAAAATGCTGGAGAAACTCAGCGGGTGAGGCAGCATCTATGGAGCAAAGGAATAGATGACGTTTCTGTCACCTATTTCCTTCGCTCCATAGATGCTGCCTCACCCGCTGAGTTTCTCCAGCATTTTTGTCCACCTACCCTTTATCCTGTACCTGTATGCTGTGAATGGCTTGATTGTAATTATGTATAGTATTTTCATTGACTGGTTAGCACAGAACAAAAACACTTTTCACTGTATGTCCGTACATGTTGCAAATAGAAGCTAAACCTAAACTAAAAAGCTTGTTGAATCATTAACAATCATCTTCACAGGCAGCGAATGACGGCAGATCCTTCACCTACAACCTTTTTTTGAGCATATTTTAGAACATGAGATGTAGAATTTTGAGCAATTCTTTTGGGCAAAATAATGCTCAACACTTGCAGCATGCTGACACAGAATTTTCAAACAAATTCCACGTGGTTACTCAAGCCAGACAAGCAAGTGAATGGATGCCAGATGTCGTACCGGAAAGGATGGAAGAATAGGGAGGCGGGTGGGAGTGGTGGAACAGATGAGGTGTGCCTCCCGGACTGTTCTCATTTACCTCTTGGCATGCAGCCAGGCTCTCAATTCATGACTCCTCTAAGCCATAGCATCCAAGGAGTGGGAGCTATTGGCGAAGGAAGTGTCTTATCACAATGCACATAACCTTATGATTGCTTCACATTTCTGTTTATTTGCCAAGATTACCAATCTCTATCTATTTCTTTCAGAATCATGTTAATTATGATAATGTATTTTAAATTTCTATCTTTTTCACAGAGATTTCATTGACAGTATCACAGTGAGCAGAAGTATCATATTGCAAGGAGCGTTTGACATCCCACACTAAGTGAGTCTTAGGATTCTGCTCTTTTGTACGTAAGATCATGCAATTAATTAAACTATTGGTAAGTGACTAACAAAGCTCACTGATCGGAAGTTATAGTAACTCTTTTGATGTCATTTGCTGGAATTAGAACAAATTGATCAATTAGACTAAGCCTGTACTTTAGCTCCTCTCAAACCCTCAGCTTGCCTTCTCCCTCAATAACCATATTAATATAATTTGCCACAACCATTCCACAGGGAACCAAGTCACACATTTTCCCTCTCCGAAGAAATTCATTCTAATTTTCTTACATGTTATATTCAAACCCACAAGTTTTCAACAGTCGAACAAGCATCTTCCAACATCTATCACATTATTAATCTTCCAGAGCCTCACAATATGTACATTTCCAAAGCATATCAGTTCATCATCCTCAGCGATCTTTATTGTAGTTCTTCCTCAATCCTGGAATACAGGGTGAGCTAGCCAATTGGATATAAAATTCTCTTGTTTTTTCAGATTCTCTCCTTAAAATAGAGATCAGACCTGCGCAGGCACGGCTCTGTAGTAGTTTAAATTCTACTGCTCTTGAAATTAATTCCAGCATTTTCCTTTGTGTGGCTTTCATAACTGGTGTCAACACTTTTAGAGTCATGGAGTCATGCAGCACAACCTAACTTGCATATACCAACCAAGATGCCGCATCTAGACTAGACCCATCTGCCTGCATTTGGCACGTGTCCTTCTAAACCTATCTTGGCCATGTAGGTATCCAAATGTCCTTTAAATGTTGCTATAGTAATTGTCTCATGTACCTCCCCTGGCAGCTCATTCCATACACCCACCACAATTATGGTGTGAAAAAGTTGTCCCTCGGGTTCCTTTTAAATCTGTCCTCTCAACTTGAACCTATGTCCGTCAGTTCTTGACTTCCCTATTCTGGGTAAATGACTCTGTACATTCAGTCTATCAGTTCCCCTCATGATTTTATACGCGTCTGTAAGATCACCCTCAGCCTCCTGAGCTCCAAGGAATAAAGTCCTAGCCTGCCCAACCTCTTCCTATAGCTCAGGTCCTCAAGTCCTGGCAACATCCTATGCACTCTTTCCAGATTAATGGCATGTTTTCTATAGCATGGTGACTAAAAGTGAACAGAACACAGTTTACCCTCGATATTACAGACATTTATAAATCATTTTGGTTATCAATTTGATTTGGCATCAATTTGTGGTGGTGTTTGACGGGTAGTGCTGCGAAAAGAGCGCAAATAGTAAAACACTCTTGAAGAGCGTTACACTGGGCACAGGCTTACAGCCACTGCAACAAAGCGAGGTCCTGGGTTGTGAGATGCAAACGCAATGCCCCCCATTGAACCTGTCACCCTGACAACACATGCCTCGGTCGCCTGGTAACGGTGCGAGACCTCCATTGCAAGGTCTCCCACTTCTGCCAGATTTCCTAATGAGCCGTCACCACGCTCATGCTTCCGGTTGCGGGAACGGAAAGAGCAAGCAGCATGAAGGCGTGATTACCGGGCCAGACCCTGGTGCACCGCATGTGTGGACACGAGCCCCTGCGGTACCCCCGGCCTGTGAATTCCCCCGGGTTTAAACCCCCCCCCCCCGTCGTCGCCGTGCTTCTTCCCACCCGGACTTGGTTAAACTAATTACTCCCTTACTCTGTTACAGCGGACAATCAGCAATAAAGGACACCATTCCCCTACCCCTCGAGGGGACGTCAAATGTGGCCTCACCAATGTCTTGTGCAACTGTAACATAACATACCAACTTGTATACCCCAAATGATAAAGGCCAATGTACCAAATTTCTTCCTGACCACCCTAACTTCCTGTGAAGCCACTTTCATAGAAGTATGTACTTGCAATTCTGGATCCCTATGCACTTGAACACTCTCCACAGACTGTTATTCATTGTGAAGCACCTGCCCTGGTTTGACTTCCCAAAAGCGATACCTCACACTTCTCTGCATTAAACTCCATTAACCATTCCTCAACCCAGTTGCCCACTGATCAAGATCCTGCTGTAATTTTTGACACCCTTTTATGATTGTGATTACGTACCTAGGCTCCTAGATCTCTTTACTCTACAGGGAGACACAGTGTACAGTGGTAGAGCTGCTACCTCACAGCACGGAGACCCGGGTTTGATCCTGTATGGGTGCTGTCAGTGGGGAGTTTATACATTTTCTCTGTGACAGTGTGGGTTTTGTCTGGGTGTTCCAGCTTCCTCCCATATACCAAAAGATGTGGAGGTTTGTAGGTTAATTGACATTTGGAGCATTGCATGCGGTTCTGGTCACCCCATTACAGGAAAGATGTGGAGGCTTTGGAGAGGGTACAGTGGAGGCTTACCAGAATGCTGCCTTGATTAGAGGGTTTCAGCTACAGGGAGAGGTTGGATAGACTTGGATTGTTTTCTCTGGAATCTCAGAGGTTGAAAATAGACTTTATAGAAGTAGATCAAATTATGAGAGGCATAAATGGGGTAGACAGTCAAAACATTTTATCCCCAGGGTGGAAATGTCCAACACTAGAGGACATAGCTATAAAGTGAGTGAGGCAAAATTTAAAGATATGCAGGGCTAGTTAATGCGTTCAAGGCATTAACACAGAGGATTGTGAATGCCTCGAACGCACTGCAAAGGTGGTGGTTGAGCCGGATCCATTTGTGGCATTTAAAAGACTTTTGGATAGGCATATGGATATTTGGGGAATAGAGAGATATGGGTTATGTGCAGGTAAATACGATCGTCTTGATACCATATTCAGTGGAGACATTGTGGGCTGAAGGGATCTGTTCTTGTGCGTTCTTTGTTCTCCAATCTTCCAATCCACAGGAAGAATTCTAGAATTTACAGAACCTTTGAAGATGACCACCAGAGAATTTGCTATCTGTAAACTACCTCTTTCTAAACTCAAAGTTGGACTACAAGGAATTACTATATAATACTAAAAGCTTGAATGTCATAAGAGATATAATTGTGAACTCAAGGGCATTCAAGAGAGTGCACACCAATTCAGCTTTGTTGCTAGTTCCTTTCAAAGAATCAAAAAGGATTACTGCTGTTATCGTCAAGCATAGATTAAACACAAATATCTTAAAAATCTAAAAATGTACCAGTACTAATTCTTATAAACTTTCGGAAATTACAAAAATACTGATAATGAATGGTCATTAAAAATGTCATTCTGCTTACAGTGCGGTCTGCTGTATGTGAGGCAATTGCACAACAAAAGTAATCTGTTTATAAGGCAGATGGAGATGGATCGAACACACAATTTTACAAATTAATACGAAAATGTGAAATTCTAGAAAAATTTAGGTCTGTTGTCAAATGAGGGCGGCACAGTGGCGCAGCAGTAGAGCTTACAGCACCAGAGACCCAGGTACGATCCTGACTACAGGTGCTGTCTGTACGGAGTTTGCACGTTCTCCCAGTGATGCCGTGGATTTTCTCCAAGATCTTCAGTTTCCTCCCACACTCCAAAGATGTACAGGTTTGTAGGGCAATAGGCTTGGTATAAATGTCCCTTGTGTGAGTGTGTGTGTGTGTGTGTGTGTGTGTAGGGTAGTGTTAATGTGCGGGGATCACTGGTCAGTGCAGATTTGGTGGGACAAAGGGCCTGTTTCCATGCTCTATCTGTAAACTAAACTAAAACTAATAGAAATATAATTTATAATTTCAGGTGCTTTATCACAAAGTGATGTTGTTCGTTCCAATGAACAATATTTTCCATGAGAGGTAATAAAATAAAACTCAAAGGCAATCACAATGTATACGAATGAATATCAGCATAGATTTTAAAACAGAAAATCTTGCTTGCCAAAGACTTTTGAATGGTAACAGAGAAGAAATGATGCAGCAGATATAATCCATCCAGATTTTCACATGATTTTTTGATTTGGTACACAATAGATGAATGATGGGGTCAAAATCAAATGACAGGTCGCAGATTGGATTGTCAACTGATTTCAGGAAAGGGATGAATATTGGGACTTTCACTTGGTGATATATGTTAACAAGTTGGATGTGAACAAAGATGGTATGATTAAGTCTCTGGATAATGCAACAATTGGTGGTATTCTAGAAAGCAAGGAAGGCTACATCAAGATATAGATCAGATGAAAAGTTAGGCAGAGCATTGGCGGATGGAAATTAATCCTGCCAATTGTGAGGTGATGCATTTTTGGAAGTCAAATAGGGGTAAAACCTATGCAGTATTTACAAGCAGGCAAGAAACATTGATAAACAGAGCGACCTTTCTAGATTAGATGGGGCATCTTGGTCAGCATGCATGAGTTGGGCTGAAGGGTCCGTTTCTGTGCTATATGACTCTATGACCTACAGATTAATGTCCATAGTTACCCAAAAGTGGTGACATATATAGATATGGTGGTGAAAAAGGCATATGTCATGATTCCCTTCATAGTTCGAGGCACAGAATATATAAGTTGGGATGCCACATTGCAACTTTACAAAACACTGGTTAGGCTGGACTTAGAGTGTTGTGCGCAGTTCTGGTCACCACACTATAGGAAGGATATGATTGTGCTAGAATACAGAAAAGATTTACCAGGATGCTGTCTAGATTGGAAGACTTTAGTTATGTGGATAAATTAAATAGGCTAGGTTTTTTTTTCCCAGAAGTGAAAGGGACTGAAGAATGACCTGACAGAAGAATGTAAGCTTATGAGAGACATAGATTAGATAGATAACTTCAGTTTATCATGGGGGAGTTATAACAAAAACATGAGGGCATAGGTTTACTGTGAGTGAATGGAATTTTAGTTTAGTTTAAAGATACAGCATGGAAACAGGCCCTTTGGTCCACCCTGTCCATGCTGACCATCAATTGCCCATATCCCACTTTCACATCCACTCACTCGGGGCAATTTACAGAGGCTAATTAACCCACAAACCCGTGAGACTTTGGGACATGGGATGAAACCGGAGCACCCGGAGGAAATCCACGCGGTCACAGAGTGCTATACATACAGCACCTGACGTCAGGATTGAACTTGTTTCTCTGGTGCTGTACCACTATTCCACTATAAATACATTAGTGAACGCAGATGGAAAAATAATTGGCAGAAGAGTTTTTAAGCAAGTTGTTGATATTTTGAACCACTACCAGAGCAGGTGGTGACATCAAATGCAATACCTACAGTATGTAAAGAGGCATTTAGTCAGACACTTAAATTGGGAGGGCATAGAAGGATAGAGTCCTACTCCGCCAAGTGGGATGAGAGTAAGTGGGTAAAACGATTTGCATGGACATGGTGGACCAAAGGGCCATTTCTGTGTTGTACAACTCTTATTTTAATGCTGCAATGTAAAACATAATGTCTGGGAGTATAGAGCGCATATTCCAGTGGGCAGTGATCCTCCAAAAGGATCAGAACCAGGATCATTACTGTTTACTGTTAATAATACCTGTTTAGACATTGGAAATTCTAGCTTTGCAGATGGTACCGACTTGGGAGGAATTCCGTGTAGGACTTCAATGAAATACATTAGTGTACCTGTAGCTGGGAAAATAATTGGCAGAAGAAATCTAGCAGATAACTGCGAGGCAGTATTCTTTTACAGGTGCAGTCACTTATTAGTTGGAGAGTGCAAGATCAATTGGTATAGAGAAACAAAGAGATCTCAAGGGACATGATACCAATTGCTAAAAGCTGTGCCACAGGTTAGTAAGGCTGTAAAAAGGCAAGCCAAGAAATAGTATTATTCAAGACAGTTTGAAATAAAAAGTAAGAAAATTATCCTAAACCTGTACTGAACCTTTAGAGTAACACTGCATACAGTTCTTGTTACTCTATAGTTTTGAAAAGAATACACAAGAATGAAAACGTGGAAAGGAACAAAGAATATTTACATAGATGATACTGAAAAAACAAAAGTATACGTCAGGAAAGGATGATGAGACTGGGCATCTTTTCTCTTGGAATAGGCTGGGGTAGATTTATAAAGATCTTTTAAATTATTAAGGCTTTTGAAAGAATAAGCACAGAGAGTGTACAGAAGCTCGACTCAAGGTAATCATTATAGTGACTAAGAAATCCAACAAGAAACTCTGAACGTGGAATTCACTACAACAACTGTGATTGACGATTTAAGGAGCAGCGAGATGAATATATGAAAGAGAATAAAGAGCTATAGTTGAGAGCGTCATTAAGGAGGAAATAGGCGTCGAAAAGCAGAAGCAGTGCCATGGACGGATAAAGGTGTTCCAGTGAATGAATCACAAAAGCAAAGGTCTTTCAAGTAGTCAGGAAGGTAAATGGCATTTTGGGCTTCATTGCAAAGGGGCTGGTGTTTAAAAATAGGTATGTTTTGTAGCAATTGTACAGGATGTTGATGAAGCCTTGCCTGGAATACTGTGTATTTTTGGTCCCCTGACCAAAAAAAAAATACAGTAACATTGGAAGCAGTACAAAGGAGATTCAGGTTATTTTCTGGAATGCGAGAACCGACCTAATAAGAGAGACACAATAATTTGGGTCTGTATTCTTTAGTTTATTTGAACATGCAGGATCTGAAGATAGAGGGGTGACAGGGTAAGTGTTAGGATATTTTCACAAGTGGGATAGCTTAAACAAGGGGGCATAATTGCAAATAAGGATGGTCATTAAAAAGGAGGTACATAGAAATTTCTTCTCATAGAGAATACTCAATCTGTAATTTTCTGTCCTGGCAGGTTGTAGAAACTGGACCATTAGAAGTAATGAAAGTGGAGGTGGATAAATATTTGATTGAGGAATTGCGGTTACAGATGACCCCCACGTTACGGAGGGGAAAACCATCGATGTAACAATTTTCTGTAATGCAAACCCCTTTTCCCAATGAATCCCATGTTGTAAGTGGAACTATGATCTGACAGGATGTTTCTTTATCTCAAATTAAGCTATTTTACATTTGGTGACAAAGTGAGTCACTGCTGTTATTTAACAGCTGAGGGTAACATTCGACCCAGGATGAATAAGGCTCATCTGAAAGAAACAAATGTTGTCCTTTTTTTAATTTTTAGTCACTCAATGATATGGGGCAATAAGATTTAGATATGACATCAGCATGTGGATTGGGTTGGCAACCACAGCCAAGTTGCTCGCTTAACAGCCCTCCCCAGCGTGAGAACAGATGTCTCAGTGCATGTTGCCACATTCACCATTTGTGGGGATTTTTCCGCATGCACAGGGCTCGTGTATTAGAAAGGCTTTAGGAACTCGGGATATTGGGGAAAAGGATGGGATTTGAGGATCAGTGTTCATGGGAGGAGGGTGATGTAGAAGGAGTTCAGGAGGTAAAGCGCAGTAACTTATTGGAAGTGGAGTAAAGGTCGAGGGATTACTTTAAGGAGCTTGCCATGGTTACTATGCCTCCCCACATTGCAGTGTTGGAGAAAATGCCTTGCAGATGAAGAGTGTGACAGTGCTGACATCTGTTCACATGTTCTCTGACAGGGGAAAGTGTGACAAAGAAGGGACTCTGCTATGACTGGCAAACCATTGACACAGAGAAGTCATATCCAAATCTTTTTATCCCATACCATGACTAAAAATAAAGGCCAACAAAATTTGTTGCATCTTTCACATTTTCTGCATATTTATATCCAACATAAATTCAGTAAGAGCAAATTTTGTTTCATATCACACATTTCTGGGCAGTGATTTATGAATTCTAAAAGGGCAAATTTCTGTAGTCCAACCAGTCAAAACATGGGGTTGTCTGTAATTGGCACTGAAGAAGAGGTGAGGCCTATATAGATCAGATTTTAGGAGTCTGCTCCTGTTATTTTCTTGTTTTCTTATATTCTTACTACTTTCCCTGATCTGAAACCCAATGTGTGTTGGGGAGCACAGGGGAGATAGGGGAACAGGATTTGCTGTTAATTCCAACCCGGTTCAGTATTTACTATGTGATCTCCTCTACACTGATAAACCAAATGGGAAATTGGGTGTTTGCTTTGGAGCAAATGTGTTCGGTCCGCAGTGATGACCCTGAGCCTGTTGTCTGCCTCTTTAATTCTCCATCTCACCTCCGTTCTGTACCTTAATTGGTGCATGTGACAATAAATGTGAACATGATCGTGAACATGACCTATGGTCTGTGACCTTCTGTATTTTCACAGTGAAGCCCAACATACAAAACTTAACCAGGAATCCAAGGCATGGAGGCAAATCGGATATCTGTAACAAGTGGTGCACCATAGGGATAGGGTTTACAACCATTGTTATTTGTAAAATACATACAGTGCCCTCCATAATGTTTGGGACAAACACCCATCAATTATTTATTTGCCTCTGTACTCCACAATTTGAGATTTGTAATAGAAAAAAATCATGTGGTTAAAGTGCACATTTTCAGATTTTATTAAAGGCCATTCTTATACATTTTGTTTCACCATGTAGAAATTACAGCTGTGTTTATACATAGTCCCCCCCATTTCAGGGCACCATAATGTTTGGGACACATGGCTTAACAGGCATTTGTAATTGCTCACATGTATTTAATTGCCTCCTTCATGTAGGTATAAGAGAGTTCTCAGCACCAAGTCTTTTCTCCAGCCTATCCATCACCTTTGGAAACTTTTATTGCTGTTTATCAACATGAGGACCAAAGCTGTGGCAATGAAAGTCAAAGAAGCCGTTATGAGTGAGAAACATGAATAAAACTGTTAGAGATCAGCCAAACCTAATGGCCCTGTCCCAAGAGCTCTCCCAAGTTTGCCCTGATTGGATCACGGAGATTTACGGTAATGGCCACTCGTGGGTACTCGGGGCCCTCGTGGGCATTTTTCAACATGTTGAAAAATCTTCACGAGTCTTCCCAAGCTTACCTGCTGTTAGCGAGTCTTCACGAGTACCTGCTGTTAGCGTTACGAGCCACTAAAATACATCCCCGAACTCCGACGTACCCACTACATTCATTCTCCGTGCTTACCACGAGTTTGATTGTTTTTAAAACTTGGGAGAGCTCTTGGAATGAACTCGTACCGTGGGACAGGGCCATTAGGCCTACAAAAATCAATCATTAAGAAGAAAGAGCGCTGGTAACCTTACTAATGACAAAGGGACTGGCAGGCCAAGGAAGACTTCCACAGCTGATGATAGAAAAATTCTCTCTATAATTAAAAAAAATCCCCAAACACCTGTCCGACAGATCAGAAACACTCTTCAGGAGTCAGGGGTGGATTTGTCAATGACCACTGTCCACAGAAGACTTCATGAACAGAAATACAGAGGCTACACTGCAAGATGCAAACCACTGGTTAGCCGCAAAAATAGGATGTCCAGGTTACAGTTTGCCAAGAAGAACTTAAATGAGCTATAAGTTCTATAAAAAGGTCTTGTGGACAGATGAGATGAAGATTAACCTATATCAGAGTGATGGCAAGAGCAAAGTAGGGAGAAGAGAAGGAACTGCCCAAGATCCAAAGCATACCACCTCATCTGTGAAACACGGTGGTGGGGCTTTTATGGCCTGGCCATGTATGGCTGCTGAAGGTACTGGCTCACTTATCTTCAATGATGATACAACTGCTGATGGTAGTAGCATAATGAATTCTGAAGTGTATAGACACATCCTATCTGCTCAAGTTCAAACAAATGCCTCAAAACTCACTGGCTGGCGGTTCATTCTACAGCAAGACAATGATCCCAAACATGCAGCTGAAGCAGCAAAGGTGATTTTCAAAGCTAAAAAATGGTCAATTCTTGAGTGGCCAAGCCAATCACCCGCTCTGAACCTATTTGAGCATGCCTTTTATATGCTGAAGAGAAAACTGAAGGGACTAGCCCCCAAAACAAGCATAAGCTAATGATAGCTGCAATACAGGCCTGGCAGAGCATCACCAGAGAAGACACCCAGCAACTGGTGATGTCCATGAATCGCAGACTTCAAGCGGTCATTACATGCAAAGGATATGCAACAAAATACTAAACATTACTACTTTCATTTACATGACATCGCTGTGACCCAAACAGTACAGTGCCTTAAATGGGGGAACTATGTATTTATACACTGCTGTAATTTCTACATGGTGAAACCAAAATGTATAAAATGGCCTTTATTAATAGACAATAGACAATACACAATAGGTGCAGGAGTAGGCCATTCGACCCTTTGAGCCAACATGATCATGGTCTGATCATCCCCAATCAGTACCCCGTTCCTCCCTTCTCCCCATATCCACTGACTCCACTATTTTTAAGAGCCCTATCTAGCTCTCTCTTGAAAGCATCCAGGGAACCTGCCTCCACTGCCCTCTGAGGCAGATAATTCCACAGACTTAAAGTCTGACAATGTGCACTGATTTGTTTCTATTACAAATCTCAAATAGTGGAGTACAGAGGCAAATAAATAAATGATGGATCTGTCCCAAACATTATGGGGGGCACTGTATATATATGTTTATAAATGGCAGATGAGAATGTAGAAGGTACGATCTGAATGTCTGCAGGCAACAAAAATTGGTGAAGTTGTAGATAACAAAGGTGATATTCAAAGAATACCACAGAACATAAATGAGTTGGAGCTTGGGCAGAGCAATGACGGATGAAATTTAATTCAGACAAGTATAAGAGGATGCACTCCACATATATAATAAATAGGGACATGAGGAGCAATGATGCATAGAGAGTTCTTGGCATGCAGGTTCAGAGCTCCCTGAGAGTAGTGACATGAATGGATAATAGTGAAAAAAGGCACTTAGTATGCTTGTCCTCACAGGCTGAGACATCAAGTAGAATAGTTGGTACACGATGTTGTACTTGTGCGGTACTTCGGATAAACCACACTTACTGGGTACAGTTCTGGTCATCACACCACAGGAAGATGAGGAAGCAATAGAGAAAGTGTAGAAGAGATTCACTAGGATGTTGCCTGCAATGGAGGGCTGTAGTTATATGGTGAGATTGGATGAGTTAGGTTTATTTTCAAATGAATGTAGAAGGCCGAGGGGTGATCTTAAAGGGGTTTGTAAAATTATGAGGGGGAAAGATAAGATAGATCACTAGAAGGTTACACAAAAAGCTGGAGAAACTCAGCGGGTGCAGCAGCATCTAAAGAGCGAAGGAGATAGGCGACGATTATCGCCCATCTCCTTCGCTCCTTAGATGCTGCTGCACCCGCTGAGTTTCTCCAGCTTTTTGTGTAACCCTCGATTCTCCAGCATCTGCAGTTCCTTCTTTAACATAGATCATTAGAATCTTACTCTCAGCTCAGGGGAGTCTAAAACTAAAGAGCACAGATTTAAAGTGAGAAATTAAAAGGAGATATGATGGGTTTATCTGGAATGAGCTGCCAGAGGAGGATATGAAAGCAGATACAATTTTATTGGGCAGGTACTTGGATAGGAAAGACGGAAATGAATACGGGCTGAATGCAAGCAAATGGGATTAGAGAAGATAGTCACAAAGGTCGGCATGGACATGGTGGACCGAAAGGGACTGTAACTGTGCTGTATGTTTTCTTTACACTCTGATTGTACACTTCCTCTGTCTCCTACCTAATTCTGATAATAAGTCTTCGACCTGAAACATTAACTCTGTTTCTCTTTCCACAGTGCAGCTTGAGTATTTGACCAGTTGAGTATTTCCAGTAGTTTCTGTTTATATTTTTGATTTTCATCATCTGAAGTTTTTTTTTAATTTTTCATTTGGTATCAGAGAGATTGTTAAATAGCTTTGGTATAAATGGTGAGTGGTGATTCAGCACAGCAATAGTCGTGAATTGGTGCAGTGTCATAGAGTTATTGATTCATAAGAGCCATACAGCATGGAAATGGGCCCTTTTGTCCAACTTGCCCATGCCAACCTAGATGCCTCACCTACATTAGTTTCACCTGACTGCGCTTGGCCCATATCCCTCTACACTTTTTCTATTCATAGACCTGTCCAAATGTCTCTTAAATGTTGTTTTAGTACCTGCCTCAACTACCTCCTCATTCCACATACCCACCACCCAAAAGTTGCACCTCAGGTTCCTATTAAATTTTCCGCCTCTCCGAAATTTTCTGGGTAAAAGACTCTGCATTCACCCTATCCATTCCTCTCAGGATCTTATACTCCTCTATCAGATCACCCCTCATCCTCCTGCGCTCCAAGGAATATACAGACACTCCCCAACATAAAATAAGCAACTTTCATAAATTTGCACTTACAAATTCTGTACTCAGTCCCTCGTGCAATCAAGACAGTTTGTAATTTCCACAACACTGAACGATTACTCATAGAAACAGAAAGATAGGTGCAGGAATAGGCCATTCAGCCCTTCGAGCCAGCACCTCCATTCAATATGATCATGGCTGCTCATCTAAAATCAGTACCCCGTTCCTGCTTTTTCCCCATATCCCTTGATTCCTTTTACATCGCATACAAGCCGTCAATGACAGTGGTGCTTACTCAGAAGGCTGCGCACCGCAGAAAATGCCCTAACAGCAAGGTAACTTGCTGGCAATGGCGGCAGTGGTTACCCAGAAGACCGCATAAAGTGCCCTGGACACCACTGAGACAGTAAATACTCTCAGCGAGTTATTTCGCACAGTGGATGGGGATAGTGATTCTGACATAAAAGCTATCTTACATTAGGGGACATGGAGCATAACCCTTTCTATTACAACTCCTTCCTATAGCCTGGTGACCAAAACACAACAGAATACTCTCCAAATGGCTTCACAATGTCTTGTACAACTGTAACATAACTTCCCAACTTCTATACTCAATACTCTGATTGATGAAGGCCAATGTACCAAAAGCCTTCTTGACCATCCTATCTACATGTGACGCCACTTCCAAGTAACTATGTACCTGGATTCCTGGGTCCCTCTGGTCTGCAACACTCCCCAAAGTCCTGCTAAACAATGTGTAGGTCTTACCCTTGTTTGACATCCCAAAGTGCAGCACCTCGCACTTATCTGCATTAAACTCCAATAAGCATTCCTCACTCCACTTGCCCAACCGATCAAGATCCTGCTGTAATTTTTGATAAGAACCCAAATAATACTGAAATATTTAAAATACAAAGAATCAGCCACAAGGGTCAGTGAATAATTGTGCTCTCTACAATAGACATTATAATTACCATTTGAGAGCCCCATATGCTTTTACATACAATTAGCACGTGACTATTATTCTCCTTCAGGAGTAAAATAACTAGAATCTTTAAATTACTTCTAACACAAAGAATGACTGAGAAGTCTGTATAACTTTTTTTTTCTTACCTGTAGATGCTGCCTGGGGAACTCTTTGAAACAGGCTACTGATCAGGATCAGTAAAGTTCCTGTTTGTATGTACCAAGCCAGTCATTTTTAGATCTACAGCAGATATTCCCCATGCTCAACCCTGTGCATTTACTATACACATGAAGACAAAGACACTGATTCTAACCTGCGAAAGGGTGCTATGCTATCGGACCCGAGAGAGCTCATTATAAACATTGAAGCTAGAGAAAGAACCAAGAATATCCATCTCATGTCGCACCCACCAGTCATTGGGTCTTCACGATTAACACTGCTCTTCTCTCCACAGATACTCGGTGTTTCCAGCATTTTCTGTTTTTATTTCAGACTTTTAAGTCATGCCTACTCACGCTGACAAATTAAACACTCATGCAGACTGACAACGTAACAGCCAACTATCGTTCAAAGAGGAAATAAACCCAACAACCAGGATAAATAAGGTACTGAAATTGGTGTTTCAATAACTTCACCAAGAGCTATAAACATAGTGTTATACTTTTATCATAATTAAGTTTAGGGTTTTGGGGAGCGTGAGTTGTGTTCACCAATAAAATGATTACTACATTTCTCAGCTCCAGCTGTTAAATTATTAAACTGTGATGTAAATCACACAACACATCATTAAATTATGTCAATTTCAACACTGTAAGCTCAATCAATTAAGTGGTTACAAAGATAGACACAAAAAGCAGGAGTAACTCAGCGGGACAGGCAGCATCCCTTGAGAGAAGGAATGGGTGACGTTTCGGGTCGAGACCCTTCTTCAGACAGGTTACAAGGACTGTGTTTAAAAAAAATGTGAAACTAAACCAATTCAAATAGTCCAATCTCTGATCACATTACAAATGGGTCATGAGTGAAACAATGCTTGTATAATAAATGCCGCCACTGGGGAGGTAATACGTTCACAATCCTGCCTTTAAGATACTCGTCATTTCAGAGTTGAACCATTGTTAAAGGACCCAAGAGGCTACAGGACGCGCAGTTTAGATGCTAACAGGAACTGAAATTAACATTCATTAAATCATGACAAAGATAAATCCTTAAAAGCAATGCTGGGATCTACCGTTATTAAACTTGATTGTGGCACATTAGCAATTGATTAAAAAGACAGAAGAAGACACAAAGTCACTCAGTGGGTCAGGCAGCATCTCTGGAAGACATGCAACGGCGATGTTTGTGATCGGGTAACCGCTATACCTAATTTGCAAGAGCGACCAACATTGATGAAATTTGTATTGGTAATTGTTAACCACATGAAATCCAAATAACAATATGTGACTGATGGGAGATCCTGCACAATTACACTTATGTAACAATTTGATAGACTGTCATGCTTGAAAACATAACTAATCAAAAACACTTTTGAAAGGCACAGCGAAACATTGAGATCTTCCATATAAAGCACTTTTCAGAGCATGATTTGGAGAAGAAAAAGACATGAACATTTATTTGTCCCATTCTCCCCTGAGCATGGAGCACTGCTGGACTGGCAAGTCCCAAACATGCAGATTTAATTACAACAGTAAAATAAAAACCTTTTAAAAGATAATGATCCACTGACATAAGCATCTGAGACGACAGCTGAACCTCAGCACGTCCATCTTCCTAAACCTGTCCACGTCCTACCATGTGACTCTTCGAACAGTGAAAGGGAGTAAAAGGGAGAGAGAGCTTTTTGTTGCAGAGAACCAAACAGAAAATGTTGGCAGCAGAGGTGTACGTGAAATAACATTGAGTGACAGCCAACAGACAAAGAAATGCGTTCGCGAGGCAGATCTAGGATCAGAAAAGCCGACTAGACAGAAATACCAAAACTAAGAACAGGAGAACAAACGCATGGGAAAGAGGCACGGCAAAACAGCTATCACCCCTGATGGATAAGAAGTGCCTGGGTCAAAGTTAGAAAATCTTTTTGGTGCATTGAAAATCTAGCTCCAAATGCTGCGTTCATGCCACAATATTCACAAACAAGACAATGTTGCCACTAAATGCTCAATTGACATTACTGGCATCATGACACAATTTTACCATCAGCCCCTCATTTATGACAATACCTTGCAAACCCTCACACTACAGCCCTCAAACTACTCATCTACTAAACTACACCAAGGAGATAATACACATGGTTGTTTCAAGACATGCATTTTAAGGATTTGTAGGAAAGAACTGCAGATGCTGGTTTAAATCGAAGGTAGACACAAAATGCTGGAGTAACTCAGCAGGATAGGCAGCATTTCTGGAGAGAAGGAATGGGTGACGTTTCAGGTCGAGAACCTTCTTCAGACTGATGTCAGCGGAGTCGACCCAAAACGTCACCCATTCCTTCTCTCCAGAGATGGATTTCATAATTTATAAGGAGTGTCATAATCACCTTGGGGGGGGGGGGGGGGGGGAAATGGGAGACTGCGGGATTCCCGGGTTTGGGTTATGGATCAGGTAGGTAATGGTTGTTGAAGGTTGACACATAACGCTGGAGTAACTCAGTGGGACAAGCAGCATCTGTGGATAGAAGCAATGATCTAGCCCCCACCACCCTTGGGAGCAGAAAATGTCATTGATTCATTGAGGCTTCTGAACAGTCCTTCCATAAGCTAGGTTATGCCCAAATCACCTCTACACCAAATCACCATAGAACCGATGCGCTACATGCTGAGAACTATATTCAGCTCTGTATCTTCCCCTTCACTCTACCTTTTGTACTTGAGTTTGACTTGATTGTACAGATGTATAGTACTATCTGACTTGATTGGATAGCAAGTAAAACAAAACTTTTCACTGTACCTAAATCTATCCTCTGAGACATTTTTAATTTACTTTATTTAGACTTTAGAGATACAGCATGGAAACCGGCCCTTCGGCCCATCAGGTCCGTGCCAACCAGCGATCACATGGTACAATAACACTATCCTACACATGAGGGACAATTTACAATTTTACTGAAGCCAATTAACCTACAAACCAGTACGTCGTTGGAGTGTGGGAGAATACCAGAGCACCTGGAGAAAACCCATGCGGTCACAGGAAGAACGTACAAACTCCATACAGGCAGTACCCGTAGTCAGGATGGAACCCAGACCACTGGCGCTGTAAGGCAGCAGCTCTACTATACCGCCTAGTTCTTTTGCCAATTACTTTAATTTTCCTACCCAGTATTCTTGACCATTATGACATGGGATCAGTTTCTCTTCAACTATGCTGCCTATGTCTTCCATGATTTAAAATATCTCCGTCCGATCCCCTCACACATTCATTTTCTCCAGCCTGTCCATATAATCCAAGCCCCTTTGTATTTTGTTAAATCCTTTCTGTACTCTTTGTAAAAACCTTTATTTCTTAACAAACATGTGCCATCCAGAATAGTGCATACTATTCCAGTTGCGGACTGAACCATTATTTTAGAACTATACATCACAGCTTTTTTGCTCTTGTACTCTAGGTCACTATTTGCAAGGGACAGTATCCTGTATGTTGCATTCAACCACTTTAGAGACCCTTCAAAACAACTCTGTTGAAGTGTGTCAAATCTTAAGTATTAATACCATTTCCCACTACTCAGAACACTCCTCAGAGTGTTTCAAGCAATTTCAGTTTTTATTACAGATTTTTTTTTTTTTTCAACCAAAGACATCTAAAAAACTGAAAAACAGAATCAGGAGCTGTTTTATACCATTCTTTGCTTCCCACTATGTGTGAGATGGGTGGAAGGTTTGATCCCCACAGTTTCAAATTAAGTTACACCCATTGTATGTGAGAGACCACACAGTGAGCCCAAGAAAACGCAGAGCAAATGTGCAGAGTTACACAACAGGTAGATGATAGGATACACAAGCAAAAATACAGAGACAAAGATCAACAACAAACACACATACAGTAATACAGCAAAACAAAACAATGTCAAATATTCAAAATAGGATGCCTTAACTGTAGGACCAGTACCTCATATTCTGTTTGTAGCCAACAGCGCGAATATTGAATTCTTAAAAATTAGAAAAATTAACAACCTCCCCCCTCGCCTCCTGCCTTCCCTGGGACCTACCTGGATGCACATCCATGTTCCCATTATCTCACTCCCTTTCCCTTTTCACCCCCTCACCCATCCCCTTCCCACTGTATCCCTTTCTCTGGCTTCACATTTCACTCCTTCTTCTTATCTCTTTTGTCTTCTTTTCATGCCTACCCACCTGACAATCAAAGCCCCCTTCAACTGTATTCACCTGTCACTTGACCCCTGACCAGTCTGAAGAAGGGTCTCGACCCGAAATGTCGCCTATCTCCTTCGCTCCTTAGATGCTGCTGCACCCGCTGAGTTTCTCCAGCTTTATGTGTACCCCCCCCTTCACCTGTCACTTGCCTGGATTCATCCTGTCCCCACTTCTATTCCACCTTTCTCCTCCCTACTATAATCAGTCTGACCCGCTGAGTTATTCCAGTACATTGTGATTAAAAAAAAAATCCAAATTATAATTTAGTGACTCAAATATCCCACAAAGAAAATGTATCGTGAATGGTGAAAATCAGCAGAACAGTCACGGATAACAACAAAAAATGAAACTGTTGGAGCTCAGCAGGTCGAGCAGCATTTGAGGGAGGGGGGGGGGGGGGGGGATGGTCAACTTTTGGATCAATACTCTGTGCAAGGACACAATGGATGCAGAAAGGATTTCGAAAAACGCTGAGGAGTCAGGCTCTATGAACAGGATGCAGAAACTGAATATGTGAGGGGATATGACAAAAAACATCACAAATGTGACAGAAACACCTCACAAACCCATTCACAAATGCACAAATGTAGTATGTTGTCTCAGAAACAATTGGAAACAAAGGTAAACAGGAAAAGCAGTAAGGACAGCGAGAGATCAGCAAGTGAGAAAGAAACAATACAGATACTATAAGCCAGAAAATATCACGGTAAATATGAACAGGCAGTTTGAGCGGTAACTACTTATCAGCCAACAGACAACAGTTGATAGTATGAAGCACAGCCAGGTCTACTGTCTACTGTCTACTTGGTGAGATATAGAGAAAAACAGTCCATATCTTCAATAGTCCAAGGAAACATGCTGGGTGGAAACAGAGTGTGGGTGGAGATGGGAGGAGGCCAGTGACTTTGTGGAGGGAAGATATGAGCTCACTGAATATATGGGGGTGAGGGTGAAGAAAGGGGCCACTGCCTCTGTATGTCAGATGGAGCACAGTCCATGCGGACAGTGTTTGATAGGAAAGGTCTAAAAGTCAATGTCTGAGTCTGTCAGGGTGGGAAATGGGATCTGATTACTTGGCACTAGAAGGAAGGAAGTCAGGGATCAGGAATCTCACAACTCT